>JAVJAQ010003649.1:0-476235 GCA_032362365.1 Zygogramma bicolorata
ACTTACCTATGGCCTTGAAATGAAATACAGTTTCCTGTATAAGATTATCACTAACAATGGTTTTACAAAACTGGGACACGGATTTAGCTATCTAATAGCCTTCTCCACTAGCCATAGAAGCTTTAACGAGGATTACTGAGTTGCCATGTCCCATGTCAATCCTTCTAATTGTTCGCCTGTCGCCCAGAAATACTATAGCTAATTATATTTATAGGTATTGTATTAATGTACTACACAAGTTTTGAATTTGGGAACTGATTGTCAAGGAAAATTATTTCTTATTGCATATATTGAACCCATTTACGGCTACACTTTAGAAATGCGCGAAGTAAAATGTATTTTATATCTGACTTGGTATAGAACCTACTCACCATCATAGCCATTCTCCTTCTAGGTAGGTATACCTGTGGACGATGTGAGCCTTCTAAATATACCAACCAACTTTATGAAGAATTGGCGAGACACTTGTCGTTTCCTTGCATTTACGACAATTGTAGGAAGAAAATAGCTTGGAATGATGTTGCAAATCACGAAATGGTGTGCCTCCATAAATCTATTAGATGCCCAATTTCAGATTGTTCAGTCAAATTGGAAGCTAGAATGGCTTCTCCCCATTTCAATATATCTCATGAAAATTTAAAGCACAATGATGAGATCAAAGGAGATCCTTTAATACTGAGGAACATCTTCGTACCTCTCGAAACCGTGCATTGTGTAGATTTCAAAGGAATATGCTACTTCGTATTTCTAAGGTTGACAAATAGTATTGATGGCAATTCTGTGAGATATCAGCTGACGATAGGAGCATTCTCTTTGACTGAAGAAACCAATCAGAATGTGAAGTATCAAGTTGATCTTGAACTGCAATCATCCAAGGAGAAGTCAAAACTGGGTAAGCAGCGATTGACGATTCAACCATTCAAAGAACAACTTCACTGTTTTCAGTGCCTCAACAAAGAATGCACCATAAGAGGTCATAGAAATGCTGGTGATTTCTTGACAACAAAGTTCACCGGCTTGGATCCCAGTAACAACATGTGTGTAACTTATTTGGTGAAACTTTACGACATCACTGAGCAAACTCCTGGCAGAAGAATGAATTCAAGTAATGGAGATATTGCTCTTAAACTAGAGTGTCCAGTTTGCAGCATTTACATGTGTACACCAATTTATAATTGCCCCACGGGACATTCAGTTTGTGGCAGTTGCAGGCAGTCAATTCAAGAATGCCCATTGTGTAAAACTAAGATGGGGGATTCCAGGAATTACATACTGGAGTCAATCTCGGAAAGTGTAGAAATTCCATGTCATAATGCTGAAGTAGGATGTCAGTTTTATGGTCCAGTTAAAGATACATCAGAACATGAAAAGACTTGTCCACTGCATTACTAGTGTTTTTGACTTTCAATTTATTTAATGAGCCATGGAGGAATTGGAACTGTTGTTCAGTTATAAATTAAGTGATGCTATTATATAAGTTTAAAGCTGTACTACAGACATGATTATGAACTTTTTACAGAACATTGATTGACATATTTTTATTGATTGTTGAACATTTTGTGTGAAAAGCGCTCCTTATAATTTTCTTCATATTTTCAGACTTAAAAAAATTTTGTTCTGAAAACGCGCCACCAAAAATGATTCAGTAAAACGATGTCTAATGCTGGTTGTTTTTCCCTAAATATTCCTTCAACACAGATTATATGTGTGTTTCAAATTGAACACCTACTAAGAGCTATTTATTTGTATACTACAATGATGTTATATTCGTCCACCATTATAGATTCCTTGATGAATCAATATTCATTTTGATTGTATCTCATTTGTAATAATGGTTTCCAAAAAAGTTATAATTTCAGGTTCGAATCCAACTTACTTTTACAGGAGCTCCTAAATACTTAATACTTGTACTGAACATTTCCGGACTGTCTGAGACTGGTTGAAACAATATTCACTGAGATCACTTCTTTAGGTGAAATGAAGAGGATATGAATTTGTGTATGGATTTGAGGGCCAATTCATTCATCTCTGCCTTAGTCCCGAATCCTCGAAAGAAAGTTGGTTCCACACTCGAGTTAATTATAAGGAATTAGGTGGTTATTGATCATATATTGCTTGAGAAACATTTTTAAGATTGAAGGGATGACTGAAACAGACTCATTTTTACGAATTCTCCTTGAATCAACTTGGTTTTCAACTGATTACAAACGGGGAATTCCCTGCGAGTGATTTTAACGGACCAGAATCTAGCATTGCACCATGTTACGTCGAACAAATACTGACTATTTGGACTGCAAGAAAAGTTTCAGACTTCTTGCAAAATTCTACAGGATTAGCCTACTCGAAGGTGTAAGGTGCTGTACATCCTTCGATGCCCGGCACAAAATATTTGCCAAGAGTACAGCAGGGATCACATACGCTGTCTAATAGGCCTTTGTCATCTAAATCTTCATATGACAAGACTTCCGGCATGCCGTCTCTGTTCAGAACATGGTTTAATAGTAGAGCACATACTCTGTGCCTACCTCGCTGCGAACTGAATCAGGTCTAGTGGGAGCCACAATAAATCCCACAGGGTTGCAGTGGGGGAGTCGTTTAAGCCCATCACGCTGAATTCAAAAGATCACATGTATAAATCGGCCCTAACAAAGTCCTAGCTCAGTAACTGGGTTGGGTGCGTTGCGTTCTACCCAAATTTCGTTCTGCCCACAGTCTCCGAACATACCCGAATGATGCCTTTCGTGAAATTCACCAAATATTCTGCAATTTTTCATTAACCCAATTCAACCAAACCTAAAACCTGACCCAACCTAACACATTCATTGGGGGCCTATCGACAAAAAGGATGAATTTTGCAAGAGTTGAATCATTCGGGTATGTTCGGAGACTGTGGGCAGAACGAAATGTGGGTAGAACGAGATGCTCCCACTGGATTCAGTATTCTAGGATAATCTGAATTTTAGTGTTGATTAAGTTGTCTGGGAGAATCAACAGTTCTGAATAATTTTTTGTTTTTTTTTTCATATTACTCAGTTGAATATTCAACTGCTTGTTGAACTTCCTAGAAGAATATTAGATGAGAGATGGGTTACTGAGACATGAATCGAAATTTTAGAATCTTACCAGCGGCCATTCCGAACGGCCAGTTTCCCGGGAAACGCCCGAGGGCGCTGACCAGTAGCGCACCAGTAGAAATTCAATTTATATCTTTATGTGAAGAATTCAGTAAACAATCTTTGATTATTTTATTAATTTGGACTCTGATATAGTTCGTTTGATATAGATGCCCCAATAACTTGATATATATGAGTAGCATATTTGAGGGGAAAGCACCCTTTTCATTCAAGAATATGAAAACATATTGAAATAAAATTTCTAACATATTCAAATTTTGAGCAGTACTCTCAACAAATCTTTTTACACTTTTCCATCCAAAATTTGCACGCCGCCGGAGGACCAAGGGTGGAAATTAATTTAAAAGGAATTCAATAAAATAATATTATGTGTCTAGCACAGACAATTTTCTCAAAAACTTCCTGTGTTCACTTCTTCAAAAATCCTCACTCAACTTGGGGACCAGGTGTGTATATTTCAACCCTCATAATTTGAAAAGGATTTGTGCTAGACAAAATATTTCTCCATTAAATTTTTTTAAAGGGGTTGAAATTTATACCCTTGGTCCCCCGGCGTGGTGAAATATGGGGTCCAGCTCCTTTTCCTCAAATGTATTCAACTATAACCGAGTACACCAAATCAATCGAATAATCAAATATTGCAATTGTTTACTGAATTATTCACATATTATCATAAAGATATAAATTGACTTCTACTGGTGTAACACTCGTCTACAAGGCCATATTTTTCAGGATGAAAAAGGAATTGAGGAAAACAGTTTGTTATTAGTTACATATTTTTATATTCCAAATGATTTCCCTATATTTTATATAAACTCGAAGCAATCTGGTATTATTATTATATTGAATGGGAATGATTCACCTGTAATACAACCAAACACATCATTGGATAAAACTCAAATAAAAACAATATTTTGTTTCTTCTTTTCGATACGGATAGGATATGATTTTGATCATTCAAAAAACAATATCTTTTTCAGCTGCTCATTTCATTTTATTTGTTGTGAAATTTTTCCTTGATTTCGGTAAAAGTTGGTCGTAGCCCGGGGTCGAAATCTAATAGTCTATTCATGGCATAATTTAGAATATCTGATGGGCACCTTGATGGCGCTGGCAACCTGAAATGAAATAGTTTTAACATTTAATGAAAATTGTGCAACTGAGTAATCATTATGGGTGAAAACATAACCACCACTCAAATACATGAGGACAAAATCAGTCATGGAATTTCACCGCCAGTATGTTCGAAAGCTATGGGAATTCCAGGAAATTTCTCGCAACCGTTAAGAAGTCTTTATAAAGCGACGCCAAAATATTTACTATCCTAAATATTTGTTTGAAAGAATCAAAAATAAATCACAGTAAGGAGATAAATCGTTGAATTGTCTACACATATTATATAGTGGTGATTCAAGTAACATATTTGTTCCTGTAGTTACAAGTCTGAAGTAAGACGGGAACGTGACATAGGATGGAGTTCAAAAGTCAATTTTTTGAAGAAGAACTGGACAGTCTATCAAATTATTCAACAACTCAAAGGGAAATAAGCATGCCGAACAATTTCTACGATGTTCCAAGATCATTAGATCTAAACGGCTGCATAGTTCGTCATAATTACAACCTCTTTCCGGATAAATACATCTGTCTTGAAAATACAAAATTTCAAAAATCTTTCACTTTTTCAACCCTGAGTTTGCGAGATTCATAGAACGAATTCCAGACAATAGCGAGCGAATATAGGAAAAGTATAGCATTTTCATAGAGTTTATGTTGTGGAAATTTCTACAGTTTCTGACTATGAAACCATAGGATTGGGCTTCCGACGCTTTTCATGAAATATGATCCACAAAATTCAATTTGCTGTCGAAAATCACACCTGAGTCAGAAGTTGTGTTGCAGCATTCTAAAGTAGCTCCCCGGACAATATATAAAAAATCACGTTATTTTTTTTAGTGAAAGTCATTACATCTCTTTACATTCAAAATAGATTTATTTTTCATGCACCAAATTTGCAATGAATCCAATTGGGACTGAAGATTGATACAGTCATGTGAGTCGTCAATTCTTGAATATAATTTCAAATTATCAGCAAAGCATAAACAGGTATTCCCCATGATCTCGCATAAATCATTGATGAATAAAAGAATTGAGAGCGCCAGAGTTTCTGAGTGTGATATCGTATTGGAAACTGCCACACAATATTAGGTTAATTTTTTTGAATAAAATGTGCACTTTTGTTTGAACGTTATATGGATATATAGGATCATATGTGATGTCACGTTATCACAACCATGTCTTTAAATTTCGAAAATAACTTTGGTCATTTTTAACTGATTTCATTGTCGTGCTTTTCTAGTGGATGTTTTGATTGAGATAGTAAAGAAAATTGGTTAACACTTCGTTGTTCTGAAAATCAGGTGCGTACTCACTTCTCAACATGATTACTCACTGTTGGGAAGTTTATGCAACATTTCTCAATTTCTGATTACTAGTAATCAAGCACTACATAAATAAGAAAGCTGTGGTGTTTACGCGTCTCTTCTTAGTTCTAAGGAAATAAGCTAGCGCGTGCTTAATTGCTCAGAATGAATTTGAATTTTTGGTATTGCTATTGTCAATACTATAATGAATCAATTCATTTTATCATGGTTCGCAATAAAGGAAGAACGTATTTAGCAGTGTTTTTTTTATTTATTACTTTTTAAAAGTCATTCACTGATTGGCAGACACCCGACGCATTTTTTATTTAGTGTAGGTAATGCTGTGCATTGGTAATGGAATTCATATTAGTATTCGCACCCTGTATGCAAGTTTTATTCCAACGTATGGAGATTTCATTTCATTTGCTAGGTCCAGACGATGAAATAAGATAAATCGGTAGACTAAACACACATTCTTTGAGAATCAGTCCGACGAATGGTTCCATTGACCCAGCGTGGCCCCGTTGCATGATAAAAGAAATGCGATTTTTGCAAATCCGTTGAAATAACGGGCGATCGTAGACGAGCGGTAGTAATTCGTGTGCATAAGTATCGTTTGGCTTTGAATATATATTCGTATTTGGAAACCAAGAAAATATATAACGGGAGTCGCCCAGGAAACCGCCATGCAAGGTAGACAGAGAGGACCAACTTGGAATGTCAACTTTGATGTGTGTTAACGTAAATAACCGTTTTAATCACTTTTGGAAAGAGAAGCAGTTACTATTGTCATTTCCGTTGTATGTAGTATTATTGATCACATATTAAGGAATTTTACTGATGACTCTTTCTGGTACCTGAAAGTTATTGAGATAAGTCTTTAGGTCGACCGATAATATAGCGGGTAGGGCAAATTAGAGGCAAAACAGGAAGAGACACATTGAACTTTTGTGTTCTTGTTTAGCTTTTTCGTATAATTCATTTTTCACCGAGATGGCCTTGCTGGTCTTATTCAATTCACGTGCATATACCTTTTTGTTGATTAAACTGATCAAATCAATGATTGATTCAAGAGTCATAAATTATGTTTCAGTGAATTTTCTTTTTATCTAATATTTTCTATTCTATGTTCGTTCAGTTCCTATTTTTTTGCTTGTTACTAATAGTGTTTAAAATAATTAGCGGATTTCATTTCTAACGAGCCGCCCCATTTTCAGAGTACTTGAGGAAGCAGAAAAAAACTAAGTTCATCACTAAAGACCCTTTTCTACTGCAAAGGGTAGATATTTCCTCCCCCTTTTCTGAAATTGCCTTAACACTCAAATTTGACGTGGAGAAATTTACGTCTGGTGACAGCAGCTGCCTTTAATTAAAATAATAATATCCTTTTGCCATTATTACAACTAGTGACGTGCGGAGGGAATATTACCTGTTTGATTTGTTCTTGTGGAGACGAGATTCATGTAAAGAGAGGGAAAAATGTTCATACAGAATTACAATAACTCTCGCAGTCGTTACATCAATCTGGTGATCTAGTGGGATTAATTTTTACTTAAGTGTGAACTTGTTGATAAACAAATAAAAAATCATAACACAAAAAGTAATAACCTTCATCACGGTAATTATATGTGGTAACAGCGGTGGGATTGTAAATTGTAGAGTTGTTTATGCTTAAAACATCATTAATTGATACAGATAGGTTGAAGGAGGTACAGTGTGGGATCCTTTTAGATACCTAACAGAGCAAAAAATCAAAATACAATTACAATACCCTACCCGTTCGTAACATTTACCTAAGATTCTTAGTTACTGGGTTGAAAGTTGGGCAACTTTGTAGTTTTAATTATTAGTTCTTGATACTAGTTACGACTGTAATAAACGCGTTCATTGATTTGCTACTGTTTGATCAATGTTTGGATGTTGCTAGTATAAATATGTGAATGGTCCATAACTAATAACTTACTCGCCCCAAAAGCTGAAATGTTCCAATGCCAACATTCTTTTCATATCGAAATAACTGCCGCAGACACCTGACATCGAAACACTGTAATACGCATCCCACACCAAGATTCCCATAGCCCATACGTCAGTTTTGGTAGAGAATTGTCCTGTTGCTCTTACTTCAGGTGCAATATTGGGACCTCCAAGTATCCTTCCATCCTATAAAAATATTCTCAGAAGTTAAGGTTCAAGATTTATCATGTAGATTTATTTGTACAATTTTATATGAAGAGATATCTTCAATTCTCATTATTGAAACTTAACGGTAGGATAATTTCGTGAAGATGAAACTCTCTTACACAACACAATATTACTCTACGATCGTTCAGAATATTTTTGGAAATTCTCAAATTTTAAATGAAGAAAAAGATCTATGACATGATCCAAACAACTAACAAGTCAGTCGGGAAAAAGAGAATTCTTCTGACTGTGCGCTCAGATACCTACCAATGCTAGTTTTTAGACCGGGCGGCAGTAATGGATTTTTTAACCGATTTTTTACAGTCTGCCTTTGAACTAGAAAATACTTGTGGCTGAAATAAATCATAATCTGCAAAAAAATCGCGCTGGGTGGTATTCATCCCAAAACCAGAATTTGTTTTCGTTGGAACGCACTGTATACTTCCTACGAGTATGCCTCATAAGTTTTCGTCAAACTCAGGATTGAAATAGTTCAAGTTTTAATGGCATATTGTAAAAAGTTGGTTTCCATAGGAATATCCGCAGTCTTATCGGGCAAGTTGTATTGAAGTCACTCTGTATCATTTGAAACAATATGCTCTCTTAATTTTTGTACTTCGAGCGTTTTTTTTTTATGTATTGCGAAAGCACCAGGGCAGCCTGTAAAGATAAGCTTCAATCCGAATCATTGTTGAACTCAACAAACGCTATTTCCGTGTTTTACATGAATTACAACTCGCAGTGCGTAATTTCTATTCATTTATTTGAAACCGAGTCATTATGAAGACTCGCACACAAAAATCAGGTGAGAGTCTGCAAGAATTTGAGGCAGATGTTCGACACCTAATCCAGCTGGCGTACCCAGATGCGCCCGGAGATTTCAAGGAGCAGTTGGCTGTGCCGATATTTATTGACGGACTGAGAGACCCAGAAATCCAAAGAACTCTGCGATTCACAAGTTTCAAAAGGATTAGCGATGCCTTGGTACGTTCGCTAGAAGTGGAGGCGGCCTTCAACATCTCAAGGCCGAAAGTGCGAGCGGTAACAATTGACGATCCCGAACGTAGATCTGGCGCAACGAATGGTTCATTAGAGAAATTTCTGGAGGAGATCAAATCGTTGATAAGTGGAATAAGCACCCAGAAGATCGTGCTATAGATGTAGAAAACCAGGACATCTTATTAAAGACTTGTTGGGTGAAACTGCCGCAGAGGATTCGCTATAGATGTAGAAGGCCGGGACATTTTATAAAAGACTGCAGGAAGAGAATGCCACAGAGAGAATGTTATAGATGTGGAAGATCAGGGCATTTGATGAAAGATTGCAAGGTGAGAATGCCACCAAAATCCAACTCACCTGCCAGGACGCCGCCAAGTTCGCAATCACCTGCGAGGTCAAGGTCACCGAGGGTCGTCTGTGTTAACAGGCTAAAAAGAACATCTGAGAGCCTCACCATTTCAGGGAAATTGAATAAAATGGATGTTATATGCACCATAGACACCGGTGCTGCAGTTTCCTTGGTAGGCAGAGACATCCTTCGGCCTGGAAACGTGAAGCCTATTTCATCCAACGTCGTGATTCGGACAGTCACTGGTGAAAACGCACCTATTAGAGAGAGGCTGAAATTACGTTGATTCTTCGGCGACTCACCATCACAGATACAGTTTACATCGTAGATATAGAAGATGGATTTGATCAGTGACTGTGGGTTTTCATTCGACAACGAGAAGAAGATTATGAAGTTTGGAGGAGAAGAATTTGTCCCTACAACTCCAGGACAGAGGAAGATGTCTGCGAAATCGCGATTATCGAAAACTGCGAGAATTCCTGCATTAGCGAAGAAAGTACTTCGTGCTACGGTGAATAAAGTCCCCGAATGTAGCGTCCAGCCTTCCAGCCATCGATATTCGCACGAGCCCGGGTGAAGACAAAACGAGCCATCTCTGTGAGAGCCGCCAAGTGTCGCGTTGGAGGTACAAGTGACATCTTCGAGTTGAAATCAACTGGAAGGGTTGACTTGGTTAAACAAGCAGTCAACATTGGCCAAGTCCACTCGATTCAACAACCATCAAGAAGAGTTCCATTCGCTAAACAACAAGAGATGCTAGACTGTATTTTCAAGAGGAAGGCGCGGAACTATCAGAAGGCAAATACTGGCGGATTTCAAGAAGGAGATCGAGTATGGCCATACAACCTTTGTCGTAGGATGAATGATGTGGTGTACAGGGTTCAACGTAGACCTAGAACAAAAATGAAAGTCGTATACCTAGAGAGACTAAAATGTTACAATAGGAATAATGAGATATTGTTTGATCGAGACGATCAAAATTGAGAGGGGGATAATGTTACAAATGTCCTAGTGCCGGCCCTGACGAGATCGTGAACACAGGAGTCGAACAGCGACGTCATTTTCCAGGAACCCAATATTCGCTTGAAGAATTCGAGACACGTCATCGAGGTTTCTCCCGAAGAATCTCCATAGGTACGCAGGTATATAAGCAGCGGACATCACGGTGGAGAAAGTTTTAATTCGGAACAGAGTTTGTTATTCAAGAGTTAGTTATTAGCAGAGACAGTTTTTATTCAGAGCTAAGTGGCGAGAGTTATTGAGAGCTAAGTGGAGAGAGCTTTTATTTGTTATTGCTAAGTGCGAACGTGTAGAATTTTTAGTACAGAAAGTTTAGTAAGGAGCATTGGAGAGTTAGCGGAGCAATTTAAGCGATTGTATTGTATTGTGATAGAAAGTAGTAATAAAAGTAGTAAAGTGATGTTTGGAGTTTTAATCAACGAACCCAAGTAATATATCGTAACAGAGGTGTCAGAAGTCGGATTTTGCAAGGAAAAATCGTTACAATTTATGTTAATATTAATTTGTGACTTCAACGACTTGTCTCTCGGTGTACGAGCTGGACAGGTTCAATCACTATCAATTCTTTTTTTTTTTTTAAATCTACTCATATCAATGACAAAGATCTTCTGACACGATGAAATATATGTCCATACGTCGTTTGTTTCCATTGACCATATCATCTGAGTTTATTTGATATTTTCTGAATTACAGTTGACACATCTGAATAACAATTGATAGTATCTGAATTATGGTTGACTTATCTGAATTGCAATCTGATAAGATGTAGTTCGTTATTTCATCTGCAAATGAATATTTGAAAAAATTTTTTGTTTTGTGAGAAACGGCATGTAATGTAATCCAGTGTACCTACTTGGCAGAAATATTATATTCAATGTTGGGGACTAGCCGATAAAATTACAATTTGGCAGAAATATTATATTCAATGTTGGGGACTAGCCGATAAAATTACAATACAGACTTATTGATTCAAATTGTTCGATATCAACAACTTTCACGTTACAGCCGAAAAACTTCATTTTGGGCTCTTTCGTCTTACCACTTTCTATCCCGTTTTCCTACATCTCTGATTGAGAAGCGGCGATTGTATCTTTTTGACATTATTTTCCTCTCGAATCCATTTTTCCCACGATCTTTTTGGCAACAAAAAGCTGATTTGAATGGATTAAATGATAAACCTGAACTAAGTCCTATACCTCCTCCTCCTTGTATACTCCATCAGAATCTCCAACATAAACACAGAATCCGAAGTCGCCGATTTTACATCCCAATTTTGAGTTGACCAATATATTTCTGCAGGCTAAATCCCGATGAACGTATTTTTTTTCAGCGACATACTCCATGCCACATGCAACATCTAGCAACATATTTAGAAGTTGTTCGTCCGATATATTTTGAACCTGAAATAAAGGATATAGGTAGTATGGAGTACACACAAATGCGAAGTCAATAGAATAGATCAATTTCATTCCTCGGAGATGTATTTGATTGGAACTTTCAGTGCGAATGAGAAAAAAAATCGTTTTTACAAATAAATCGACCATACTGATTTCTTCTGTTAAGTTTGATTAAAGGTGACACACGTAAAAAAAAATAATTTTTTTCACTCCGGGAAATGAAACTTATAAAAAAGAGTCAAGATCCGCAGAAAATAACGTAACCTAGGTCTTTTTTGTGGAAGTGTCTATAAGTGTAAATTGCATTAGTGTGGCCGAAGTTGTGCTAAAGAATATTCAACTCCTAACCTAAATCACCCAAATTAACATTCCTTTTTGTTTTTTTTTCAGCCATTCAAAACCCTTTATTCTTTTGTATAAACTGTTTGATGGGCTCATTATCGGGTAGAGAAGGGTAAATTTTCACTACGCGCCAGGTCCTGGCAAAGACCATGATGACTGACCAACTGAATAGTTTGGGATCAAGTAGTTTGTTTTGCCTTCGTCTGTCATCGTGTAAAAAAAAGCGAAGGAAATATATTTGAACTTGTTTCTAGCTGGCAATATGTACTTTTGTCCAACTCAATCATAGTAAATTGTTCTGAATTTTTATATTTTTTTTGTCATTAGTTTTTTTTAATCAAGAAAAAAAAAGGGTCTGTGACGTCACGTCCCTCGGAATTGAACTTGGCATCACCGCTAGACCATTTTTTCGAAATCCGGAAAGAAGAATAAGAACTTGAGACGTTATCATTTTTACGGGGACCAATAATTATCAAGTGAATAGGCCAATCTTGTTCATGAACTACCCTTATGCTAGAAAATTCTGGAAAAGAAAAATGAAGTTTTTGGGTACACTCTGAATCGATCCCCATAAATCGCGGCTATGTTTTGGAAACATGCAACATTTGTTTGTTTCAGCAAACACGGACCTAATATAAATATAGCTGTCAGCGGAACGGAGCAGTCAGTAGTCAGACAGAAGTGAGTCATGACAATTCCGAATCAGAGAACAGTTCCAGAGTGATGAGTCACTTTGCGAATTCCGGAGAAATATTTTTGGTATTTTACGAAATATTTTGTTCTGTCATTTATCGTTCAGTGAATGAATTCGTTTTGTTTTTGTAACACCGAGTGTCATTTATTACAAAAGAAACGAAACATCTGGTGTCAGAAGTGGGATAAGTGACCAACAAACTCAACCCATTGTTCTATGGTGAAAATGAGGGGTAACGAAATCGAGAAAATGTTTGAGGCTTGCAAGCGAGCTGATTGGAGATAGAAAAACGTAGAAGAGGAAGAACAACGTAGGAGAAAGAAAAAACCACGTAAGCGAGAGGAAGAACGATTATGCGGAGACGAAAACCGTGCGTTGTTGCTGGATATTTGAGAAACAAGAAGACAAATAATTGTTTCTAGAAGAGTTGGATAAGCAAGAGGAAAATAGATTGAAAAAAAAAAGTTTTTGGGCTATTCGAAGATATGAAATCTTCCATACCGAGTAAGTAGAAACTGCGGGAAATGATAGAAGGCACAAAAGAAGAACTCCAAAAGGAAGTTGGGAAAACGAAAGACAAAATATTCAAAACGTTGTACAAATATCTGGAAAAAACCTTCAAGGCTTCAAGGAGAAATGCCGATATCTATGAAGAGCAGAATAAAACTTTTCGTTCCATCAAGGGCTCGTTTCCTGAAAACCCCAACTTCTGGATGGCGAATCATCCTGGTTGGTTTTTCACAACCTGTTTGGACAGGCGCAGAAAGAAACGGATGGAAAAACGAGGTAAAAGTGAATACATTTGTGATGGCGCTACGGGGAAAGACCTCTCACGTCCTGCTAAATATTCCTGCGAGTCATCAGAGAAGTTATTAGACCATTTTATTGGCTTTGGACATCAGATATGGAATAAACCACCTCCAGCAGGTTTAGCAGACCCAGTTGAAAATGAGCAGAATACAGGAATCAACCGAGAGCTTGCGAGAATTTGGTGCCGATATCGAGAGGATGGTAAAAGTGTCTATCCGAATACTCTCGATGATATCAGGAGATCAATCATTGATCATTAAATGCTGCCTTGGTGTGTACCTTGAAATTTGAGGCTGCGAAACAGACCGCTCGTCATAAACGGAAACTATTACAGGTGAGGATCGTGAAAGGAGAGGAGGGAAAAGGAGGCAACGACCAAATTTTGGCGGGCCTAGAAGACATCATCAAGAAATACTTGATAGACGTAACGACATCAAAAGCGAAAGGGCAGCCGGGTCGGAAGAAATGAAAAGATGGCGCGAGAGATTACCCAAAATGAAATATCGCATTCCTGAAAAATAACTTAGGCCAATAATGTAATTGGACGTGCATTCGCTCTTCCATCCCAAACTCCCAGGTTCTCAATTCCAACGTTTGCTCGACCTCAATAATACCCATTATTCACTGCTGTCAAATACTTCCTTGATTTAGTTACAATATTATACTGTTTTGCTACAAACAATCGGTTTTTGCAATTCATCTCGTGAACCACCAAATATTTTCAACTCAGTTCTATCAGCGATTATGAATGTGCGTGACATATCGATATAACTTTTGAATCCAAACCAATTTGACTCAAACCTGGTAACGGTATTGTATGAAATATTTGTTAGAATAAAATAATAGTGTTTCTGAAAATATATGTAGGTATGTAATATAACGAAATATTCCAACAAAAAAACTTCAATAAATTTGTTTTCTAGTCGTGGATAAAGTTTAGTATTCTACTCGCGTATAATGGCTATTATTCTCACTTTGGTTTGAGAATAATTTACGAATCTATGATTTTGAGATTCATCATAGGAAAGAGAAGAGTCATGGGAGTGCTGATATCTTCTCAAGGTCATTTTTTAAGGCAGGTTGATGAAAGGTTACAGGTTCCAATAGGATTCGATATGCCTTTGTCAAGACTTGATAACTAGAAAATGAGAAATTGAACTATTTTTCGAAGAACAAAGATGGCAGTTTGAAACTTCAACCAATTTTAACCCATTGAAGAGGCTGAAACTGACCAGAAAATGACCGGATTTTCATTAACATATTTTCCTCATGGTATGATCCAGAGAAGATAATTTATGGAAACATATATCGGTTACATGTGACAAAGCATACTAATTCGATAATTTATTTGAAATATTTTTTCCAAGGTGAGATACCGGAAACAGACTTCTGGATCAATTTGAACTTGAATATTTTTCTTGTATTGGAAGTTTTAAAAAAAAACTTCTCGTTCAAAACCTTCAGAGATTTGCGCTACTTCGAACATTTTTTAATGCACAGCCAGACGCGATATATCCTGAACTGTAGCTCTGTACTTATTTTCCTATAAAATGTCAAATATCTGCGTTTATTAGTTATGTTTTTTCTAGGCAACTGGATTTATATTCAAATTATTATTGAAAGAACTTGCACGCATTAATCTTAACCATGAGTTGAAACGGCTCCAATTATAAAACTGGTCCAATAATATACTTCAAATTAAAATACCTTCAGAACTTTGGTCATATCTTCCATATCCATATATTCAAGAGCGATTCTCATAGGATTTTTCTGGAATGCTAAAAGTCTGACCACATTTTTGTGATTCAACTGTGACAGAGCTCTCGCTTCATTTTCTATATCACGCTCATTTTCTGCCTTCAGAGGACTCTTGATAGCAACCGTTTCACGTGATCCATTAGGTCTTCTTAGACTGCCTTTGGAAATGAGGCCAAAACCTCCCTTGGCTGAGTGATATGTCAAAAAAGAATATCAGTTGCGTTTTTCGCACATCTTTTGTACTTACCAATGATGAGAAAACTATCAAGCTCCGGACCCTCGATAGTAAGTTCTATCAATTGTCTTGGGGTGAACAGTTCTGTAAAAAAAACAAAGAATCATTAAATGAATGATTCTTCTCCCTTTTGTTTCAAAGATTAGTCCATGAATGCTCATATATAGTAATAAGTTGAGGTGAAATCTCGTTTTGGTAATACTGGCGATATTATAGACAATTTTTCTGTAACTAGTGGAAGTTTTCGATACTGGATGGAAATCTATGATATCGTAATTGGATAACACTTTGTGTAAGTAGTAGTAGTAAATATTATACATATGGTATTTTTCATACCAAATGCCATCGACTTCGGTCGAAGTCCCTCAGCAAGTATGGTTTGTTAGTAACTCCCTACTCCATATATAGTTCAGGAGCAGCGTGGTTATTTGCGGATCCGTCAACATATGACAGAAAAATTCTCAAGAGAAAACAGAGCACAGAGCCATAGCTTAAATATTATTTGAAAACGCAAATTTTATGTCGACAAGGATTTTTAAGCATTCGAATATTTCGAAAATAATTTATTCTATGACAAATGAATAAATCAGCAATCATATGGATCTTTCTTAGTATGATAGCCCATGACGAAATGGAAGTTACAACTGATAATTATTCAGTCCTTGTATTCAATCGGTTCAAATCGGAATAAAAATTGTGCTCTATACAGGGTTTTGTGTTGAACTGTTTGAATACTTATCACGAACATTTTTCATTACTTATCACCCACATCCCAGTAGGAAATGATTCATCATGCAGGCTCGAGGGTCAATTAAAGTTGACTTCTTATATGCAAGCCAGGATCAATCACGGTTGGGCACTTGTTTCGTTTACTATTATTGGTGAGTATTTCAATTTTTGACTTCAAACTAACTTTCGAACTTTGTTTATTCTGCTGTTTTTCGTACTCAAACAGACTACTTTCTGCTTGTCACGCCGTTACAAAAGGCAACCACGCTACTTTCTTCTGTAGCAATTTCATCTTCACATTGAATTTCCTATTTTTACGGAGGTTGTCTACCAAATGGTTTTTCCTTTCCAGAACTTCAGGTGGAAGCGAAATACTCAATCATTAAAAAATTGTCCACATTAAGGTCCGTTCCAGTAAGAAATCCTATTTTCGTGACATTTGCTAGGAACGTTACTGATGCGGACTTCTTATCTTAGAACTGATGAATTGCTCGTTCAGAAATTTAACACTCAAATATTTCAATGAAACATCATTATCATTATGAATGAGTTTCCGTTAATTATATATTGCAGAAGTCGAAACTTCATGAGCTGAGGAGTGGGGATTTACGTGGTCATATTTTGCGATTCTTAGCACGGAGTTATTAGTAACAATAAGAATGATAGACAGTTTGAAAATAATGTTCATGTGTGAATGTTATGTGACGATGAATGAATTTAAAATATTTTTTTTGTAATTGGGATTATTTTTTTTTTAAACTAGAATAACTTACTTCTTAATTTTATCGCAGCAGCTTTGAGGTCTTCTAAATTGGATTGTTCTACAACTTCCAAGAATAGTTCCAGTGTCCTGAAAACTGTTTTCCTAGCAAAAAAAATTAAAAAGTACTACACATTCACGAGTATTAGGGGAATCTCACCTTCTTTTCTTGCCAATAGTTGTAGCAGACAGTAAGGTTTCGAGTAACCCCCTCATTAAAGATCCACCAACAACCAAACTTAACTGCCCAGCTACTTTTCCTATAATATCAAGAGTCACATATTCCTCTCTTTGCGACATTGTTTTGGTATTAAGAATTTGACCAATATATGGTAGTGAAGCTTCTGATGCATTCTGAAACATTCATTGATAAGATTATTTAGAATTTACTACGCTTCTATTGTTGTTTTTGAAAAGTGTTCCGTTTATAATTTCACTCACAGAATTTTGGCCCATCTTTTCCAAATTGTCTTCATCTACTCTCGGAGGAGTATTCGTAGCTCGAATTTCAATAGCATTATGTTCGAGGTTTCCCTCATTTTCCCTATTGTTGCCTTTCATGTTTGAAGCAGACCTCTTTTTCTTATTCCACTTCTTTCTCTTAAAAGTAAACCCCATTAAAGAAAATTGTATAATGACCGGAAAGTTAATTGAAACATTGGTATCAAACGAAAAACGGTCTAATATTGAAACAAACAAAAATTATTCTACAGTTTCTGTTGTATTCACATCAATTTATTGTTTCTGTACCTTTTATCTGGGATTGAATGTGAATTTGACTTATTGAAAATAAAACAGTCATGAGTCGTCGGAAATGAGTAAGCCTCTGAAGAAGCTGGCCACTCGCGCTAGCGAAACGTTAGGAAGAAATTCCAAAGAACGACGGCCTTCAAGCCCGAAAAAAAGTAGTTATACTTATTGAAAATAGATACGACGTAATTGAGGATGATAAATAAAGAACTGAAAATCTTCGCAAATGGTCATAGAAAAGAGAAAACGAGGAGGTACAATGGAAGGCATCATTACGGAGCTATAGGGTGATTGGAAATTGTTCTAAAATTGACAAAATGGTTAAGGCTTTCGCGGCCGAGGTTATTAGTATAACTACTTCTCTTCGGGCTTGAAGGCCGTCGTTCTTCGGAATTTCTTCCTGACGTTTCGCTAGCGCGAGTGGCCAGCTTCTTCAGAATGATGACTTTTAGTCATCGGAGATGAATAAGCCTCTGAAGAAGCTGGCCACTCGCACAAGCGAAACGTCAGGAAGAAATTCCGAAGAACGACGGCCTTCAAGCCCGAAGAGAAGTAGTTATACTAATGTTCTAAAATTGTTCGTTTTCGTTAACCAGCTGACGAACGTCAACCCTCAGAAGTCGAAACTTGTGCGAGCAATGGATCAACGAGGCCTTACCTTTTAACGTGCGATTACCCAGCACGGTGGTCCGGCGAGGATTCGAACCCCGGCCTTCCGCTTGACAGGCAGATATGCTAACCACTACACTACCGAGACCAAAAATAAAATAGATATATAAACGTGTGATATACAGTACGCTTCTAAAGTGTCTGTGTGAGAACATTATACATAATTTTTGAAAAATTCATACCTTCATATGAAAGCTATCTCAAAAATTTTCAAAACTTTCAAACTGTAAAAATATATCTATACTTGTGAAATAATTCTAAGTGAAAGTCGAGAAGAAACAATCAGTTTACTGGATTTATTTTGTGTGTTCGATCTCTTTCAAACCCGAATATTATGAAATTTCATCGTGTAATGTGTATATGATATTGAATGAGAGATTCGTCGTATTTACCGAACGTAATTGTTTCAATATGGTCGACATTTTCTTCATTATTCATTCCTCTATTGAAACATGCCAAAAATTCTTACTGAAATGAAAGCAATACATTTTAAGAAAAAAGATTCTACGATTGAGGTACACGTTAAAAGCATCTTCATAAAACGGAAGCACAATGTGGGATGCCTTCTACGGCCCTTGATCGAATCACATGAGGACGACTGAAGGAAGGGAATATAACCCCGATCTTTGTTTTGTTACCTCTGACAACAGAGGCCAACCTTTACCAGCATCAAGAAAGGTCAAGCCCGATTTCCCTCACAGCCAACACCGCCCTGTTTTGACTAAAATCGGGATTAGCATCCCAGTCATAAAATCGTTTCCACGCCCAAGATGGAACTTCAGAATAGCTAACTGGCCTGCTTTCTCTAGTAATCTCGACAAATGCTTGGGATGATGGATTCCACCAAAGGGCGTAAACTACACTACGAGAGATTAACGGACGCAATAATGACAGTAGCAAAAGCAGCCACTCCTAGAAGTTACAGAAAAGAGTATATACCTGGATGGAAGACAGGAAATCGCTGATGAACTAGTCTACAGCATTGATGCTGCTAGGCGCTAAAAATGGACAGGACCAGTAAAAAATCTAGACTTCGAAAAATCAAGCAGACAAGCCTGATCCCTACTACGAAAGCTCGGCAGTTGCAACCCACCAGACCGTCCAAGCAACCTGGTAACGCCAAACCAAGTAGCGTCCCAAATAGTGTCCACCTTAACAGCACCCCAAAACCGTGCACACACAATCAAAGTTAAAAAAAGGTTTCAAGACCATCAAGTTCACTAGTGCTCTCGAAACAGAATATACCAACCCTTTCACCTGTGAAGAAGTCACGGGAGCACTGACCGAAATGAAAACTGGAAACACCCCTGGTTACGAAGCATCCATGCTGGATACCTAAAGCATAGCGACAAATTCACTGAACATGCTGGATACCTAAAGCATACCGACAAATTCACTGAACAATGGCTTGCAAAATGTTTCTCAGACATTCTCAAGACGGGCAATGTACCTTATTAACTTGAGAGGGCTAAAATCGTCGCTATTTTGAAACCAGGGAGAGCTAATGATACACCAAAAAACTATCGTCCAAATGCCCTCCTAACCAGTGCCTACAAAATTTTTAAAAGACTGCTATATAACAGGATTGGCCCAACAATACTTCATACCTGTGGAACAAAAGTACTCGCACTAACCAACTATGTGGAAACTGGCTTTAAAAGGCCATTAAAAATATCGGCTGCTAACATAGACCTATCAGCAGCATACGACACTGGGTGACAACAAGGAGTTATATATAATTTAATGCAAACCACCCCATGCAGAAAGATGCCTGATGTTATCAGTGCCATGCAATCCAATACCCATCTTTTCAAGTCATTATGGGCGACAAGAGCTGCACAAAAATGAAACTGAATGGCCTTCTTCAAAGATCGGTGCTTGCTCCCCTGCTCTTCAGTCTTTACATTGAGTGCAGACCTATTTTAAATGGTTTTTCTTTGACCTGCTACAAATATATATTGTATATGTACGTAGTTAAATAAATTATCTATCTATCTATCTATCTATCATAGCAGACATGCCCGGAACTACATACGTTCGGCTACGCGGATGACTGGGCGCTCGCCGCTCGCTTCAAGCCATAGGGAGGGCAAATTCTAACAAATGGCTTGCCAACCCTTGGGAGACATGGATGATCCACAAATTTGCATACCGAAATTGTTTTCATCCTGTCGTATATGTGAGACGGGAGGAAAAATTGAAATATGCTCGTGGATGAACATTTGTGTATCCTACTTTTGGAAAATTCAGAGTATTTCATTATCTCATTCGAAATTTCCGTGGATGGGGTTTATTCAACACTTAACTGTACTTCTCGATTTGTTGAATAACACCCACATACCTAATGATTAGGTCGGGCAGTCACTAAACCCTACTCCTACTTTCACAAAAATTTGAAATGATTTCTCATCTCAATCAAAATAAGTCTCGTGGATGGATTGTTCAACACGATTCTGTATTTCTTAATGAACTGAATGAGACCCACATGTCGAATGATTATGACGGGCAGTCACTAACCCCTCCACTCCTACGTTTAGAAAATTCATTATCTGGTTCATATATCGAATGATTAGGTAGGTCCTATGTAACAAATTGAGAAACACAGAATCGTGTAAAAGAGCAGGTCTCATTCACGAGACTTTGAATTGCACAATTTTCAATTTTCTAAACGTAGGAGTTAGTGACTGCCCGACATTATCATTCGACATGTGGGTCTTATTTAGCATATCAAGAAGTACAGAATCGTGTTGAAAACAATCCATTCATGGGACTTGAATGAGATGAAAAATCATTTCAATTTTCTAAAAGTGGGAGTAGTGGGTTAGTAACTGCCCGACATAATCATATTCGATATGTGGGTCTTATTCAGCACATCAAGAAGTACAGAATCGTGTTTGAAACATCCCAATCATGAGACCTTTGAATGAATTGAATAATTTTTAATTTTCTAAAAGTCGGAGTGGGGGTTTAGTGATGGCCCGATATTATCGATCGGTATGTGAGTCTTTTCAGTACATCGAGAAGTATAGAATCGCAATTAAAAAGGTCCCATCCACAATGAGATTTCTATGAGATAAGAAACTATTTTGATCTTTTTTAAAGTAGAGAAGTGGGGGGTTAGTGACTACCGACATAATCATATTCGATATGTGGGTCTTATTCAGCACATCAAGTAGTGCCTAATCGTTTTGAAACAGTTCCATCCACGCGACTTTTGAATGAGAACTAATCATTCCGAATTTTCTAAAAGTCGGAGTGGGGGTTAGTGACTGCCCGACATAATAGTACGATACCTGGGTCTTTTCAGCACATCGAGAAGTACAGAATCGTAATGAAAAAGTCCAATCCACAAGAACTTTTAATGACATAAGAAACTATTTTGAATTCTTTCAAAGTAGGAGTGGGGGACTGATTAGTGACTACCGACATGATCATTTGACATATGGGTCTTATCCAGCACATCAAGTAGTACAAAATCGTGTTGAAAAAGTTCCATTCCTTCGTTCTCTTATCCTTCCCAGATGCACGATAAGATGAAAAAATTTGCTTGAAAGTGGTTGACAATGTTCCTCGCTGAATGGTAACGTTTCGGACTTCCATTGTCTATATTATTAGCTCTATTGAAACCTGGTGCTAAGAACGGAAGGATTGAAATACAAATCAAGTGAGAAAAATCAAATCAAAATCAAATTTTTGGTCAATAATGAAATTAGGGGTTGATTGATCGAAGTAAAATACTGTTACAAAAAATGATATATCGAATATATATGAAATATATGAGTCAAAAAAATTTTAAATAACGAATTAAATAAATGAAATAATATCGTGACAAGAAAATTGAGGTATCGGGTGTGAAATACTAGTCAAAAAATTTAAATAAAGAAATGAAATATGAAAAAATATTGAAACTAAGTTTCAAGTTGAGGGTACTCACGACGTTTATTCGATTGCTGATATCCGCACCCGAACACGATTGCGGATACCATCAATTGAAATGTCGGGAGTACACTCAACTTGAAACTTGTTTTCAACATTTTTTCATAATATTTCATTTAATTTCTTCATTTACATTTCTTGACTAGTATTTCACATTTATTTAGTTATTTAAAAATTTTTCGACACATATTTCATATTCGATATCTCGATTTTTTGTAACAACAGTATTTTTCTTTGATCAATCGGTCTCTAATTTCATTATTGACCAAAAATTTGATTTTGATTTCTCACTTGATTTGTTTTTTAATCCTTCTGTTCTTAGCAACAGGTTTCAATGCAGGTAATAATATAGACAATGGAAGTCCGAACCATTACCATTCAAGATGAAAACAACTTAATTGGTAGTCAAATTCGTGGATCATCCCAAGAGTTCTAGTTACTACATTTTGGGAGCCGCTTGTGGTCGACTCCAGCAGCGTCATGCATAGTTTCTTTCTGGCGCCATGCGACAAACTCGTGTATGGTGTATGCCTTCACACCCGCTAAATTTGGTAGGTCTATGTTCCCCTTATAACAATGGAAGAAGTACATATTTATATACAACTGACATATTTTTCAATATTTCGTTTTTCGCTTTAGTTATAATTCCATTACCGAATAAAAATTTCAAATAAAGTAAAAGGAAAATAATCCAGCTTGCTGGGTATTTCAATTTCAAGAGATGCAACTCTCATTCGAAGATGGAGAAATTGATGAAGTTACTGATAATTGAAAGTAAATGTTTATGAACTTTGGACCCAGATAAAAAAAACATGATATAACCAATAATTTCGCTCGACTTTTGCACTATAGATCAGTAGATTTCAATTCATTGTAACCATCAAACTAATTGTCGATTGTCGTGACTCATACATTACCAACAGTTATCGAATTCTGTCTTCGCTCATGTAAGTATATAAAAGCGTTTTTCGCATTCATACGGCGGGTGAATCACATATGTACCTTCATCAATATCAGATAAGCACACGGCACACTGAAACTTAGAGTGATTTTAACAGACTGATAAAAAACTAATGAAACACCTGAATGTGATCTAAGAGTAGGTACTTCCCAGAACACAGAACCACAGTAAAGGAGAACTTCACTGTGACAGAACGTCGCTAGATTTGCCGCGTCTAACAGCTTACAGCACTTAAAGCTGCAGCACAAAATTTTACAGTTTTCCATGGTGAAATGTCAAATTTTGTGAAGCGGCTTTACCCGCCGTAAGCAGCCAATGAATTTTACTCCGAATTCTTTCGAAAGATTCCTGTCCGTTTTCAACATTTTACGTAGTGAAGGAAGAATATAAAAGAGTTTCGTCGAATATTGCAAGAGTTCTCACAAAAAAAATCGCTATTCAATAATTGTGATCGATGTGAGTACATTGCAGTATTGCCAATACAATCGTCTTCAGGTGATGACAGAAACACATTTTTTAAATGTGATCGACGAAGAGAAGGTGGTGCTTATTGAAATCAAATCAATCTTTTGAATGGGTGAGGTTTCCACACATTCCAAATTATTGCGATAAGTTGATGTGGACAGCTTCATTAAATTCCATTGCAAGATGACCATTCGATATTGAAATGATTTTTCCAAATATCCGCTGTTATTTCTCACTTTGCGGTTTCTCTTCGTTGTGTGTTTTTCTTGTGTTCACCCTTCCTCGCCATAAGATGTATTGTATTTACAATTACAAGGTTTTTAGGGCTAGCATTGTGTTTGCCAATCAAAAGCAGACTTTGACGCTGTATTTTGACGTGGTCCAGTATATAGCGGAGTGAATAAAATAGAAAATGGAAAATCCAACCAATACCAGTCAAATATGGAACACTGTCAACCATTTTCAAACAAATATTGATCACGATCAATAAATACTAACAAATCTCTAAATTCAATATAATCTACACATTACACCTTCAAATTTCATAACATTCGGGTTCGAAACAAACACACAAAATAAATCCACAAAATTGATCGTTTTTTCTTGACTTCCACTCAAAGATTTTTTACACTACTATATATATTTAGAGTTCGAAATAGACCTTTAAAATTCAAGATGTTCTCATGAAGATATAAATTTTTCAAACACTATCTACGAATCTTCAGAAATGCCCATTTTTCCAGAAAGAGGTGGACTTTCTGGGTCAAACAGTGTCTTCCGAACAGATGAAAGGAAAATACATGCGATTCGAGATTGGCCAAGACGAAAAGACAAGCTGAAGTAAGGAGTTTGTTAGGCCTCGGCACTCCTACATAATTTGACAGAACACCGAGTCAAATTCGTCTGGTCAAACGAAACTGAACGAGCATTCGGGAAACTGAAAGCTGCTTAATGCTTCAGTCCAAGGGTTTCCACGTGAAGTGGACCTGTTCGTCTTGGACGCAGATGCCAGTATTAATATGGTATTGAAGCATTTACCACTACTGGCACTAATCGAGGCAGAAGACCACTTCCACAAATATCTGTAAGGTGTATTTTCATGGCACTAAACTGCTGCAAGTGCAGTAGCTTCTGACAGATTTTACTGCTCGAGCAGTGACCTTGAGAAGTTCAAATTTTTCAACTTCATAGCAGCAAAGCGGATGTTATTTTTCAGCCATTTTGAATATCTGTAGGATCGTTTGAGTAGGGCCTCTTGGATTTCTTCAAAATTAGTGAAATTTTCGTACTTTCAATACTTTCATTCAGTTGTATTCAAATTTATTGTTTCAATTAGTTTTCATATTCTATATAGTTTCAAATATTATTTAGATTTAGTGGATATAGGTTAGTGTTAGTTGAAGTGTAGGCAGTTTTTTGTTTGATTAGTTCAAGGTAGATCATTAGGTCAGACTCAAGATGAATATATCCTAGAATAATTAAAACTATTTATTCAGTTTCCTTTGTTTTTTTAATTATTGAAACTCGATAGAATTCTAGGATGTTTTTTATTGACAACTGAAAATTGTTATCAAATCAACATTTCTAAGCAATTCCAAACAAAATCAGTAATGACAAAATATATACAAGGTTATATAATTCACTGCGTCTCTTGAATATATCCACAACCTACTTCACTTTTTTCTTGTAAGGTACGTCTCTTCTTTTCTAAAACCATAATACGTTATGTATATAGTTCAGTGGACAATACTTGATACAACACTAGCTATTTGTTTCCTTCTCACTTCATGCTGATGTATCATTTTATTTTGATGTATCATTAAAATTTGAAAACATTCCTTTCTCCATATATAATGTCAACGGATTCGACATATTCAAAATATTAGATTTCCAGACCACGCCACACCACAGAATATAAATTCAAACAATAAACTTAAACAATGAATAAATGACCAATGACATAAAAATGACTTATTCACTGCTTTCAACCCTTTTCATGGAGCAGTTGAAATTCTACTGCATATGCAGTAAAATCTGTACTGAGCATGCGCACTTGCATTTTACTGCAGCTGCAGTAAGAATTTTACTGCTCCATGAAAAGGATCCTTAAAAGACAGATCATGCGTCCTGAAATTGTTACCCGAGATAAAGACCCTTGAAGGACAATTGGTAGGGTGGATTCAGAAATTGAACCTGTATTATTTCGAGATGACCACGAAGATTGCATAACAACGCAGTTGCCTTGTCTAGAAGACCATGTGCGGATACTAGTGAGCGAATTCAACTTCGTGAAAGAATAAACCAAGTAAGATTGATGGTTGGCGACAATTGGACAACAGCAAAATAAAACGAGACCAAGATAGTGATTCAAACGTTGCAGAATTTTTAGTATGGTAAGAAATCGGAGTGGAAAGACCCAGCTGGAATGACTTCTCGAACGATCATTACCTTCAAGGTATTGTGGGCACAAAGGGATTATTTAATTGTTGGGAATGGTCTAGTAAAGGTAGCTTTAGAATCAGCCGATGGCAATGAAGTGATCTCCCAACTGGTTGTCCCGAGGTCTAGCATAAGCTGTGAAGCAAGAAATAAAGGCCCCAGAACCCGACATCGAGAGGCAGGATGAATCAATACAACGTAGATGCTCCCTTCGAACGAATCGCCATCGATGTAGTTAGACCGTTTCCGATCATGAATGATGGCAATAAATACAACCTCGTTGCCTTGGATCACTTCAATAAATAGGTTATGCCTTGCCTGATCAAGAATCATCCACAGTTGCAGGAGCTCTGGACAACATGTTTTCTAGGTTTGGAGTGCTAATGGAGCTATATTCCGATCAAGAAAGAATTGATCGTAATTATTAAGACTAGAACGACGGCCCTTCATCCGCAGTCTGATGGCATGTTTGAAAGTTTCAACAAGACTATGGAAGAGCATTCATCCAAAGTAGTGGAAGGCCATCAGAAAGACTTGGTTCAACATCTCACACTATTCTTACTCGCTTACAGAGCAGCTGTGCACAATTCCAAAGCCTACCTCAGGCAGCATCAACTTTATCCAACGGAGGCGATCCTTGACTTACATTGGAGGTAAGATGGAACTGGGTAGAGAAACTTACAGTCGAACTCCACCAAATATAAACTTTATTGTATGTGTGTGTAGTCGGAGGACATACATCACATAGTCTTTGGCAGAAGTCTTCTTCTGTATGTGACTTGGTATTTAGATCACCAAGTGCTGAAGAAAAGGGGTACAGGATCATTCAAACAAACTTTGAGATATATTCACAGAGATCCACGAAATTGTGAGAAAAAGATTAATGATAATTAGTGACAGGCGAAGGCTCGATATGATCTTATGGCACATACTAGTGGATTTGAAGGAGATCGAATGTGGCTGTTCAACTTCTTGGAAAGGAATCTATTCGGTAGTGAAGAGAATAAACGACATGGTCTATAGGGTTCAACGCAGACCTGAAGCAAAAATGGTTCACTTGAAAAGACTCGAAAGATATCATGGGAACGACACATTGTTTGATCGGTACCATCAAAAATTGAGCAGGAGATTATGTTATGAAACCCCCTAGAGCTCGGTAATACTGAGTCGCGCTAGCGAATAGTACGCCTCATTCGAATGAAAAAAAAAAACGACCTCTATAAGCATTTAATCGAGCGGAGCGGAGTCTAGTAAAGAATTCATTGAAGTTTAGTAGAGAGTTGAGTGAAGAGCGTTTAATAAAAAGTGTTGGAAGCTTTAGCGAAAAGTCTTGCAGTAGTACAGAAGTTGTATTTTTATGGTGAAGTTAATAAAAACGGTTGAGTGTTGCTTGAACCCTGATCCTAATATTACTCTGTTGCCTGGTATATGGTTATATTCGTTCAAAATTGCAACATCCATTGGTCGGGTCCCTGGGAGAGAAGTTATATTTTTGGAGAAAAAATTGAGGCGTCTATGGATTTTTCTCAAATGAAATTCATTTTTGAACTCCTTGTTCAATTTGGGGCAAAAAGTCCCCTCGAATTATCTTTAGCGAATCATTGAAAATATGTATTGTATTGAAGTCGATCTCACTTCAGATGCAGTGACACTGTATAAAGCCGCACATTTTCTGAAACAAAAAGAAATCTCCAATTCAACAATGCCATGCATTCGGCCATAACTTGGATATATTTTCTTGAAACTCGTATTTTGGGCCATAGTTTATATAGTAGGCTATCATTATTTTCTCATCCAGATTTACACCCAAGAATATTCTCATATTATCAAGGAACACCTTGTATACAGAAGGACAGCTTCATATAATTAAAAATGAAATTCACAGGTAAGTTCGTTTGAAGGGATCATATTTCAGCGACTCGTATTGTCGTAGTAATGGAATTTGGAATTTTTTGTCAGTGTCTTAGATTCGACAGGTCTGAGTCATTCAAATTTTGAATTTTGATCGAGGAAAAGATAGTTTTCAGCCAATCAGATATATCTGAAGACACCTAACAAGAATTCGTCTTTTTTGAAATCGTATTCCCGAACTTTACCATAAAAACTAAATATCACTAACAAAATAAAATTTGTCCAAGATCATAATCACAATAAAGTCTGGAGTTTGTCAACTGATACATCACGCATCCATCGTACAGTTCATTAATTCAGTGTACCTCGGGCATAAAGTTATTGAAAGCGCGCCCGGATCATTTCGAGCGTCAACTCGAACGAGTTTTCATCGGCAAAAACAGTGTAAAATTCATGTATGTTCATCTCTCATTCTTCAAATGCTCAATGAAGGATAGAAAAACGCTGAGGTTGCACCAATTTCACCATGGATCACAAGATCTTTTGGAGAAAACGAGAGTTTCTGAGGGGCAGATGCCACAGGATGATTCCTATGTCATGTATCTGGATTGCCTGATTGGGCATTGCAGATAATTGTGAAATAAATCAATTTGGCATCTTCCCACCCCCAGAAACATTCGTTTCTTTTTTTCAAAAGACCTAGTGATTTCCATCAAGATGCGTAAAAACCCTGGTGCGTTGACTTATATGCTTTTGTTTAGTCAATTCCTCTTGATCTTAGAAATCAAAGCGAGTGCTATCAACACTGTAGATGATGATGCAAAGCGATTTTTCGAAACTGCAATTCCAATCAAGCGACAAAGAATTTGAATACCGATGGTCTCATTGGCTAAACTCTGGCGGGATATTTCGTCCACCAATAGAATCACCAGTACACAAAATTTGTGTAGACAGAGGCCACCTTATAGAAGGTAACCTAGGGTAACCCGTTACAGACAAGTTTTACAGTTTGATTTGAAATTTGAATGCGTTTAGAAGTTCCGAAAAGCTCATTATTCAATTCTATCCTAATTTGTTCTGTTCGTTTCATTTTACGTTGTACTTTCCATGTTTTATTCTTTACTTTTGCTACTATTGAGTGAATTTTTACCTGTAGTTACTTTCATAATGAAGCATTTTGCATTAGGTTGTGGTGTTAATAGTACCGAATCTAATATCCATCTCCATATCAAGTAGCAACCGCAGGTAAATTATCTCCGTGTTAGAAAATATATGAAAGTTTCAACACATATATCGAAAATAAAAAATATTTTTGAAAATCCCAGAATCAAAAGTGATGTGAATTGATAATATAATGCGAGATTTTTCTGATTATGAAGAAAACAATCTTAACCTTGAATGACCATTCACTCACTTGGGTAGTTACAACGTTGGTATATAGGAGGAAGGTTACGAAATGTCATCATATCGATCCCTCCATATTGCGGGGGCGTCAATTAGGTTAAGGTGCAATTCCACTATATACTAATATGCAAGTGGATTTCAGTTTCTGGTATCTGATTGGTTGATAGCTACAGATCAAAAAAATACCTGCTTCCCTAATATGATCTATGAATATTCGAGTATATTGGAAATCTAACTTTATGGTGTTCAATACTAATTGTCAGTTGAGAAAAAGTGTGGAGTGTGGATATACTCGATACACTCTTCGTATGTGTTTGACAGATAATTCAACTCTATTTCGATATATGTGAAAATTTAAAACGAAATCAAATGAAAAATTTATGACTGTGTATGGTTGGTGAAAATCCGAAAGGAATACCTGTGTTTTAAAAAAAGTGGGACTGTTCCTCATGCAGCAAGAAAGTTTGCCAGAGTATGATAATTACTCGTATATGAAATGGAAAGTGTTTGGGTTTACCAGTCGTTCAAGGATCTTTTTCCGAGGTCAAGAAAATGTTTGAGCTTTGTATTATACTTTGGATGTTATCTACGTCTTCTAATGTATAGTGTTAAATTTATATAGGAATCCAAATGAACTTATGAACAAAATGCCTCTTCAAAGATATCGCTTTGTAATCATGCAACCAATTGTGATATAGTCCATTCATACAAAATGAGTACCACGATTATTCGTGAATGGAATCATGTAGTGTATTCGAAAATAGCATTACTAAAAAAACTGATGTAATCATTTAAATGTAACATCGGATTCCTGTTGAATTTTTTTTAAATCCTCTTTCAGCTTTGAAAGTTCTGAAACACATGTTTCTGATGCCCTCCTTGTGAAATCTCTTCCAGCACATTTTCTAAAATATATATACATTATTTTACTCTCCCCAAAAATACTTGAAAAAAATGTAAACCAACCAGCCCGTTACACAGTACTTGTTTCCCGTCATAATAACTAATCAAAAAGTTTTTTATACAACACAATAGCTGAAACGAACAAACACCCAAGAAAAAACACCAACAACTTATCCTAATAGAAACACTTTAAAGCTAGTAAAATATTACTCTAAGAAACTCCTTACACTAATGAAAATTGAACAAACGACTCAAAATATTTAAAAAATGATTCCCTAAACTCCAAAAAGACAAGACTGAATACACAACGCAACGCAGGTTCGGGTATGCTGTGGGCTGTGATAACGCAAAACGCCACGAATCTTCAACTTTTACAACAGAGTAACAAAGACACTAAGAGACAGAGACAATCAGGAATCAGCCACATAAAACATATATGTTTGTGTGTTCTGTGACAATTTCTTTGCACTTTTTCTGTTTATCTTTGATTCTATGGGGTTATGCCACCTATAGAGATTTTTAATTTACCCAATTTACCCCAGAATTGCCAACTTCGATTTCCCCAAACCCTGCCCCTAGCCTCAGGTACCCCTTTGCCTATAAACTCGTGACATTTCGTAACTTTTCTATATATGAACGTTGGGTAGTTATATTTGTGTGATTTACTGATTGTTTCCCAAAATCTTCCAGTTCAACATATTTTTTCCAGCATTAGTGATAATGGCTTTTACGTGCCTAGTAAAAAGGATCCAAAAACGATAATTTATAATCAATGAATAAAAGTTCTTTCAGGTGAGTGATCTCCAATAGGCGAAAATCGTCAACCGATAGATGGCGTTGCTAAATCCAAGATGGCTTCACTTTACGGTGAACAACAAATTTTGGCCATTTGAAGTAATGGTACTATTAGTTCATGTTTTGCATTCTTGAGGCCTTGTTGAGAGAAAATTACTGTTTAAACTTCTTCAGTTGCTTTGTGTGCTGAGGTAGTTACATGTTTGGCTAGTATTACAGCCTTATTATACTCGTGAGTGTTATAATTTGAACTACTTCACCAACCTACATTCCAGATCAAAATGTCTTATAGAATTGGAGCTACGTAATATTCTGGATTACGTGGAAAGCAGAACTAGACCGTTGAAAGAGGGTGAAGCTGTGTTCAAAGCAGGGCATATCATTGCATAGGGAGTGGAAGAAAATAACCATAAAAATAAGGAGCTTATGTTTGCGAACATTAGCTTTAGTAGAGCATCCGCATGAAATCAATATATTGCTGGCTGATGAGGAATGGAAATGCCAATGTTTCTGCAAAGCGGGTTTATCTGGGCTCTGCAAACATATTGCAACCCTTATATTATTTTGTTATTGAGTAGGTAATGTCATTTCCTAAATATATAGAAGTAAAAGTTGATTATCAAGAAATTTTTGCATGTAATTAGCTTTTTGTGATAAAGGATCAATATATCAAATTTAATAAAACATGTCACCGAAGAGTATTTCAACAAAATGTTTTATTTTTACTATTCAAATAAATCATGAGAAAAACCTGATTTCTGTTTTGCTACAAAACCTTTTTCTGTACTTTAACATTGTATAATTCAGTACTGAGTATTTTGAAGAAAACTTACAGAACATAAGGTTTCTTCAAAAGAAAAAGCTGAAGAATAGGTTGGGTACTCCACTTCTAACGTGGATATCAACAACCCTAACGCTGAAATGATATCACTCGACTAACTAATCAATTCTTTGACAAGGTTATCATTTCCAGAAGAAAATGAATAATATCAAATGTTAGAGTAACTGATCTCACACCAAAGGTTCCAATCTTACCAATCATGAATGAATCATGCTTTTAAAAAAATATGTCTAACCAAGGAGCCAATTGGCAGTTATGCTACTAACTAATTGGGGGATAGTGTGAAAGGTTAAAAAACTGACTAGGGGCTATGATTTATTCACATAAATGTAATCATACTTTGCTTTAACTATATATTATTAAATATTATAGTCTTGAAAATGGCTTCAAAGTGGGAACTGAAACGTCCACTAAACTTTATTTTCAGACGCTCTAGAAAGTGGAGGCTACTTACAAACATATTTTTAGTTATTGGTTTACTAATTTTCAATATATTTTTTTTCCTGAGACAAAGCTTTTTGTCGTTAATGGGGAATTTATGTAGTGAAATAGTACTAGTATTATATAACGAGCACTCTGACACCGAGCACATTTTTCTCGATTTTGTAGGAATACTTCAATGAATTCGCTACATTTTGGATTGTAAACCATAACAATACTTCATAATCATTTCACTATTCGCACTTCTGTACTGTATTAAGTTATAAATATTTCCAAAATAATAATTTCAAATCCAACACTCATAAGACTCTATAGAAATAATATTTGTTATTCACCGTCCGGTTAGTTCAAAAAATATATATAGATGGCAATCCCTTCGAAGTTTTAGCCAATTAGACATTTCAGATCACGTGATGTCTGGGTAAAAAACAAACAAAATATTGACAAGTATCTGGATTTGGATTGCCTATTAGGCATTCCAGATCAAGAGGCCAGATTCTATTTCACGAATTCGATTATCGAATTGTTTAGAATATGCATATATTTCAGTACAGGGCATGGTACAGTCACAGTCTGAGCTACTCGACAATCGAGTACGTGAAATAGAATCTGGCCTCTGGTTATGTCTGGGGGTCAAATACCAGTTTTAACCAATCACACACTTATGAAAAAGAAAACAAACGAAAGTTCCTGGGGGGCAGATGCCGCCGTATTGGTTCATTTCGATTTATTTGACATTTTTGACAAGTATCTGGAATGCCTAATTATCTATCTGTAACCTACAAAACTGCCGTCAGGTCAGACCAGTGTTGCCGTTTACCGGATAATTATCCGATTTGCGGATAATTTCAGGTGCTCGCGGATAATTTTCGGATCCAAGAATTCACCGGATATTTTTCGGATGATTTCGAGAGAGTTTGGATAAAGTTCGAATTTTATGATTTTGTTCTTCTATTCTGTCATTCTGTCGTGAAACATGGAATACAAAATTGGTTCATTTTATTTTTTTCGTGGTTCTATGTTCTGTAATCCAATTCTTGCGCCCTTCGTGAATTCGTTGACAAAATTTATTAAGTCACAATAGCCAGATGTCACAAAGTGCAGAGGAATTCAGTAATTTGGTACATTTTTGTTGAGCCCATAGCTTACCGTCATATAATTTTATCAAACTTTGTTGAAGTGACGTCATTTCTTTTATTTCGAAGAATTTGAAAAAAATCGATAAAAATTAATTAAACCCTCCACTGTGGTCAGTGGCATAGACAAATAATATGGGTCATTTTCATTTTTGAATTCGGATAATTTCGGATAATTTCTGAATAGTCAGTGGATAATTTGAGATTTCAGGTCCGGCAACACTGGGTCAGACGTACAGGAAATTTGACGTAACGTTACTAGATTGTGATTAATGTGATTCATGAAGTGGCAATCTCTCGAAGGGGTTTCTTTTCATTCTTTAGTTATTGTTCAAATTCAAGATTGTGAGATATGGAGAATTCGAACTGACGATTTTTCAGTCAACGCACAATGAATTTGTATGCCTCTTGGATTTCGTTAAGTAAAACCTAAAACTAGTACAATCTCAGTGTGTTTTGTGTTTCTATCCGTTATTTTATCGAGCATTCATAATGGAAGATGAAGATATACGAATTTCACACTGGTTCTGCCAATTGTCACGAAAATTATAAAACTAATCGGCTTGTTTATTGTTTGCCCCCCATATATCACGTGATCTGGAATGCCTAATCAGGGGTTTTGAATTTCATTTTTTTGGACATGTTTTCTGTTAAGTTGGTGTTGGTGTTTCTAGATTCTATTCGTATTTTGTACTTTACATATTGAAATCCCTTTTGTTATGCTGTTTGAAAGATAATTTATTGAAACATCTGGTTTTCATACATCCACCAGATCTGTGAGTATGCATTCCTTCAATTTTTATATTTACGTATGTTTACGTTTGTATAGGTGTACTTCCATCACATTGTATATAGTTTCAAATTTATGCCTTTCAATTCTCAAGAGCGTCATTAAATTCAATCTGAATTAAACGTGAAGACCAAATTACCCTTAAGATATCAGATTTTCCAAGCTTGTCTCCCAATATGAATATGCAACAACACCTGCTATCATCAAGAAACCAGATGTGAGGTGATTACAATATACCATTTTGCATAAAAATAATTTCCAGCCATGTGACTATTTATAAGATGTTAAACAAAAGAGTGATTAGGTAGTTTTTTCCAATATAAATACACCCAGTGGATAAAAAAAAAAGTGAAACTGCTGCATAAGTAACTATTGAAGGAGATGAGCCATGGAAAATTACAATAAACAATAGTTGTAGTAGGAGTGAGAGTGGCATTAACTTCAACCAAAGTCCTTCAGCAACTAGGCTCTCTTATCGTGACCATGAACATGGCAGAGCAATTGCCTTATAAATATCTGCCCGATTTAAATTCGATTATCAATCACAGATCTACTTATTTTAAAAGCTACATGTAGGGACCCTACCTAACCTGTTAAGGACATCTGCTGTACTTCTCATATCATTAGCCCTGATGATCTTTAGGACACAGTTCCCACCTGTCATGAAAAGCTTTTTCCATTTTGTGTAGTTAATAATGACTGAGTATTGTTAGTCTACTTCTCTTCGAGAGGTGTTTCACTTTGGAAAACCATGTTGAAATCCAGAAATCCCACCTGAAATCCTAAAAGAAATCCTGATTTCGTGTACACATTTTATGGAAGTGAAACACCCCTCGCTTCTCTCGCAATCAATCTTGCAGACTCTTCTGTAGAACATTGCCTGGAGAGAGTAGACGACTTATCTTATTTCTATAGATATTTTCATGGTCTCAGTGGCAGATCCAGGAGGGTAATGAGGAATTCATATCCCCCAAGCCTCAGAATTATTCAAATAAATAAATATATTTCAATTCCTTTGAATTGAATATATTTGGCAGATATAATTGTTCAAATAATGCCACTGCATGCTCTTCCTCTTCTGAATTATTATGAAATGTTCCACATCTGGGTGTTCCATCTTGATTATTAACCTGCGACTACAGACTTTCCATGCTTTTGTTGTTAATTTGGAGATCTGTCGAACTACTCTCTGTGTCTCTCAGTATTTAAAAAAAAGTTGTGGAATTCTTTACCGAGAGAAGTTTTTCATACAGGAGTACAATATGCATCAGACTAGTCAACAATTATTCCTTCCAACACATATACTACAGTTCACAGACATCATTCATCACTCTATTCATTCGCTAGGACACAGATAATGTTAACTGTTCCGAGACAAAATTCGGTGAGAAAAAAATGGCTCAAAGCCTCTGCCGCTGCACAATATTTGACAGTTTCCCATGGTGAAATTTCAATGTTCGAGATGATTGCAACCACAAATCAGATGGCGTTCTGTCTTTGAGGTTAACACTCTTGCGAGTTATGTCTAATGTCACTGATGAGACCTATGGTGGGTCGAACAAGCTGTTTGGCGTTTTTGTGAATTCAATCATTTCGAAATTATGATAGACCTTAATGACTTGAGCATATCAGGATATTTTACCGTACAAAATGAAACATCGATTATGTGATATAATGGTTCATGCATGTTCACATAAAATACTATACTAAACAACCAACCACCCTAAGGCATTAACCATTCCATCAATACATGATGGAATGTACAAACTTTCTCGTTTAGTTCCACAGGAGTTGTTGGACTCATAAAAATGGTTTTGTTCGAAAAAAATGCTAGCCTAAGATTTCCTTTTTCGATAGCATGGAAAAAATTCTAAAACAAATCACACATTTTTTTTTGTGATTACTAAACTGACCTTCATTGGTAAGCTCTTATGGATAATGATGTGGCCCACCATTAATTTGTGACTTTCTAACTTTATTCTGCAATATTTTTTATCTGTTTTATCATTTTGTTGTAATTCTGTTTAGAATATTTAATGACTCTCTGTTCATCATTTTCAATTGTTGATTACGTTCTTTGGTAGTGTCATTTGATGTTTTACATATTTTTGTCATATCAAACAATATTTGATGGATATCTTTCAATTCCTTCGTAAACCAAGGCTTTTTATTTTGTGTTGTATTATATATTTCAGAAGGAATAGCATCATTATATTGGTATAGAAGAATTTAATGAAATGAGTTGAATTTATTATCTAGTGTGCCAGGTTTATACAGCGTCCCCCCCTTTTATTTTTTGAACGGATCAACTCAAAAAATTGAAACCTGGGATAATGAAATTGATGCATGAGTAGTATATTTTGGAGTAAAATTGACATTTGAAAATTTCGAAATAACGACTGGGCGCCATCAGAAAAAAAAATAAATGGAAGGGGGGTATAGGGACACATCATTTTGAAGCTCCTAACGAATACTTTACAACCCCAGAATATGAAGTCAATATCTTGACCTGCTAAAAAATGGCGGAACATTTAATAATTACCTGATAACAAACACATTGATATTTCTAGAAATATTCGTTTTTCTTTGTCATATGGCAATCCCAGCATACCGATAAGGTTTGATTGCTCATTTTCTGTTCATAAAAAAGTACAAAAATGTCCGTATAATGAACATCATTGTTCAGTTCAAATTTTCTCGTTCAGTTTCCGATTTTATAAGTAGATAGGTACCATGTACACTATCTCCAAAATGGTCAATTGAACAAAATTCAACAGGGGAATTGTATTTGAATATGCTGGCAATTACTGTTGATCCTTTAATCACCGAAATCGTTGGAGTGAATCCCAATGAATTCGATATGGATATAATTATCCAAACAAGATGGAGCAACACCACATAACTCCAGACAAGTAAAAAACTATTTGGAATTATACTTTCCATGGTCGGTGGATTGGCCATCGAAGTACTACGGAATGGCCAGCCCGCTTGGCAGATTTGACACCTTTAGACTTTTTTTATGGAGCTATTCGAAGCAGAAGGTGTATGAAACAGAACCTGCTTCAATATTGATTATACGGCAGAGAATAATAAATATCTATAGAAATATCGACGTTGCTGTGTTCGAAAATGTTCGACGTGAAATATCGGATAGGCTGTTCTTATCTCAATACATTTGTTCGAAAACACAACCGACCCATCTTGTTAGCAAACCTAACACAATTTACACTATTCTTCATACCAGAACTATAAGCACTTTCTCATGCAACCGTAGTATAGTTTTCAAAAGAATATAGATCAGACATATCGACAATAAGTCATGTTGTACCACAAGGCTCGATCTTCGGTAAATATCTGCAAACATTTGATATTTCCACCATCCGAAACATAACGCAGAGAGCAATAAGTCCAGTTTCTTGGTTTCAAGTCAGCATCATCACACCGACTTCATCACACCGACTTCAGTTTCGAAATTACTGGTGGTAACGAAAACACAATGAGAATGGGCAAATGTAAAAATTTAGAATTATAGCGATGTACCAATACAAATACAAAATAGTTATCGTTATTCCCAGATAGTACAACAATTCACACATTTTACATCTTTCATTGATTTGTTTCGTCACGTTCGAGCACAATATCCATTCAGAATGTAGGTACAATTGATGATATGGAGGAATAGTTCAAATGGAAGTTATAAGGATAGGAGAGAGGCAGGGATACTATCTTCACGCCCAGGGGTCGATCAGGGCGACTTCACAATGGAACGTAACAGGTAGACCACGGCTAGGAAGGAATATCAAGATAGGGATGATGGATATACACAGTGGCGGATGGGCCATAGGGCAAGCCGGGCAAATGCCCGGTGCGCCGCCGCGATTTCGATACTGCAGCGCCGGTACATTGAAGAGAAAACATCACTCTTTTATGTAACAATGACAAAAATTTAATAATGAATAAGGGTAGAGCTTCAGCTCCTTGCCGACAGATAGCCCCCATTATCGCATTTCTGAGATCATAGCGGCGCCATCTGCCAGCAGTGCTAGGAGCGTGCGCATCATCGTTCATCGATAATCGAGGCTTACGTTAATAACAACATGCAAGAACGACGACGAGCCGACGACTGAAGGTACGTATCGTACGGATGGTATGAAACGGATCAATTTGAGGAAGTGCGTCCACTGTATCCGTAGCTATCGGATTGCCGACGCGACGATCGACGTCATTCGCATTTTCGTTGCGAGTGGACGATCGGAAACATTACAGTGTGTAAAGACAACATGGAAAGTGATATGACACACGTCCACTTACTGGCAATCCGTATGACGTCATCCGCACCAGTCGGAAAAGTTGCTCCTTCGATTAATTTCGTCAGCATTACCTACGGGCCGATACGTGCAATCCATCCGCTGCCAGTCAGTGGACGCATATGTATAACTTTCTATACTAAGGGCTGGTACTTTACAAGCTGATTATCGCTCGATTAAAATAATCGGTGCTGAGAATAGACACCACCTGCTTTCGATTCCAAAAGGGGTGGCACCTCACCTTATTTCCCCAAAAGATGAAGTTGAACGTCGATGTGTGCAGCAATTATTGAATGTTCCGCCAATTTTTAGTAGGTGAAGATATTGACTTCATATTCTAGGGTTGTAAAGTATTCGTCAGGAGCTTCAAAATGATGTTACACAAGACCCCCCTTTCCATTTAATTTTTTTTCCAAATGGCGACAAGTCGTCATCTTGAAATTTTTATGTGTCAATTTTACTCCAAAATATAGTATTCAGGCATCAATTTCATTATCCCAAGTTTCAATTTTTTGAGTTGACCCGTTCAAAAAATAAAAGGGAGGGGGGGATTAAAGAAATGCACTGTATATACATCCACGACTCAGACCTTGAAACCGTCTTCCAATTGTTGTTCGAAAAATTGAATTCTGCTTTCTTTTTGTTTATTAGAAATATATATTTCAAAAGCTGTTGAAATGTATGATCAGATGAACAGATTATATCTTCAGACTCATTATTATCTGATAAAAAGTGTACATGTGTATATCTCCAGACACTATACATAATAGAAATTCAAATCATTATTAAACACTATTCATCACACATTTGCTATATGAATGAAGCAAATTTACTGTCCCCAGCACCAACGAAAGACACAAAACAGTCTACATGTACCAAAACGGCTTAGTAAGTCATAACTCCCACCGTTGAAACTTTTCCTAGAGATCAATTATCCTAACACCAAACTGATATTTTTGCACTCGAAGAAAATTGATACTAAATCTAGTTGTAGTAGTAGTAGTTAAACAACTAACCTTAGCTTTAGATTTAGTATCAATTTTCTTCTCCTGTAATGCTAACCTTGTTAGCGAAACGTGCGTCCAGTGCAAAAATATCAGTTTGGTGTTAGGGTAATTGATCTCTAGGAGTGTCTTCGAGTCCATCAATGAAGGCGAAAGTTATGACTTACCAAGCCTGGATGCCATTCAATGACATGCGTGTCATATAGCCACGGTAATAGTTGTTTTCCGGCAGTTAAGATGAGGATTGACGAATGACCGTTGGAAATAAATTTTCAGAGTTCCAAAGATCGCCGCCCTCAGCGCAACCAGTCCGTTTGAAGAATTTTTCAAATGGCGAATAATTGTCGGAATCTATATTGGAAGGTAATTCCTCCGTTCACGAGAGGTCGCTGATAGCTGATGGTATACAGACGAGCCAAACAAATAATAAACTATTTCAGAAGCAGTAAACAAACTGCAACGAATAATATAAGGAATACATTGGGTGTTGGGTGAAACGTGAAACCCTTGCGTGAACGGTAGAAGGCATGATAACAGTGGCTACAATATTAGCTGCTGAGCTGTTTGTCGTGGGTCAAAAATATTATTAGAGTTCTGAAAAATGTATTTTGTATAGCTGATACAAAAACATCATTTCGTTTCTTTTTTGTTTTCGGATAGGTACCTATAACGTGATCAGTAGGTCGACTGTTAGTCTCTGAACCGTATAGAAGGGAACGATAACTCCCGGTCGGCGTCTACGACGTACCTAACAGGAACAGGTACAAATTATATTTTTTGTTGGTGGTATTAGGGTCTCGGCTGTCTGCTATCACTCCGCTCTCGCGGAGAGTGAATTTGTGTTCACGTTTTCTTTACGGTGGTGTAGGTAATATTCGTGCAGACGGTACAGGCTGATGATAGATGATAACATTGTACTTTTTCTTTATAGGTATAATAAAATGCTTATTAATTAACTCGCTTATATTAATCAGCTTGACTTGAATTAACAATGAAATAAAATCTTTGACATCAAGTTTAACCCACTTGTAGACGTCCGAATAATTTGAAATTTGGCAGGTGTTCTTAATTAATTAATGGCGGACGAGTTCAGTAATTATGAACCGATTCTAATCCAAATTGGTATTTGAGGATTTGCTGGGTCGAAGATCATGATTCTTCAGTTAAAATTGAAAAATTCGAATGGCGGTTTTGAGAATGTTGTAAAATTTCTAAAATACATTTAAAATCGATTACGAGATACCTATGTCAAGACTAAATTATAGAAAATGAATATTATTAAAAACTTTTTTGAAAACGCTTATATTCAAATGTCGTAAACAGGATAGAGCGCGATAACAAGGTTAGCATCTTCAGGAGAAGTAAATTGATACTCGAATCAATTTACCTCTACTGAAGATGCTAACCTTGTTAGCGAAACGCGCGTCGAGTGCAAACAAAATCAGTTTGGTGTAAGGGTAATTGATATCTAAAAATATGGGGTGTTCCATTTAAAAAAATTGATGTTCGATTTTGTGAGCCTTTCTTGCGCCCCTCGTATAAAAAATAGTAATTCCTGAAGTTAGCTCTCATAATGGTGAACTTATAATATTTTGAAAATTCCTATTGGTTCAAGAGATATTCAACTGTCCCACTGGTCTAAAGACACACACTATATATATATATATATATATATATATATATATATATATATATATATATATATATATATATATATATATATATATATATATATATGTATATATAACTTATAGAAGTTTCGAGTGGATAGATGATACAGAGGTTTTTTTTTATTGGGCTTTGCACTCAAATAAAAATAGCAACCGTAGACACGTGTTTCTGGGTCATTGCCCTTCTTCAGCACGGTGTAGCAATGACCCAGAAACACGTGTCTACGGTTGCTATTTTCATTTGAGTGCAAAGCCCAATACAAAAAAACCTATATATATATATATATATATATATATATATATATATATATATATATATGATTTAGTTCCTCTGCTTGTAAGTCCACGAAATTTTATGGATAATGAAAAGAAGTATTTTGACAAAAAATTAATTCATAATCTCCAGTCCCAAAAATTCCGCGGTACCAATAAGATTAGAATCCGACTGAATCACTGAATCACAAAACTCATCCGCCATCTTGAATTTTAGAATAACTGAAAAGTCCACCTACGAAATCTACATACCAAGAGTAGAATCGGACAATACTATAAAGTACAAGTAATTTGCATTCATTTTTAGATACTTTCAATAGACTATAAAAAACAAATAAGTTCCCAGTTGACATGGATATGGATGATTACTATTTATCACATTCACCAGTGGATAATAAATTTTTTTCACATTAAATGCCACTATATATTATAGTTTCTATTGAAAAAAAGGCCAAAGACAAAAAACTTGAAACACACAATCACGTTTTATATATTATTTGGCTCACCCAATACAATACGAACTACGACTTCCCTTGTTCAACGTGGTCCTCCCTAGCGCCACCTATAAGAAAATAGCCACATCACGTATGGAGCGGTTTTCGGCTAAATTTCACGTGTTTATGGCTGCCATGTTGAATGTTTCTAATAATGCTTGAACGAAATAAAGTTAAGTACAGAAAACTCATTTATTATGGACTTTTTGAAGCCTAAATTTGGCAGGGTGATTCTTCATTAGGTGAATTAGGTGCTGAGAACTTTTGGTTCCATTCTGAAACAAAAACTTGAAAAAATTACAAATGTTTGAAAATCAATATTTTCTTTTGTAGAAATAATTCGAGCCTTAAATTTTGTCATCACCTATTCCAATCCTTTATCTTTCGGTATACCAAATCCCGTTTCAGCCAGTTGTCATTTAAACGAATCGTCTTTTCGTAAAGTTGATGCTGCTCTGAGCATTATTGTCAATCCCCCTCTTAAGCTGCTGCCTCTATTATGGGAGCTGCAATCAGGAGATAACTGTAAAAACATTGTTTTCGCATTATTTCCCTTGTGGAGCCGTGCAGTTTGCACATTTTCTTCTCACGTCACGTACAATGAACGGTAAGCAATGAATACTTCCTGTCAGCACCTCGTTTTGGAAACAAATTATACCGGTTTCGTATTTTGGGTCGCATTATTTTTTAAGAATTTATTCAACTTGCAATGTATGCATGTATGTATAACTATGTTCGAGTGGAATATCTAGTATAGATGACAATGCATGGTTAGCTGTGTGACGTGACTCTACATCCAACATGGCGGAACACCCAAGGTGGTGGACTAGCTAGTTGTTTTTGCACTCCTACAATATGGGTATGAAATAAAAGGGCTTGCTGAGATCAACTCGAAAATTAAAGTAACGTTACTCCCAATTCAATATGGAACACTCCTAAAGATGGCGGACTAATACATTTTTTATGCTTTCCGACAATGGGTATAAAATGAGAGGACTTGTCGAGGAATTTGAAAGTGAGTTGAGCTCTGTTGCTCGAAGCCTCCTGTTATATATAACTTATCCTTCTAAACTCTGCCAGGGTCGACGGATATTTCTTCGACCATGCCGTTGTATACAGTTTCGAAGCTCTCCACTGCTGGTTAAGCATACTGGGCCTTGAGTGGTAAAATCATTAGAAGGTCTTATCAAGCAGGCAAACGACCTTGTAGCAATGAACCGTTGAATGCGCTGAAGAGACTGAAAAACCTGTCCAGCGATAACTAAAAGTGAAAAATGAATTGAAAGTAAAAAAAAAAATTCAGAAACAAGCTTTTATTCAAATGCGCTAAACACTTTTACTGTCAACATATAACGTCACTACACATTTTTGTCGAGAGATTTACCTGTGCGGATGAATGAATTGAATAACTATGAACTATGTACTTTTGATTGATTTCAAAGTTTGAAATTTGAAAAGTTATAACTCAATACAAATTTAAATATCGCGAAAAGCTTTAATGTATGAATATAAATTGTGTCATGACGTGTTGATAGAAAAAGTTTATTTTATTCCTTATACTTTTCTAGAAACTACTCATTTTTTATTTTGAAAGTTCATTTTCAATTCGACAATGTTTAAGATATGAAAGAAGCAGGAAATGGCGATCAAAAACATATGTTTTGACGCAGAAAAAAAGGTTTCGAAGGAAGGGAGACCACCGTGTTTTGATTTTGTATATGAAATATGTAAATTGTTCCATTTTTCTAAAAACTAGATGCTATACACTAAACGAATATTTGCTTTCTGAGCATGACAGTTTCCTTTTTCGTAAAACTCACTTGAAAAAATAGAGTGGTATTGAAGATTTAAATGAGTCTTGGCAGTTGACTGGCCTACCACCTATCACAGCGCTGCTTTATGTTCATGTTTTCTTGCATGCCACCCGAATCCATGGAATTTTGTATAGGCACTTTTATTAAGACTACCAAACTGACACTTGAAATTTGCAGATATACTTGATTTTATTAATGAAGACCAATGAAAAAATTAAGTTCGAGAATGTGAATTGCTGTGTATATCATTTCCCAACCAATATTTCATGATATTCCAGAAAAATATATTTTTTTCATTTCATTCTAGATAGAAAATTTATGGCTAAAATGGCGTTACCAGCACCTTCCCAGATAAGTTTACCAAAATCTTCACTTACCAAACTCAAGTGTAAATTATGTCAAGGATACCTATCAGTCCCACCAATTTGTTTTGACAAGGATGGATACACTTGTGGTCGTTGTAGATCATCAGGAAATCGAGTGGTAATATATGAGGAATTAGCAAAATACATGATATATCCTTGTATTAATGAAAAGTGTAAAGTGGAGCTCTTGTGGGGTCAAGTGAAGAACCATGAAATTAACTGCCCACACAAAGTCATACAGTGTCCACACGGTTCCTGTAAAACCTCATTTGAGATAAGGTCAGTAAGAGAGCATTTTGCGGATTTCCATAAAGTGGATGTACACGAAAATAATTTTGCTATACTAAGGAGACTGAGAGACATACCTTTCAAAAACTTCAACGCTGACAGAAAGGTTTATTTAGTCAATGACAATAATGTGCCTTACATTGTTATGGTTTATATAGATTGCGTTTTGAATACAAATAAAACCATCAGAGGCTATCAACTAGGTTTTGGTGTTTACTCAATTAGAGGTAATCAAGGTCCAGCAAAGGACACAACATATCAAGTGGACCTTGTAATCAAAAACAACACACAAAAAATTGATTATTCCTGGAAATATCAAGAGATAAAGTTATTCGATGGAAAAGCCTATTGTTTTGACTGTTTCGCCGGAAATTGTACAATTTCAAACCACAGCAACAATAAGAAAAATTTCCTGACTAGTCGATTGGACAACGTGGACAAAATGCCTGAAATGCAGGTAACATATACTATTAAGATTGTTTCGCAGAAGCAACCCCAGCAAAATATTTCTTCCCATCTAGGGGGGCTAATGGAACTTTCTAAACTGATGTGCTTTTTATGTAGAGACTTTATGTGTGCCCCAATTTTCACATGTCGCTGTGGCCGTACCTTATGCTGTTTCAGCTGTAGACGTAAGTTATCACAGTGTCCTCATTGTAAAGAAACATTCGGTCAATTGAGGAACTCTGCTGCCGAGGAAACTGCTGAAAGTCTAGTAATACCATGTCAAAATGTAGGCAGTGGTTGTACTTATACTGGATTGATCAAACGTGTCAAACAGCACAATTTAGATTGTAAATACAATTTTATGTGATGAGGTTTGTTTTTATGTTTCTTTTTTCAAAATAAGATTCTGAAGTTATTTTCAGTTTCGACATTCTATGGGGTTTTTTATTTTCATCATGATTTAGATTTGTATTTTTTGGAAAATGTAATTATTTCTTCCTTATACAGGGTATTAATAATTTAACAGGATAACTCTAATGGCGAATTCCTTTGAATTTATGATAAGATAGGACATGAATATCCAGGAAAAATTCCTTTTACGATAAGCAGGATACTGAGGTTGCAAAATAAAGTTTTACAGATATATACAGGCTTTGATGTGACACTCCACTGAAATGTGTAGTTTAAAAAAGTTTACTACGAATTTATAAATAGGGTCGATTCTCGACAACTTGCTTCGCGTTGCAGATATCGAAAAAAGGAATAAAAAAGTTGTTTAGAATGTAGTTCTGAGCACAATTGCTAGGATTCGACATCCTGGTGATGTCTTATAATGTGAAGTAATTTGCTGCCAAACCAGAAACTGTATAAACCTGGTGGCTTTCCGAAAACAACCCTAATCCCAAAAACAAGATTCCAGCAACTCCTGATCACATTGTTCAGAGAACAAGGTGAGACACAATAATTTTCAACTCAAGAGATAGTTTTTTTTATTTTCACACATGAATGCTGTATTTACAACCTATATATTCCATTAATAATGCACAGGCTGAAGGACCTAGGTCAATGGTCATTTGGTTTTGTAAAATGAACAATAAAATACTTTCATTATCATTTGTTATTTCAACCCCATATACAAAGTTTGATGATGAAATTTTTATTTTAGATGAAATATTGATTAATTTTAGTGTATCTATTTCACTGAAATATTTCAATGTATGACACTACTAAATTGACAGTTTGTCAAATGACTTTTCATGGCATACTTATTTTAATAAATTCGATATTGATGGGATCAAAATAAAAGTTATTTAAACAACTTTTTTCAATACTTTTTATAAAATATCGAGAATTGACCTTGTTTATAAATTGGTAATAGGCCACGTTTGAAGTTTATATTTCAGTTGAGAGACCCAATGAATATTCATGCATTCACATTCGAGAAAGAAGAACGTTTATGATGCTAGGCTAGTTTTCGAGCTATATATAGTCTTCATTACTGAATCAGTGGCGTAGAAAAGATATATTTGTTGATAATCCACTGAAACGCCTCTGGTTCGAAATATTGAACTGACATATTTCATTGAAAAGATCAATATTTGTTAGAAGTTTAAATAGATATGATATTCTTAGTTTGCATCTAATTCATATCGTTTGGCAAAAAGGAATTGGCCATATGAGTTTTACCTTCAAATTATGGGACAATCTTATATTCTGTAATATAATTTTTTTAGCAATGTTTTTTCTTTTTCAACAAGGAACTTGGCGCTAGTAGTTGTGTGCCTGGTCCATGACCGAGGTCCTGGTTCAGTTCCCCTGATGGGGTAGTGATTTTTGCCTCGCGACTGCTGCTCCAGAGGTATGGCGTAGGGCATTTATTTATTATCCAATTAAATTGTACAGATACAAAAAAATCGTACATATACAATAATTGGTCAATACATCAAAGTTGTACTACATAAAATATCGTGATGAACGAAATGCAAATGTAGATATAAAAGTAATGTGTATAAGTCTGAAAAGTAAAACATAGTAACATGAAATAAATGACTAGTAAATATTGAACATGAGATAAAATACTATGAAAAAATTTCTTCTAAAGTATAACAGAATTTTTGGATGATGAACTCCTTCAAGGTTTTTTTTTGAAAATATGCTTATTACTTAATTGAGTTCCTAATGTCAGATGGAAGATGATTGTAGCATTTGCACCCGATATACTCCACATTTTTCTGATAGAAAAATGAGCGGTGTGCATTCGGAAGTATCAGATCTCTGGTTCTCGTGAGATATTCATGACTAGCACGGTTTTTCATATACACTGCCTTATTTACATAAATAAAAGTGTAGGCTTTCAAGATGTATGCGCCCATTAGTGTCAGAATTTTATATTTTTTGAAAGCATCCCTGCAGGAGTCTCGATTCTTAATTCCAGTTATAATTGTTATGGCATACTTTTGAAGCATGAAAACTCTGTTGGCATATGAACTTGTACCCCAGTTAAGTACGCCATATCCCATATGGGAAAGAAAATGTGAATAATATAATGTTAGTAAGATTTTCTCACCACATCTTCCAGACATAAATCTCAGAGCAAAACAATTCTTCCTTAATTTATTGCATAAGTTGTCAATATGGGTATACCACTGTAGCTTAGGATCAAACGTGACACCAAGCATGTTTACTGCATCTGACGGCTTTATAACATTTACATTAGTAACAATGCCTAATTTGCTAAATGACTTCAATGGAAGTCGATGAAATTTTGAAATGAAAATACCAAAAATAACATGCACTTCTACTAAGAGGGTTCAATTTTCTAATCATAGTTCAAGGAGCCTTCAGCCGAAGCGAATGTTATGATGATTTTTTTTTAAATTCTTTATTTAACGTCGGCCTATTTCCGCTACCAAGGCCAATCACCAACGCCGGTGAGCACACTTCCCCCAACCGGAAATTTTGCCGAACCCTCTGGTATTCCAACCAGAGGTAGGGATCTTTAACGAGCCCAACATCCATGGACTCGGGACCGACGGCTTAACGTCCACTCCGAAGAACGGCATATCCTCAATATATCTTGTGCTCATTGATATATTGTCTGCGAGCTATGATATGCTATTCCGCTGCAGCTGTACGGGCTTTCGACACGGTATTTCCCTGCATGGTCACCCATCCAAGTACTAACCGCGCTCGGCGTTGCTCAACTTCAGATATCGAATGACTGTCAGTCAACCTGAAGAGCTATCAATTATAAGTGTACAGGAAACTGCAGCAGCAGCATGCAACCAAAATTTTCATGAGCATTACAACTAAAAAGTTGAAATACTACTTTCACACGTTTCATGAAACAAATTTGATATACATGAAGAGTTTGGCAACACTCTTTCATACCAACTTTTTGGTTTTTAACAGAATCTTTTCAGCACATCTTCTCACTAAGTTTTCTCAGTGCCTTCTGGGCGCAATTGAAATGGCGTTTGAAAGAAGTCGAAAATGTTATGAACTCCTTGACAATAAATTTCAAAAAAATAGGAAACACGTCTTCCATCAACTGTTTATTTCTGTAAAATTTGAAGTAGATTGAAGTACGTTGTCCCATACAAATTTTTACCCCAGTTTTTAACCCCTTCAGGGGTGGAATTTCGGAAAACCCTTTCTTATCGGGTATCTACGTCATACGAAGAACGGACCCTCCAAGTTTCAGTTCTCTCCGATCATTAGTTTAGGCTATGCGTTGATATCACTCAAACGCTCTATACTAATCACTCTGATAAGCTCACTGTGATAGAAATTCTCTTCTTCGACTTCCGCACTTTGCAATACCAAAGCTTTCTCCACTAAGCTCCGAATAAATATCTGAATAAGGCTGGATTCAGACAGATCCGATAGCTTTCTGATTGGTCTAAATTTGAATTTAGACCAATCAGAAAGCTATCGGATCGTCGTACGAAGGGATTTCGGATCTGACTGAATCCAGTATAACTCTGCTCAACTCTCTGAATATCTAACTCCTCTGCAATGAAGCGTCTGCTTGTATACCTGCGTACGCGTATGGAGAATTTTCGAGAGAGGCCTTGATGATGTGTATCGAATTCTCCATGCGGATCAACAGTTCATGGAAAAATGACGTTCGCTCTTCGACCACTGCGTTCACGATCGTCAGGGCCGGCGCTAGGAGATTCGTAACAGTATTATTATTTCATGGGGTAGTCCCAATACCTGCAATATTCTTTTGTATATCATTCCTTTCAAAACGGAAATTAGGTTTTGTAATGTTTGCATATATTTAAGTTATATTGCCACATGGCGCCGGAAGTTCCTGTCTAAAGAGAGTCTCGGAGAGACACTTCCAAGGAGGAGTCATAAGTGAGAGGCGTTGGCGACTAGACAATTTGATAACTGTGAATTTTACATGTTTCACTGTACGAGAGTTGTGACAAGTTACGACTGAAGTAAACGTATGAACCGATGAATAGTTTATCATTGAAAATTTATTGACCTCATTATATGATCCTTTTCAATGAAAATGTTATCCAATTTTGAAAATTTACACATTATCATCATCTTCACCTCCTAAAATTATAATAGTTTCTCCAAAGTTATACTACAAATAATTACAAATTCGCCATACATAAACCTAAGATGTCTAGAAACCCTGGTATAGGGATTTATACCTGGGAAAGTTTGGGGTCTAAGTGGCGACACATGCCTTCTATGATAATAAGCATCATGGCTTTTCGACATTAAATCAGTTCAGATGGCGTGTGCAACGAAAAGAGTTACTAATTTCCTAGGACATGTATAAACGGCCGACCTGACGGCTGGCTATACTTTTACTTTTGGACGCTGACTGATCAACAACCTATATTATTCGTTTAGAATACTGGCCAAATTCCCTATAATTGTGTTCCTTTCATTCGATTTTGTTTTTTATGAGTATGACATTAGATTTTGCTCATTTTGTTGACTGCTCGATCGATCGGTTGACTATGCACTTCCAATTAGCGTCAACTAGCGATGAAATTGAGAAACACACCACGATACGTAAAAATGACACTAATGACAGAAAAGTGTCGCCATAAAATTCTAAACAATATCGTATCAGTCCCAGCACCATCCTTCTAGAAATCTTACATAAACCTGCTCAACATTTATATTTCCAACTATCAACAGTACCAACAAGTTAGAACTAAGGTTAAGTACAAAGGACCAGTACTGACAATCATATATTATGCTTACATTAGAAGTTGAACAAGTTAACCCTGGGCACTGGAAATCCTGCAGAATATTTCAGAGGGTAAGGCAAACCTCAGATACTGACAGGCAGTATACGTTGAGATAGGAAAGAATTCTGAACTTGTGGATAAAAAACAAAGTTTTTGGTTCAAATTATATATTTAACAAATAACAAGTATTTACACTACCTCTAGCAAATCCAGCACTGTTCACAATAAATAAAAACGATCACATAGAAAATGTACAAAAAATATAAACATTCAATCGCCCTCAGTAGTTTAGAAAAGGTTTACAATGGTATCTTTGTTGAAACAATCATACGAATAGTAATTTTCCATGGCAATTTCTATTCTGCTCTTGTTTTTTAGCAAGACTTATGGAAAAATGGTTTCTGAAGATATCAGAATCTTCTCTGTTAAAAAATGTTCAATTTATTTACATATGCTCGAGAGTCTAGAGAATACCTCCTCCCTATCATCAATCAACATTTTCTACTGATCCCAATTGGGACACTGTTCTAATAACTTCGGCTTTTTGGTTATCATTCAATTTTTCAATTACAGCTACTGCTGCATCCAAAGCAACATCTGGACAGTCCTGTGAAAAAAATCTCAGTTTAAACCAAATGATCAGGAAAAATTTAGAAACTTTAGCAATATTATGTTTTCTATTGGGGCAATAGGACAAGAAATTGGTATCAAGCCATTTCCATAATAAGATGGTATATTGTGTTATTGAGAAGAGTGCCATAGATTCAAAATTTCTCAACTTGAATGTAAAATGTCAAAGAGCGTAGGCCAGATCTCACAAAATGATGTTAAATTACCAGCGACCCGCTTCGATAATAGTATATTATGCAACGATCGTGTAATGATTGTTATTAATACATGAGCATAAACCGTGATCCGAAACGAGCCGAAGGTGAGTTTCGTATGGTTTATGCGAGTGTATTAATAATCATTACATGAGAGTTGCATACGCTATTTTATCTACACCCAATAAATAATGAAGATATAAAAATATTATATTATTAGGTATTTATATTGAACACAATAATAGTAGGTAATCAATTTCTTTGAAAAATTCTACAAAATTATAATTGATGGTATAACCACGGAAAATACAACAATGAGAAATGAAAAGAAAAAAAACTGCCAAGGTCAGGAATAGAACCCGGACGTTTCTGATAATAGCCGGCGCCATTGACCACTCGGCCAGGAGAGCTCATTTGATTTGATCGAAAATAAAAACATATGTGTTGCATTTGTCAAATGAAAAATATAATTCATTCGATTGTATTTTTTTCTTGTCTGAGACATCCGTGGAGGAGTCGCTGGTAATTCTTCTATATCAGCTAAAAGACATTTTCATTCGATTATCGAAAATTGACTAAATTCTTCAAAAATTCAATACCTACTGATTTTGACTTGACAAACGTCAAAATGCAAAGCTTGCACATCATGCTTGATTGAAAAATAATGGGTTTCTATTGGTTGAAAATCTGTATCGTAATGAAAATCTCTATCGTAATGGATTTCATTGTAAAACGGGTTGTGGGCATATAAGTGTATTATTAGAGTACGGGTGTAGATAAAAAATGGTTATTGAGGGTTATCCCGAAAAAAAAGACATATATCAACGCGGACTATTAAAAAAAAGGATTAAAATCCGTTGCGTATTTTCCAGATCTAAGCATACATTTGGACAGACAGACAGTGGGAAGCGACTTTGTTTTATACTGTGTAGCGATAGATATCTTTATATTAATGAAAATTTTATAAAAAATACATTTCAACAATCCATCACGTCAACGCCTACCTCAGATGATTTAAGAAGTACGAATTTAACTCGCGTCGAGTGATATTACAGTTTAACAAAACGAAAGAAAAATGAACTTTCAATACATTTAGTTGCAAAAGATAAGGCAATTACACCCTGCAACAATTATTGAAGTTCTAGTGCAGATAGAGTGTATCTCGTGATGAATACAAAGTAATACTTTGGCTAATTCAAGCTGGTAAATACGGAGGCAGAGCAAAGACAAGAATCGCACTGAGTCTTGGACATGATGCAACAGTGTTCCAGGCAGAAGTAGCGGCCATCGAACACTACAGGAGAACTAAACAGGCAGAAGGTCGCAAACAGAACCATTGCCATGTTCTCAGAGAGCCAGGCGCAAGGGGCAATTGAGGCGCTCAGCCCATATCAAATCTCATGACTGGTGGGAAGCTGTCTGAGCGCACTCACGGAGTTAGATACCCAAATCACTGTAGCTTGTATACCCGGACATGAGGGTCACAAGGGCAACAAGGAGGCCGCAGCTCTAGCCCGTGAAGGTGCACCTGAGTCTAAGATCGGTCCAGAACCCTTCTGCGGGGTAGCGAAAGCATGTATAAAGACATCCATCAATTCTATTGCCAAAACACATGGATATGATTCATTTTTCTTTATTTCAATCTCAAATAAATTATATGGTATACTGTCATGGGGGGAGTTAATCAGAATTATCTGAAAAATTTGGAAAATTTACAAAAATGGTTCTTAAAAATCATGTATGGTAAAAATATTCTATATTCCTCCAATAAATCATTTTGTGAAAGTGAAAAAATGGATATCAGACAATTATTTTGTCTTAATATAATAACTTACATATTTTCTCATAAAAACTGCTGTAAGTATAATAAACATTTATATAATACACGAAATAAAAACAAAATTACTGCTAAAAATAAAATTTCCAAAGCCAAATCACAAAAAAACTTTTTATATTTAGCATCATTTATTTACGATAAATTACCAAATTCGATTAAAGTAACAAAGTCAAAATATTCTTATAAAAAACTGGCGAAAAAATGGATTCTTGAAACTTCCAGATTATTTTTCCAGAATCTTATAGAATTGAAATTTTCCATGTGACTGCCAGTGTGCTGATTATACTGTCATTTTCATTTATTGTTCAAATGTTATTATATTATTTAATCATTTATTTTCAATCCATAATAATTATTCAATAAAATATCTAATCCTTACAACAAGTGCAATAACTTCGTAAGGTTTAAATATTTATTCACATATTATTTATTTTAAAATTATAATATTGAGATTTATTGTGAATAAATTGTTGTTATTATTATCATTATTGGTGGGACAAACTCCCAGAAATGAGGCATGTGAAAGAGTTCTTAAAGGAACCATTGTCCAGATTCATGGAAGACCTGCTAAACCAAAGTCGTACAGGTAGTTGTGGGTCTAATGGCGGGGCATGGCCAGCTCAGAAAATATATGAGCAACATGGGTCTGACCAAAAAAAACAATACAGGATATGTCAAGAAGAGCAAAAAACCGTACTACATGTGCTCTGTGAATTAGAAGCGATAGCAAGTCTGAGACACTCTAGAGGCGGAGAAGAGAAACCAGAGGCTACCACCTATATGAAGGGGTCAGCGTCAAGGCTATGGAGCCTCAACAAAGAAATCAAGCTAGACAATAAGCTCTAATAACCGAGGAGCATCACAATAGATCTGAAAAAGTCGCAGTGATTCTGGCCATGGGCTAGCCACCCTTCAATCTAATCTAATTCCAGCAAGGTGAAATGAAAATATACTCACCTCCAGAATGCACTTGATTCGATTGATAGCTGCATCCTTCCTGACGGCATGGATATTATGACTGATTATTGATTGACTTGCTGGTTTAGAAAGTTGCTCTTCCAGCCATTGCACAACAACTTCGTTCTTATCCCACTTGTATCCCTATAATACAAGTATATGATTGGGTATCTAGGAAACAGTAAAATGAAAAGTTGTCTATTTTGCCGTTCTATTAGATGATGAAAAAAGTTGACCCAAGCTTCTACGATCCAAAGAATATTCAGGAAAAAACGAAACAATTGAAATTCCATTTTTATCTGTATTTCCTTATTCACTCTGTTCATACTTTGCCACAATCACTATTAGTGGACTAACAGAATATGTTCGAACTTTTATATGGGGTGTTGACAGAAATGGGCTAGCTATTCCCAACTTTCCAATACCAACCTGTATTTTCAGTTGAAAATTGTTAATCGGCAATAATCATTTTTTATCGGAATCCAAAATCTTTCCGGTAGTCGAGGAAGTTTGGGCAATATTCAATCAATCATCAAGTAATTTTTTTTTTATTACTGTCATAAATCGAATGACAATGGGTGAAGTGAATAAAAGTGAGCATGAGTTCAAATCATAGATCTTACTTGTCATATCTCAACAACACAGATAAGTTTGTCCCAAAAAATTCGAGCCTGAGCATTTGCTCAAACTTTAGTCACTCTACCCAATATACTCTGTACCTGTAGAGTGGGGAGGGTGAGTGTAGACCCACAGCACTTAGGCCACAATATGACCCATTGTACATCTTCCCAAAGAGTTGCCCTCCTAGGACATTGTCCATCCTGCCTTATCCAGGAAGGAGGACAGGTCACCAGGGGACATCTCCTTAATATCGGCAGGTGTAGGCCAAGACTCACCGAATACACACTCTCTTATCGACGATAGCTCCAGACATTCACATAAGACATGCCTGACAGTTTCATCTTCCTGTTCACACATCCTGCATAGAGGTGTGTCCACTAGCCCCATAATATGGAGGTGTTTCTTTAGTTGACAGTGTCCAGTCAGAAATCCCACTGTTAAACGTAGGTTCTTCCTGGTCATCGCCAAATATTTATTCGGATCCAGCTTCCCAGGATCGCCCAGGGTAACCCTTGCAAAACTGCATCCTTTGGTTTCATCCCATCTCTTGAGGGATTGAGTATAGGTGTAACGTTTGGCTAGTTCCGCAATTGTCGAAGTCGTCAAGCCATGCATGTCACCCAATATACTCACATCTCACCGCATCTTATGCCATATTTTCAATAAATTCCCGATTTTTATTTGAATGAAGAAAATGAAGAATGCATGAGTGACAAGTGCCTAATAATGGTTATTTCAACACGTTAAAAATACAGCTTCTGTACTACTAATAATTCGCTTCAACTCAACTGACTTTCAACTGAAGCTCCCAACACTTTTTACTAAACTTCTGCTCTCTCGATCAAATACCTTCCTTATATACACTATTCAAACAGAGGAGATCTTTCCAGAACCCAGTGGCGGCTCTAGGAGATTTCGTAACTATATGAATATTTTATCAGTCACTGTGAAAATGATGATTGTCAGGCATTGTTATTCAAATGATAGGCGTTTTATTTATGAGCGACGCTCAGTGGCGGCTCTAAGAGATTTCGTAACGATATAAATATTTTATCAGTCACTATCAAAAAGATGATTGTTAGACATTCAGTGCTTTATTTTCGAAAAAAGTTTTTCTTCTGCATTTCATCAAAATATGGTATAAATAAGGACGTGAGTATTACCTTCATTCAATCGAATACGCACTTGAGAGGATCAAACATTGCCAAAAACTTTCAAGAATTATTTTCCAACATGAACTGAATATTTCCAGTTGAAAAATTGGAACTAAAATACAGGATCGCATATAGAAAGTCAAAGTAGGAGATGGCCCCAGTCGGCGGTCACCCTATATAAATAAACATATTCTGTAAACGCATTGAAAGTTGACAATGGCAAAGAGTATGAATAGATTCTTGAAATCTTACCTACCAAAAAAAATTTATCCTTGATAGAATTTATAATTGTTGGGGTTTCCTTAGGATATAGAGTCGATTTTTTATCATTCAATAGGATATCCTAATAGACAAACGTTTTCCAAATATAACAAATGCTTGGCGTTCATACACAAAATGTTAAAGTAAACGTGTTGTGTATTAACGCTGCCATTGATTAGCATTCTGAGAACTTCCTAAAAGTAAATGATAAAAGTTAAAGTTTGGTCTATGAACCAAACATAACTCTCTATTTCTAACCGTTGTCGAGATCCCTATGGATACATCCAAACATTTACCCTGATTACTAACCTCTGAAGCCCCTTTGTCTTCGATAAACCACCTTCTGAGCATAGCTTCTCCCTGACCAAGTGCTAGCTCCGGTTGCGCTTCCATGAGTCCTTTGATGACTCTGTCTTCTAAAAGACGTCTTCTCAACCTCCAATACAATATTACTCGTGACTTTCGCCATGGTACTATATCCTGAAATTGAAGTTGAATTAATTGCTCTCAAAAGCGTTGTTCTAAATAATATAGTTCATTCATATAAATATATGGAAAGCAAGTTGTTTCTAATATTGGGTGGGCTATCAAGTCACAATCTTAACAATTAAAGAGTTGGAATCAAGGATAATACGACGGAATACTTGAGAGAAGAATATAAGCCCCCTTCCTGCTTATTAACGATTCTCATATAACGCAGATTTTTCTTTGAAAAAATATTAAGATTCGTCGCATTGATCGTGTTTAGTACCTGTTAAATATTCATGTTTTGTTTCATCGATTTTGTTTTTATCACTATGCATAAAAAAAGTTGTTGACGTCAATGTTAATAAAATGGATTTCGAAAAAATAAAGTGATTTATTACTGCGCAATATCTCTTCGAAAGTTACAATGATTCATTGCCAAATCGCCGTCATATATCTTGCCTCCTCAGTTGGGTGCTTTCACACCCTATGTGGTTGATTTCCATATGGTGTTTGATCATTTTTCATCACCATAAAATGTGGTGTTCTACAGGAATCAGAGTTGCAATGCCTTCATCATTTTTCATTCATAACGTTTTGCTGTTAGCGACTCAGTTTTGCACGTGAAAAACTCCCCATAACTGATTATCTCCCAGAATCTATCTATAATTTTCGTTAACTTTGTTAACGAAAATTCATTGCTAGCAAAAACCACATTTCTTCTCCAAGGAAATGATCTATGTCGGTGTTCTGAATTAACATCAGCAATATTCTCGCAAGGGAAAACTCACTGTAAACTATAATAGATTATAAAAGAATAATAGAAATAATAAAAAACTAATTTCTCAATTATCAATTTCAAAAAATTGTTTTTCAAGCTGACTTCAAAACAGAGTTTTCCAATATTTCTTTAATGCATTAAGTAATCCGTTATATAATTGGTCTCATTATTGTTTTGTTAGCAGTGCCCCAAACAGATATCAGATATTGGAAATTTGAATTTATTAGACAGTGATAAATATTTAGTAGATATTTAAGTGGTACGAGATGTCTAATTTTGAAAAGTAAACCAATTATGGGGGAAAGTTTATGTCTCAATTTTTCAATATTGTTAGAGTTCTCCTTATTGTGTATGTCCTTGAATGTTAAAAAAAATACCCTTGATAATATCATGATCGAAGCAAGTTTCTTTTATTTTTTCAATTTTTCTTTTATTCAAATATTTCGCGCTCATGAAACAACTTCCACTATTTCTACACATGCGCAGATGGCGCGCAATTATCATTGTTGAACTGACCGCAAAGACAGACGTGGTTTTTCGTTCGTTGTTCATTTTTGGCGAATATCCGCTTATTATCTATATTTTGCAAGTTTGAAGGCCTTCCAGAAGCTGACGAAGACACTCCGATCGGTCTCATCAGGTAGGTGGAAGTCTTTCCCGATTTGCAACCTATTTTTTTTTTGTGTTGAAAACATAAAAGTTCAAAATACAATTTCTGAACCAGCACTTTGCTGTCCATTACCGCATCAAATATGCTTTTCCCATGATAATTTTTCATCTATATAGAGCAAGAGCCCGCGTCCGCCAGACCTTCGTTATTTTATAAAAGCTGAAAGTTTCTCTGCGTATTCCCCTAACACAGGTGAGAACGATCAGCGACTATGAAGTTTGGATGATAGTTACTTCTTCAGATACCAGGTAGCAAAGGCGTATAATATAGTACCTCACTTTCGTCAAAGTATAAAGCTCAGCTTTTTCATATCTTCTTCGGAATGATATTAGAAATCACATCATCCATTGCCAGACACTTACTCTGGTTCCAACCCCCTGCCAGACACCCCTCAACTTCATTAAATTATAATTATACTTACGTTTGACAGTATTTGAAGGGTTTTTGTGACGCCATCTTGCCTATAATGTCGATATTTCTGTTTACTTGTCAATGTAAGAGAAATTTATCTTTTCTGAAGGGTAAAGTAGGTGCAGATATCTATTTGTCAGTTTGATAAAATGGTTTGACTGAAATATTGGCAGAAAGATGATGAAGCTTCACAGGAGTGTTAACAATAGAAGTTTATACGGAAAATAATAGTTCAATCCTGAAAGTACTTATAAAAATATGAATGATCTAAGATATTGATGAAATTATTTCACATCTGTTGCTGAATTGCTTGCCATCTTTTGACGTTATGTATAAGTAATCAAGAAAATGTGCGCTTGAAGCTACGACATCCGTAAGAAATATATAAAAAAACACATGACTTGGATAAAAATCTTTGCTGTCTGTTTCCTGGCCAAGCAACCAAGATCTAAACTCCACAGTCGCTGATTGTTTTCACCTTTGTTGGGGACACGCGCAGATGAACTTTCAGCCTTTATAAAATAACGTAAGTCTGGCGATCGCTGGCTCTTAGGCTAATATATAATCCCAACATTTTAATTACAGATTTGTAATCGATTCTTCCATTATCGAAAATAATAGGAATATTATTGTTATTTGTGCTTCGTTTTAAAATATAAATGAAGATTTGCTGTTTCAGCCAGAATGAAATTTTCTCCAGATCAAGTTTTATCGTCTGCGAATAATTTGAGGTTATCAGTGAGTTTTAATTCTGATATCGAATTAATATAAATGAGAAACAATACTGGACCAAGAATGGAACCTTGTGAAACCCCACACATAATTTTTTTGAAGGAGCTTCTTTGATTTTGATTCCATACAAATTGTATTGAATAAACAATTTTCAAACCACTCATGGATTTTTCCCCTAATCCCTATTTTATTTAATTTTTGTTATAATATTCTATGATCGACAGTGTCGAAAGCTTTTCGTAAATCTAGAGATAACATACTACATTTTCTATTTGCATCAATTTGAACCTGGATATCAGCTTATGCGTCTAGAATTGCAGTTTCCGTATCTCTTTTTCCGCGAAAACCATATTGCCCATCATATAATAGGTTATTTTTCTCTGAAAAATATTGACAATATTTTCCATAATTTTCGAAAGTATCGGTAGAATAGAAATCGGACGGTAATTATCGGGATCGCATTTTTTGTCACCTTTGATTTGGGAACGACCTCAGCGATTTTCATTTCATCTGGGAATATCCCTGTCTGGAAAGATCTTGAAAATAATCTCAAGAGAATTGGTGAAATTTCAGATTTGACCATTTTTACAATGTTTACACTTATTTCATCAAAACCACATGCCTTTTTGCAATCTAGATTATCAATGATTTCCGAAATGTCCGTTGGACGGAGAAACATAGATACCAAGTTTGAAGATTGTTCAGTTGAGTCAGGGTTTTTGAAGTTCGTAGATATTTTAGGACCTATAGTAACAAAATGAGTATTTGGTTCTTCACAAATTTCAATAGGGTTTGTTATTTTTAGACCGTTACTGTCAAGTTCGTTTATTTTGTTGTTATTATTGTAATTTGGTATGTTGTGTATTATTGCACTAATTCCATTCCAAATGTTCTTTGAAGTTGTGGCATTTGTAAATTATTCATCATAAAATTTTCTTTTAGCTTCTTTTACCGATTTTTCAACTAGTCTATTATAATGATTATATTGTTCTATATAATATTGATTATGAGTATCACGATTTTTCTTTACAAAAAATTTATTTCTAGTTTTTATTAAATAACATAATTTTTCATTGAACCATGGTTTGGATTTTGTTTTTATTTTGGGAATTTTAGTTGTATATGAAGAATGAAAAATATCAATCACTTCATTGTAAATTCATTGGGATTATTAAATTGCATCATTTTACTGTTGAATTTAAAATTTTTTTTCTTCATTAAAGAATTTGTTTTTTTTAGATTTTCGTAATATTTAATACATGCTATCTCTATTTTATGATCACTTATGGAACTGTCTATTATAAATAATTTGATTTCTTTCTCTGAATTTGTTATAATATGATCTATTAAGGATGAACTGTTCCCGACCTCTCTTGTAGGTATTGTTTCATTACAGATCATAAAATTATTTGAATGAAATACGAAATTTTTTTTATCATTATAATCTTTTAATAAATTTATATTTACATCTCCGAAAAACAAGCATTCTGAAGTAGAGGAACTCACACTTTCAAGTTTTTGATCAATGAATTTGTAGAAAGATTGTAATTTTGATTTGGATGGTGGCCGATATGTCCCGCATAAAGTAATATATGGTGATTTTATTTTATCAGACAAGTAGCTCATGAATTCTTCTCTATTGGGAAATATTTTTCTTTCGGATTTCTTCTAATACTATTGAATTCGCAAATATTTTAAGTTTACTTCTGATACTATGGAGCTATATATACCTATTGACGAATATCCAAAAAAGAACACACAGTATATGTTTTTCACTTAGAATGTTCATCTGTACTTTATATAAAAAATATCTAGACACGACTGAAACTGGTCACTTCGAGAGTTCCTTTGCCAAATTTTTTCAATTTAAGAGAAATATCCCAAAATGTATATATTATACCCCAATTTCCAATGTATTGATTATCGTTTCAATCTATGAAAATCACCCGAGTACGTTTCAAAATATGCGAATGATTGGGTGTTCTTGAATACCAAGGCATTCATCAGAATAAAAAAACATGGATTGTAAATGAAAAAGAGTGATCGCAAGCATAAATTTTTCAACCGGCAAATATAATATCGAAGTCAGTCAGCGGAGAATCAAAGGAAGAACGAACTTTTGTGTACTCACGTTTATTGCACCCTTTTCCAACATCCTTTCAGGGGTATCATGCAAATCCGCGAAATGCACGGAGACCTGGTGATACATGGGAAGCAACAAATTTTCTCTTTCTTGTATTTTCTTCTCGATTTCCACCACTTCTGGCGGTTTTGGTCTTTCCACCAATTGCGTGATGCTTGCTGATCTTTCTCTAGGTTGTTGCTGCTGATTGACCTGTTTCAGTTTTTCGTCTAGTTCCATAACGACTGGATCGACACGGTGAATTGTTTTGATAAGATCTTTTTTTTTGAACTTTATTTCTACTATACCCTCGGGTTCCAGAACCCCACCCCTGAAACAAATCAAATGATTTCAAAACTGAATAGAACTGCCCGATACTCCTGAAAATTCGTTATAATTAATAAAAATACAGTTAGTTTCATTTACGATTTTCACTGGGAGAAGATTTACAAAACCGAAACTAGAAGACATGTCGCAATTTTGTAAACCTTAACAGTGAAGATTTCACAGGAAACTATTTTTCAAAATATTTTAAAATCATATTAAACGCTTTTGTAGTGTTTAAGGTATTTCAGGCCACAAGAATCTAAAAAAATCAACTATTCATTTAGAATCACATACATCTGCATACAGTTGTAGAAGGAAAAACTTCTAGTCTACCCCGAAAAGTTGCAGCGCTAAAAAAGTTTTTCTTCTGATATGAGAAAGATAATAGTAGTCAGCAACTTGTAGTATTATTTGAATTTGACTACCAAAAAAATTCATGAACTGATTCCTATGAAAATTTCTAACCAGCATCACTGCAGTTTCAAAAGCCAAATCTACTTGCATTCTCAAAACTATATGCTCCAATTCAAAATTGAGAACAGAAGTAGATTCGACTTTGGGAACGTCAACGAAACGAAGAAGTACTTTTCCTATATCTCAGTTCATTCTTAATTTTTTTTGGCATGCAAATTCGACAAAAACGACAAGCTGCCGACTTTTCTGTTTTCCTCATTCGAAAGAAATAAATATTTGCAAGGTTAACTTTAATGAATGTTTTATTGCAAACAGGCATTACGAAAAATTTTCATCCTTTATAAATGTTATTCGCCTAATACGTTGAAAGAAATAGCTTGGCTGTAATTAATTCGTTCGACTTATGTCTCAATAAAGCAATAATAGGTATACCTACAGAAATATTAAATAATAAAAAGAGTCAGACAAGAAACATATTTCAAAAAGAGTAAGATGTCGCAGCTGATAAACCGGTAAAGTTTCATGCCTGGGAACTGGTGTGAAGTCGTAGTTTCTGTCTGTTAGCTTGTTTTCCATAAATACGTTGATGTGCATACGTCAGTGGGGATCTAAACACTTTAAATTCCGATATGTAGAATGACATTCAAATGAAGTATATGAAAAAGTCAAGTACCAATGACTTATTTTTCGACCTCTCCATCTTCTGAGGAAACAATTGGTAACTTTCAAAGATGAAAGCAATTAATGAAAATTAATCACCACAGTTGATTATCCAGTAGACAATCTTGACATGAGCAAATACTACATACAATGACTATATTAACTGATCAACCTGTATTTTTCTTCATATAGTATATGTATGTTTTTCAATATGTCTCTACTATAAACATTCGTTTCTTGGTATTATTAAAGATAATAATAAGCGGTACAAAAACATAAGACGTTTCAATTCTCAATTTTTATAAGTAATTTGTTATCAACTCATTCCACAGAAATGAGTCTTGATCTACAACAGCCTGAAACTATTACAGTGTGACAATATTATTCAATTGTGTTATATAAGATTTTCTATTTGGTTATGCTATTGGATATCAACTATTTGGATTAGAAATAATTCAACCAAAATGATATAGCGAATGTAAAGGAGAATATTTGCCAATTTATTTTCGATCATGTCCATTACCTGCTATCATTATCAGCGTACATTTCCATATGTCTAGGATTTATGGTGGGATCCACAACTGCCCATGCCCCACCACGGAGTTCCCCATTGGGAGGAATGTAAATAATAATAGGTTGTTTGTACTGTCTTAGACCGTCGACTATATACGCTCCAAATTTAATAATCTGTTCGTACATGTCTGGAAACAGAAAAATATATTTCGGTTGTCACAAGTGCATCAAGGTTACTCCATTTAGTTTCACAGACCTTTCATGCCACCACTGAACCCTCTCCAATTAGCAAAAATTATCAACGGCAAATCCTCTCGAGAAAAATCTTGAATGGCCTGAGCAGTTTTGTACGACGAATCTGGAAACCATACCTGTCCAGCTTGCGAAACAGTCTAAAAACATAATGAGAGCTTTTTGTAAATCAGAGATTCACGAAAAATGTATGAACAAAATAACTCAGATAAAAATGATTCATGAGGAAGTGACCTTACACGCTCTCTAATTATTTATTGGATATTTCCAAATCTTCGAACTATTGGTGACCAAAGTAACTTGTAATGTTGATTGCTTGAGTGCAAAATCAATGACTTGGAAAATCCACAATTATAATTCAAACAAAATATTAACCAGAATGCAATTAACTCAAAAGTAAGATGTCTAGAAGGATGGTGCTGGGACCGATGCGATATTGTTTAGAATTTTATGGCGACACTTTTCTGTCATTACTGTCATTTTTACGTATCGTGGTGTGTTTCTCAATTTCATCGCTAGTTGACACTAATTGGAAGTGCATAGTCAACCGATCGATCGACAAACTATATTCTTTGATTCGAGCAGTCAACAAAATGAGCAAAATCTAATGTCACACTCATAAAAAACAAAATCGAATTAAAGGAACACAATTATAGGGAATTTGGCCAGTATTCCAAACAAATAATATAGGTAGTTGATCAGTCAGCGTCCAAAAGTAAAAGTATAGCCAGCCGTCAGGTCTGTCGTTTATACATTTCGTAGGAAATTTGTAACTATTTTCGTTGCAAACGACTTCTGAACTGATTTGATGTCGAAAAGCCATGATGCTTATTATCATAGTAGGCATGTGTCGCCAAGTATACCCCAAACATGCCCAGGTATAACTCAGTACACCATCCTTCTAGACATCTTACTCAAAAGCTAAGAATAAAAAAGGCCTTGCGCCAACTGTCCACCTCTAGCAAAAACTATCATAGCTCCTAGTTGATACTGGCAATGCTTCACTGAGTGGTAATCAATAATAGAAATTTCGAAAAATATGCTGAGAAATTCCTAATCACCTGAAAATCAAATTATTTATATATCAATGAAGCAAGCTCAGAAAGTATTTCAGTCAATTTGAAGCATGTTCAAACGATGAGATTGAAACCTTTGGTGTACAAGTTGAAACTTTTTCTAGAGATCAGTCACCCTAACACCAAAGTGTTATTTTTGCACGTTTTGCGCGTTTCGCTAACAAGGTTAGCATGATCTCTAGAAAGAGTTTCATCTGAAGCATGTTTTCGTTTTTGGTCATTAGATCTTGGTTTAGTATTTATTAGGCATTCCAAGCCACGTGATCACTGATTTTTGCCTTCCAGAAATGGTTACTTAATTTGTTTTTGTTGTTTCTGGATGTTTTAAGGGATTTATGCTTGGAGGTGTTCAAAGAACTATTTTTTTTTTCGTTCGGAAACATTTCAATATTATCAGTGATTATATGAAAAAAAATTGCAGCTCCAAAAACAAGTATTTATTCACATCCTTGATGACGTCGGTGAGAAACTTTTTATTTCGTACGAACTTCACACCTAGGAAAATTTTAGTGGGAATTGCAATAGGTGCAAAAATCATTTTTATTATATTTAATTGGGAAGTTCATAATTTTATGCGACGTCTGGCGGAAATATAACGCACTGCTATAATTTGACAAACAAACGGCTTCCATTTCTTGTGTTCTTTGGTGTTTATTTAGGAAATATCATCTGAAGTTGTAGTTTTTTTGATTAATAATATCAAACAATCATGGATGCAGATCGCTCAGTGAGCCGTATAAAGTGTTTGTGCCAAGTTGCCGCAACTCTAGGAACCGAAATCCAAAGTTGTCTTTCCACACGTTTCCAGAGAGAAATACATCTCTGGTGGAAAACATTACGGAGAGTGGATTGAAAGAGAAAATAGACAGGTACAAGGCTTGGAAAATAAAACTGCATTAATCACCACCTAGAGCGGCTTCAGTGTGTTCCTTGCATTTGAAAAGAGATGATTTCTTGTTACCTGGTGAGTCTTTTTGTCTATTTTTAGGCGAAGTATGGCGCATTTCATCATCCATTTAATAAAAGCCTCTTTGGTTCACTAACACTACACTAAAACTAAAAAATGTCCTGGAACAAATATCATTAGATTTTGAAACACAATGCATCTATGTTCACCTCCAATGAACAGTATTGTGCGGCTATTCAAAGCATCATGAACACAGTTATAAACCTTCACGAGAAAAATTTCGTACAATGAAAATATAGCAATAAAACCACCAAAATCTCGTCTAGCGAGGGCAACTGATGACTGTTCAGCACGTTATTTCATAAATGTAAACAAAGTAACTATTTCAAAGTGGTAGATATAGTTTGTCTGACCACCACTAGCGCCCTCATCGGTCGATATTCTTCCTTATAGGCGTTGAACTAAAGACAACTGAAAAGTGGGAATAAACATCCTTGATGACGTGAGTGAGAATCTTTTTATTTTGTTTGAACTTCACACCTACCAAAATATTCCAGTAGAAATTTACATATACTAGAGACAACTAAAAAGTGATACTACATTCATTTTAATCGTTCAGCATTCTGAGACGTCATCAAATGTGGGGGCTTCAAACGAACTCGTAGAAAATATGATTTGAAAACTAATTTGATTTCAATACTATTGAAAAAATGATATTTGATTTTACCTCATACCAGATCTTCGATAAGAGACAATAAAGTGTGACCAAAACCCCAATGCCTATTGAGAGAAAACTCTCATCCTAGTGAAGCAGAGCACGCCTTTAATCTTACCTTGGCTTCAGAATCCAAATTGGCGGGATCAGCTGGTAAGGTCAATTCAACGGTTCTTGTTTCTACAGCTATCACCCCCACGGGAATACCTCCTAACCTGGCTCTTCCCGTCACAACAGTCTGTGCCCAAGGTTGCATTATTTCTGACCATGACCCTTTGTCAAAGAAACCACTTTCCCAAATACCCGGATCAGCTTTAAAAAAAAAATGAGAAATATAAGCAAAATATCAAAGAATGAGAAGAAATGAAGTAAATATAGTTCAAATGCAATAATGAGACTCTGTACTACTAACTTGGTGATTGTCTCCCTTCTAACATCCATCTAGGATCGTACGGTGTTTTTGTAGGTGTGAAGGTGATTTCCCTATCAATCGGATCACCAGATTTCATTATTGGAATAGAAGACAACTTATCCTGCAGAAAACAGTTGAATTTTTATGTGCCATTCTTGAGAGTTATTCAATTTTTACCTTCGGCATATAAGAGAGCCATTTTAGAATAGTGTAGATACCTTCCAAGTCAGTTTGTTCCGTTTTGTGTGTAATACCATTATTGTACATGATTTGAATGCCTCCAAGTTGGTTGTTGGAAGCATATACTTCTCTAGCGAGTAACTGAAAATGTTTATCATATAAAGCAATTGCAACGTCGAGTCCCTGCATAAGGCCATACCCAGGGAGGGGTCAGAGGGGTTGAACCCCCCCCGAAATTTTCAAAAAAAAACGCATTACTTAAGTTATAATTGTTGTTTTTCTTCTTCATAGGTAAATAAGGAAGAGTTCAAACCCATTTTCAGTTAAAAATGTACGTAAATGATTTGTCAAATTTATTATAATTTTACTAACACATTCACATACGTGGAATTCGTGGATGGACGTGATTCGCCGCAAACGGCGTAGACCGAAGCGTTTCATTACGTAAGTTGCCGTAAAGCATATAGTTAGGCGTTATCACGATAGGTAGCAGCACGAAAAAAAGACCGCCATTCGCTTTCGCAGGTCTCTAACTACTTTTGTAAAAAAATCGTTTTTATATGTTGGCAGTACAGTAGTGGGGGATTACTCCGAAACAAAAAGAAAGAGAAAGTGGACGTTGAATCTTTGGAACTTTATGATTTAGAACTAGTACCTAATGGAACTCGACAAGCCTCCTTGTGCCATTGAGGCATTAAGCCAATGTATTAGGGAACTTTTTCCTAACATATTCACCCTCCTGAAAATATTTGCTTCTTTGCCAATGACCACTGCAACTGCTTAGAGGACCTTCTCCATTCTCAAGCGATTGAAGACGTACTTGAGAAATCCGTGTGGACAAGACAGACTAAGCGGACTGGCTCTCATGTCGGTTCACAGAAGCCATAAAATTTCAACAGACAAATTGATCGATGAATTCGCAAGAAAAAAAAAACAGAAGAATGGATTTTGTTTTGTAATGTCACTGTTAAGTCGGATTCATGTTGGTAGGAAATTTGCAAAATTCGTCCGAATAAAAAAGGATGTAACTAAAACATGGCCAATGATATTCCAGTGTTCGATCTCCATCTCATTTTAAACGCAATTTCTTCCGGAAAATCGTGACTATATGAACTCCGCTTTATTGTCTACAGACGTAATTTTGTACTGTATTGTACTAAACAGTGTTGAGTCTATTTGCATTGTCGATCTATTTATTTTCCTAGACACCAAATTAACAGGGAAAATTATTTTGTTGTTATTATTTATATATTTATTATTTAGTGTCGTCCTAACTTCTGTTAATGAAGCTTGAAATGGCGTAAAAATGGGAAATTTGACAATTAGTTTAAACGTTCTTTTGGGAGGGTCTTCGGCCCTGCTTGGTGCCACAACCCCCCCCCCCCCGAAAACTTTTTCTGGGTACGGCCTTGAGAATCCCGTAAACGGTAAATATAAGCGCCCTAGTGAAAAATCAGTATTTTCCTGATGAAGATTAAACGATTTAAACTTGTATATCCAAATTGCAAATAGTCACATAATCTGTCGATTCGGTTGATCCCAAACAAGAGAAATAAACGGATCTCAATACAGTTTTCAGTGTACATTGTTTCATTTAGTCACAATTGAATATTTCTCTCGTTAGTGCTCATTGCCGAGTTTGTACCTTAAAAATATTTTGAGTTTAATTGACATTAAATGCATTTGTAATCTAAATATATCAGTTTTTGTACATCCCTGCAATGGAAGTAACATGTTTGGTATTATTCGAGAGGTTTAGAATTAGAAAGCTCATTCCATTGTTAAAAATGAATAAAGTCAAACTTTATATTACCCAGGAATTCAGAAATTCATAACTATCATACTAGGCAACATAACTTGTTCCATCTTGATACTGCAAACTCTGGAGTTGGACAAAAAAGATTAGTTTATGAATCAGTATAATAAATTACCCGAGGATTTAAAAAATATTAGTAATATAAATCAATTCAAATTTCGATTGAAAAAATTCATTCTCCTCAAAAGAATTTCAAATTGAATTGGTGTTTATCTATTTGACAATTCTTTCACTTATTCTTTTTCTTATAAAATAATTTTCTTGCGTTGATTTGTATATTTTTTCTTTCATTACTTTATTACATTGAAAAAAAAGTTTTTATGATTTGTGAGCAATCTCATACCAGTACAAAAATACTGTTTGATTGTTCATGCTATACCAATGAAGTGCTACCAAATATATTGTATTATTGATTGTATATGATTTGAAATGTAATGGAGTGAAATAAATGAATAAAATAAAAAAAATAAAAAATAAAAAAAAAGGTTCCTCCAAATTCACTAACACTACCTCTTAGCATATTTGAGATACCCATACAGATTCGATTTGAATAGCTCTGTATTCATTAACCTGAGACTGAATGCAACAAAATTAGTGTAGGAACGTACAAATATGTTCGCGAAATGAATTACCTTGTTCAAGGCACTATAACCCGTAAGGATTATATGCGAGTTTTCGATTTGTATAACTCGCTGCCCAAGACGCACCAAGTAGGAACCAATACCGATGGCTCGGCAAGTGACCATGGATATAGTTACGATCTCATTGTATGCAGTTGATGTTTCGCCGGCTATCATACCAGCATACTTCAGGTTTTCAACACCTAGGCCATCTTCCTTCCCTGGAAAATTACCCCATTTTAGTGATATTTTTAGAGGCGAGCTGTTAGAAAAAGTCAACCCAAAAGGATTAATCATTCAGGATATGTTGGATGGATGACCAATACTCTCTCTCCTGCACTTCCTGCAGTAAATTTGAACTGCATTTCAATAAATGAAATTAGTAAAAAAGACATTTTTGATGCATCGAAAAAGCTTAAAAATAAACTTATCATTGATCCAGATCAAATACCTAGTTTTTTGGTCAAGGATTGTATTCTGGCCTTGATTGAACCACTTGCACATTTATATAGTTTGATTTTGCGAACACAAACATTTCCCAGTAGTTGGAAAACGGCTAGAATATGTCCAGTTCTGAAGAAAGGAGACTCAACCTTAGTTGAAAACTATCGACCTATTTCAATCCTATCTAATTTTTCTAAGCTTCTGAAAAACATTTTATACACTATCATATCTCTTTGAAGGAAGTAATCTCGAAAGACCAGCATGGTTTCTCAGAAAAGAAGTCTTGTCTTACCAACTTGTCCAGTATCTCCCAGTTCATTTCTGATGCACTCGATAAGCGGTCACAAGTTGATGTTGTGTATTTCGATTTACAGAAGGCTTTTGATCAAATAGACTTGCAGATACTCACTTTTAAACTTAATCGTTATGGATTCTCTTCTAACTTGATACACCTCTTTCAGTCATACCTGTTCGACAGGCATCAATACGTTGAAATTGAGGGTTACCGGTCTAGTCGATATTTAACCACTTCTGGTGTACCCCAAGGTTCAAACCTCGGACCACTATTATTTTTATTATTCATTGATGATCTATCAAAAATCATTAGTTCATCAAAATTGTTTTATGCTGATGATCTTAAAATTTACAGAATAATTGAAGATATCTCCGACTGTTTGAGCTTACAAAGGGATATTAATAAAATCCATGCATGGTGTTCTGGAAATCATCTCAATTTAAACATCTCGAAGTGCTCTGTAATGTCTTATTGTAGAAAACAAAACATTATTGAGTTCAACTATGAAATTCAGAATAAAACCGTAGAGAGATGCAAACAAATCAAGGATCTTGGTATTGTTTTTGATCAGGAATTAACCTTTTCATCTCATATGGATAGTGTTGTTTCCTCTGCAAATAGGATGTATGGTTTTTTGGTACGACAGGGCAGAGATTTTCAAAATATTGCAACAATGATATCCATCTACTACTGCTACATTAAGAGTAAATTAGAATATGGGACAGTAATATGGTACCCACTGTATCATATTCATATTCACAACTTGGAACGTGTTCAAAGGAGATTTTTGAAATACCTTTCTTTTAGAACAACTGGATTATATCCTGAAAGGGGTACAGATTACTCTCTTCTCCTGAATGACTTCAATTTTGTATCCCTGAATGCACGTAGAATGTTTCTGAGTGTCATATTTCTTTACAACATAGTCAATGGCAAAACCACAAAACTTTCTATCATGAAAACTATATAACGAATGTCTTGCGAAAATCATCAATTGTAGTAATGTTTCAAAATTTCAACAAAATATATCAGAACTGTGACATATTTTTCTCTTCAAGGGAGCATATATATAGATGTATTGTGAATCTTCATATATAAGCTAATATCAATTAGAATTAACATTTATTATTTGCATAGATGAGTGAATCACAACTCTTGAATGTATAATCTTTTTTTTCACTTTGTTCAATTCTATAATTGAAATATATTACATTAAATTTAACATTTCCTGTAATTGGGTGTTGTATCCGTTGGAAATAAATCTATCTAACTTCTTACTATAACTCACCAATAATATCAGTCAGTTTATATCTCGATTCTCCTTCATCTTCAATCAAGACTGCTCGAACGGAATTTTGAGCACTAACTTTGGCATAGTCTTCCGGAGTCAGGTAGAGGTACCTACGTAGGAAATGAATATGTGAAATAGTTCACAATAATGTACTTACTCACCTGAAACCCCTGTCAGGTTCTTTGTTGTCTTCCCAAGCTATTCTGAAAATTGATTTGACTTCTTCAGCCAAACCTATTTTAGCACCGCTATTAGCTGATAAATAAATTCTTGGTATTTTTAGTGATCTCGCCATTTCACTAGCCAAAGTAAATACCTAAAAATAAATCAAACAATAGTTTACAAAATGTATCGAGGGAGCTAAAAGTCGAAGTCATTAGTCGATTGATAAATTCTATCAGGAGCATTCTCAACATTATAAACCTGAATTTTCGAATATTTGGATCCTCAAACGATGTGAGGCAGAGAGAGAACCCAGTTGAGACTATAAATAGTAATTGGGTCGAAATTAACCTAGTATATTGATATCATGATGCTTAAAGGACAAGGAATATTGATGAATTCTATCAGGAGCATTCTCAACATTATAAACTTGAATTTTCGAATATTTGGATCCTCAAACAATGTGAGGCAGAGAGAGAACCCAGTTGAGACTATAAATAGTAATTGGGTCGAAATTAACCTAGTATATTGATATCATGATGCTTAAAGGACAAGGAATATACACCGCGGGCATATCTGACAGACGACAGTAAATGACAGTTGTCAATCCAGCCTGCTGGACATACAAATCTGATTTACCTATGCTGAGTGTGTGTTTATGTCATATTTTAAAATCTTTTTTCTCAATAAAGGCTCAATTTTGTGCGATTGTGAAATGTGGAAGTAATAGCGGCAGACATAATGTTTCATTCCATCGATTCCCTTCTATTTTCGACAATAGAAAAAAGATCAATCCTCTTGCTGAAAAGAGATGTGAATTGTGGATTCAGGCAACTAGAAGAGCAGATTTAACTTCTTATAAGTTGAAATGGGCAACGGTGTGTTCAAAACATTTTGTAAGAGATATTTTCAAAGAATCTAGGAAACATAATTTTATTTTATTTTTTCATTTCAGACAAGCCAAGTGCACTCAAAGATGTTGACAATATAGACTGGGTACCGAATCAATTACTTGGCTACAAAACAAATATCAATGCAGTTCAAAGCATTCAGAGATTGTATCGTAGGGAGCAGCGTGATAAAAATGACATCGCAAATATTCCAGTTGATATGGATAAAATTGATGATGATTCTTTGTGTGAATGATCCAGCTGTTCAAAACTTGAATATTATTGATGAGCAAAATCAAACTCTGAATGATATAAATTAACCAGTTGAAGAAGTGGAACATGCACAAAACTCTGGTGAACACCTATGTCCCGATATTGATTTCGAGTTGCAGAATTGTTATCGTGAAATCCATCATCTCCGGGAAACTTTGCAGACTTAATCATTCCCATTGGGAAGTTTAAAGCATAACTCATCTAAATGCCTTTTTTATACAGGATTACCATATGAAAGGATGGTTGTGGTTTATAATTTTGTAGAGCCTTATATAACATATCCTAAATCTGTTCTTTCAAAATTATTATTTATTAAAGTACATTTTCAGTATTTTTTTCACAAGCTTCATTCCAATCCTTCTAATCCATTTAGATATAAACATATTGTATGAATCCAAACTTTTATAGTCTTGAAGTCTTCTGTGCATGCACTCTCATATACAAAATAGTTTATAATGTCGTACAACATGTCACTTTAGGAAAGTATTTCACAGCATTACTACAATCCCCAAATTTCAATAAATAAGGATCACATCCCTTACTTTCCTTCAGTTTTTCTAAATATCTCTTCTGGATATCCATAGACAAGGTGTTGAAATAATCACTTTTATCAGCCATTTCACATACAATTTCCTTGCAAGCAGCAAGAATAATGAATATAGATTGCAAAATTTATACATTTATATATGTCAGGTACACTAAGGGTATACCCAAAATTAGGGTAAACCCGTAATTTCTTCATAATTACGATAATAATCTCATTAAATTACCATTGTTGCTTATGGAAGTAGGGTTTGTTTGTCCAGCAGGCTGATTGACAGTTGTCTTGTGACGTCACATGCCCGCGGTGTATTGATGAATTCTATCAGGAGCATTCTCAACATTATAAACTTGAATTTTCGAATATTTGGATCCTCAAACGATGTGAGGCAGAGAGAGAACCCAGTTGAGACTATAAATAGTAATTGGGTCGAAATTAACCTAGTATATTGATATCATGATGCTTAAAGGACAAGGAATATTGATGAATTCTATCAGGAGCATTCTCAACATTATAAACTTGAATTTTCGAATATTTGGATCCTCAAACGATGTGAGGCAGAGAGAGAACCCAGTTGAGACTATAAATAGTAATTGGGTCGAAATTAACCTAGTATATTGATATCATGATGCTTAAAGGACAAGGAATATTGATGAATTCTATCAGGAGCATTCTCAACATTATAAACTTGAATTTTCGAATATTTGGATCCTCAAACGATGTGAGGCAGAGAGAGAACCCAGTTGAGACTATAAATAGTAATTGGGTCGAAATTAACCTAGTATATTGATATCATGATGCTTAAAGGACAAGGAATATTGATGAATTCTATCAGGAGCATTCTCAACATTATAAACTTGAATTTTCGAATATTTGGATCCTCAAACAATGTGAGGCAGAGAGAGAACCCAGTTGAGACTATAAATAGTAATTGGGTCGAAATTAAACTAGTATATTGATATCATGATGCCTAAAGGACAAGGAATATTGATGAATTCTATCAGGAGCATTCTCAACATTATAAACTTGAATTTTCGAATATTTGGATCCTCAAACAATGTGAGGCAGAGAGAGAACCCAGTTGAGACTATAAATAGTAATTGGGTCGAAATTAACCTAGTATATTGATATCATGATGCCTAAAGGACAAGGAATATTGATGAATTCTATCAGGAGCATTCTCAACATTATAAACTTGAATTTTCAGTATTTGGATCCTCAAACAATGTGAGGAGAAGAGAGAACCCAGTTGAGACTATAAATAGTTATTGGGTCGAAATTAACCTAGTATATTGATATCATGATGCTTAAAGGACAAGGAATATCAATGATTCTGAGATGTGAAAAAGTCTTCAAAAACTGAAAAAGGAACGAGATAATAATAACCAAACTTATTAACAAATTACAGAATGTTTATTACTTGACTGAATAACTTGATCATAAGAGTCCGAAAAAATACTTCATACATACTGTGTCCTCAATATGAAAATTTCTCACCTTATCTTCCCTTGGTCCGAATGCTCCAATACAGTATGTTATATCATTGGCTATGACTATGATATGTCTACCTGCAGGATACTCGGGAGTGTAAAGAATCAACTTCCAAGCTATCATACCAACGTTATTCTCACCAGGCACACGTTTTTGTTCAATAAGTCTGGTTTCAGTGTCGGGATCGAGAATTAGTTCGACGAAATCCATCAGTTTATCGGGGATTTTGATGGCTTCTGACAGTCTTTCCATGCTATGTTGCTTCCACTGCAAGTCCACCATTTGTCTGAACATGTCCGGAAAATCATAGACATAAGTGGTACCGACTGATTGAGCTTGGAATCTTTTTTGCTGCAAGTAGTCTTTCGGAATGTAGGGCGTGGAAATGGGTAGGCCGTGTAGCGGGCCCTGCTTGGTACCGTATGCCTGGAAGTTTATGATGCCGGTATCGGGTTCCACAACTTCCGTATACATGTTGATGTCCAAGTAATATCCACTGTCGTTGGCTATGCATAAACGAATTGTGGTGGTTTGTCCTTTAGGTAGTGGTCTGATGATCAGTTTCAGTTCAGCCTGCAGAACACGCAATTTCCAGAGGCGGGGTCCATAACGCATTACCACACTTGTCACTGCCTCTTCGATCTTAAAATTAAAAAGTTAAACGGTGGATTTGATTTAGGTCACGGCTCATTATCCTAACTTACTTTTGCAGGATCCATGATGACCGTTGGAATGAAATTCAGGAATATGTGATTGCAGTCCGTTCTCTTGGACTGAGGATGTGAAAAGGCAATTTCCAATTCGTCCATGGCTTCTAAGATGACCCTCTCACCTTCATTTTGAATGTATTCGAATGAGGCTTCTTTTGTTAAGAGATCTGAATGACGGATGATGGTACGAATGAAAAAACGATAATCAGTAACTTCTTTACCACCTGCACCCTAAAAAAAGGAAGAAATTATATAACATTTTTCATAGATTAGTCCTTTGTTATGAGCTCTGAATGACGAATTATGGTAAGGATTAAGAAATAATAATCATTTAATTTTTTACCGTGTGCTCCCCAAAAAATAACAGTAGTATGGAATATATATTTGTAGTATTGTAACCTTATCTCCAAAATACTTGGGACAAAAGAAATTATTCAATCTCCTATTGAACAATGGTGACATAAATGTGAGAAATTCGGGGTGATATGTGAAACTTCATCATAACTTCACACACCAAATTAGATTGCTTCGTTTTTGGTAATTTAATTGATATGAATATTGTTATGATAGTCTTCTTGTTATGAGAGTGCGCAAGCGAAGCGCTCCTCTGGTACGAAGCGACCAAACAAAATAAAGTCAGTTGAAGTCAAGCAGTCTTTCAATGTCAACGACCTTTATACAAATATAACATGGCGCAGTCGGTAGGATCATGGTTGTGTGAATAGATATGATCTTGAGGACATACCTACACAAAATAATAATGAAACAGTAGAAGGCACTGAAAGAATAGTCACTCGACAGGGGAGAGAAATAAGAAAACCCGATTATCTTAACATAAAAAATTCACAGTACAAAAAGCTATTGTTGAGTATCACATGCAAAAATTAATTGTATTTCTTTACATGATTCTGTTCTCATTGTTTTTAGCTGTAAGTATTTGTTGAGGCAATCTCAAAAAAAAAAAATATATAAAAATAGATAAAAATTAATACATATATATATATATATATATATATATATATATATATATATGTATTGATGTGTGGAAGAAAAATGTATATAATATATTACACACGTGTTAGTAGTAAGACTAAGTAAGTAGATAATTTTGTGTATATAGTTCTTCTGAAAAAACATGTTCAAAATCATAAACTGAAATATTGATTATATGATTTTAAAGTGCTCTCATAGTCTTGCAACAAATTGTATAAAATAGGAGATGTTATCAATCAATCAACTTTATTACCCAAGAAACATTACATGTTTATAGTAGGGAAATATTTAAAAGAATGAGAAAAATATATATATGGTAGTATGATTAATGAATACAACAAAACATATACATATGTACACACATATATGCATACACATACAAATATATACATACATACATATATATACATATATATACATATACATAAATACAAACATATACATATAACAATCAAGTGCACGCTCCTCTGGTACGAAGCGAGCAAACAAAATAAAGCCAGTTGAAGTCATAATAAAACCAGAAGCGATGTTGGTATACATTACATTTTGATGGCAGGTAAAAAAATTTGCAAAAAACTCAATGACTATTTCATCAATGTTGGTTCTAAGTTATAAGCCAGCTTTCCCACCAATGTATTATACCCAACGAAGTCAAAATTCAACTACATGTATTTGAAGCCAACCGACTCTGAAGAAATTATATCAATCTTCCGACAGCATATAATCTCCAGCCAATCTCCAGCATATGATAATATTCACACGAAATTCAATGAATTTAGGTACTCTATGCAAGACTTACGAAAAATGGTCCACAGCTTCAATAATAACTTCATAATAACTCCATTCATGAAATTTTCAGCTGCAGAATGCTACAGGAATTACTAAAAACCATTGGTCACGTAATATTAAGCTTCATAATTACATATTTGAATACTGAAACCATCGTATCTATTCAAAAAGTGAATGATACCATGAAAGCTTTCGATCAAGAAGCACCCCACCACTTATTGAAAAACTTATTGTAATAGCTTTAAATGAACTACTACTGCATCATGTTATATTTGGGTTCCACAACCAAATATTATGCGAATCAGCATTAGCCCATTTAGATAATAATAGCTGTATTCTTGGACTTGAAAACAGCACTCGAAATGATTGATAGTAGATTATCTCCAGCAACGCATAAGAAGGGTATTACCTGAGATGCCTTAAAACCCTGGTGTTGGGACTCAAAGCCATGAAAGTTTGGGTAAAAATGGTAACACATGTTTACTATGATAATAGGCATCATGCCCTCTTGACATCAGTCCAGACGGCGTTTGTATCGAAAAGAGTTACAATTTTCCTAGGAAATGTATATATTTCAACTTTTGGAAGCTGACCGATCGATAGCCTATATTTTTTTTTAGAATACTGGCCAAGTTCCCCATGATTGTATTCCTCTCATCCACTTTCGTTTTTCATAAGTGGGACATTAGATTTTGCTCATTTTGTTGACTGCTCGAATCAAAGAATATAGTGTGTCGGTTGACTATGCACAATTCCAAATACACGTCAAATTTCAAAACTGAGTCTCTCCATGACAAATGGAAATATTTGAGGAAAGAATAGTTCACAGCAAGTGCAAGAATGTGTGAAGGTGATGAGTAACGTGTGCTTCTTTGGTTGTATGATGCAGAAAAGGTGAAATAGGTCTGTCTTTCCAAATTTGGAAGGCGCAGAGACCGCATTACACTTCCTCATTTGTATTCTTCACATCGGAATACAAGTTTTTGTGAGAATATTTTTTAAACGTTGAGATATATGACAACAAAACTTTACCTCGATTTGAAAGGCAAATCGTCAACTCTTCAAAAACAAACACATTTCAAACACGTTTCCATTATGCTTCAAGATCAATACGTGAATGATAACAACAAATTCCAATTATTGTTCAAAATAGTGATCAACACAATCACTCAACAAGATTCTCCAAAGAGTAGACACTGATGAAAATTCAAGCAAATATATGACATCTGTTCATCACAATGGAATAAAACTGTGACCATTTTAATTTTCCCTACTAGAAAGTATATTCGTCACAGTGAAATTTTATTCGGATTAGTGACGACATACTTTTTTTGAAAACATCCTAGCAAGAAAATATGGCTTTAATTTTGGACACAAATTAGCGCTAGTACTCCACATAGCACTCTTCAATTCAACAAATCAATTATACTTTGCGAACGTTATACCCACGGATACTAGAATACACGGGAGACGTCACTCTGAACTCTCCCTACCGGCCCGCCGCCTGTACAGTGAAGCGTGACGATACTTAATAGAAATCTACCTTGGTAGATTTTCAACTCAAATCAGAAATTTTTAGTAGGAACAAATCGTCTAGAGTCTAGTAGAAATTGATATATTCTGATTTTCAACTCAAATCAGAAATTTTTAGTAGGAACAAATCGTCTAGAGTCTAGTAGAAATTGATATATTCTGATTTTCAACTCAAATCAGAAATTTTAGTAGGAACAAATCGTCTAGAGTCTAGTAGAAATTGATATATTCTGAGAGCTCTCTCAAGTAGCGTAAGAAAGAAATCTGAAGTTGTTACATGAATTTTACAATTTCACAATGTGGCTCCATTTATATTTCGCAATTGACGTTCAAATAGAAGCGGTAGCTTTCCGTTTTCTCTGTCATGAGGTTTGAAACAGATGGGGTTTACGGTTGTAATACAGTATTTTTTACTTTCCAATTTATTAGTTGTTATTAACGATATCAGATTCTCTATGAAACTGTATTTATTAACAAGATATAATAACATCTTCATTTCATTTTACAACACAGCCCACTGAATTCACGTACAGAAAATCACAAAATGGAGAAAAAGTTACTAATTGATGAGGTAGTCTACAAAGGAGAATTACATATTTGGTATATGAATAAAATGATCTAATGTATGAAATTCAACCTTCTGTATATATCGACTATTGAACTTTTATGATTCAATTGCAAAAAAAAATTTAGCGGGGTTTCTCCGTTCCACAAGTCTATACGATCTAAGCTTGATGGAAGCCCCTTTTCCCCTAAAAAATAGTGACCTCCCAGAAGGTGGAACAGGTTGACCTCCTTCGGACCAACATTTACCGACCATAAATATTTTCGAATAGCGGCATGGCTAGATCAAAGAAGAGAAGATTATTGATCTTGAATAGATCGTTTAAAATTTGTGCAGACGGGAACTCATCAAACTCTAGTGATTACTACAAAAAACTTACGAGTAACAATATGGTTAGAGCACTTTCAATATTAATAAATGTATAGCTAGATGATCTTTAATGGAGGTTGGCAATCTATTGAACATTTTCGGGGCAAGATACTGCACACCGGTTTGTGTCTTATTTAGTCGACGATAATGAACACATATTAAGTTCCTCTATCTAGTGCCATAACTATGCAGACGCCGTGCGTCGTAAAAGATGTGTATGTGAGCAAATATTAGGCATTCATATATGTATGAAGAAGACAAATTTAGTATTGGAAGGACTATAAAAGCATGTTTGCATTCATCTCTATAATTGAGACCTTCAATAATTCTTACTGCTTTTCTCTGTAGACCAAATATTCTGGTAGCTGATGGGCATGACCCCAAGATATAAGGGCATACCCAATTCGCGACTGAATGAAAGAATAATAAGCTGTGATAAGAACCTTTTTTGTTACCATACTCGTTAGACTTCTTAATAAAAATGTTGAAGATGTAATTTTTTTTGATAAAATATTTCTATAAATATGCCAAGTCAGCTTGGAATCAAGGTTCAGACCAAGAAATCTTACTGAAGCATCTTCTTCGATGTTCGACTGTTCATTTAAAAGAGTAAAAAACATTGTTTTTGTTTTCTTTTCATTCAGGCATAGACAATTACTGCTAAACCAATCAAAAAGTTTCGACTGCGTGTCTCGCAAACACTGTCGACAATGGATTCATCAGGATGGTTGTAAACGATGTTGTTATCATCAGCAAATAGAATGAACTCTGTATTATTACTACAGTTAGTGATGTCATTGATGTAAATTAGGAACAATATTGGCCCCAATACCGATCCTTGGGGACCTCCGTGATATGTATGTAAATAATTTGAGCAAGAATCATTGATAAATACACATTGTTTTCTTCCAAAGAGGAATGATTTGAGAAATATAAGACTATGGTATATACTGATATAAAATCGTGTTGGTCTGCAAAATTATACTTTTATAAAAATATCTAATGGAAGGCTGCAGGATAAGAGTTTCAGTGTTCGAATTGCGAATGACATTGTGGACTGTGGAAGTCTGTATACAGTGCGGCGAGGCGGAGGGTTCAGGGTGAGGTCGCGTCTTCGAGCAGGGCGACAGGGACCTGCGCGTGACCCCCACCGTGTATTCTAGTAACCGTGATTATACCAAAATCAAACACCAACCTTGGCTTTTCCCAAATACAAATGCATCTTCTGATTGGACGTGGGCAACGCCTCGAGATCGTACGACCGCATCCTGTTGATCTCCAGCTGAAAGGCGCACGCCGGTTCTAGATGCCTGTAGATCCTGTCCTCCAAAAAGTTGGTTCTAGACCGGTAGGTGAAGAATTTCGGAGACTGCTTGTGTTTGAGCGGTATGAAGGTGATGCGACGGATTTTCCTTGCGACTAACTCGTTTTTGTATTTAGCGCAGAAGTTGGCGAACGTTTTGCTCATGACTGAATCGTCTTTGAGGCCTTCGTCTTTCACGGCCACCATGAGGATGTGGATGGGTTCTTGTATTATGCATTCGTCAACACTTGTTCTGAGAAAAAAACGTTTTCAATAATCGGAAAGATCAATAATTATTCAAAGGTTATTGAACTTTCATTGATAAAATAATTCATATTAAAATTATGATCAATTAAGAGAGATGGATATATTTTGAGATTATTTCCAGAAAAGGAAAAGATAGCACAAATTCTATAGGTTCTTACAAGTTGGATGAACTGATCTAGTACAATTATTCAGGGGTTATAACCCGAGTGAACCAAGTTTAATTGGTTAAAATGTGTGCACAAGTATTCATTTTAAAAATTTTATTTAGCAAACGACTCGAGTGTATAATAAATTGATAAAATATTATTATATTCAATTCCAAATATTCTTTCCTGTCCAAGAAAAAAATCTTATTGACTAAGCATGATAAATATAGTAAATACAACATTCAAATATATATAAACAAAATGTTATTGATTTGTAATCAGATCCTCAAGCAAATCAACATTGATATATTTAATACGACAAAGAGTGAGTTAATTAGGAACATGAAGCAAATTGTGTGATACTAGATAGTGTAGGTTAGGTTTAGTTTTAGTACCTTTATTGCAAATGTTGTTTTTATTCCATTTTCCATTACTTGTAATCACCCTAGTTGGTGTTTGTAATGAGTGCAATAAATAAATAAATAAATAAATATGAACAGCATCGAACCGCTAAAATTTGGTATTATATTAAAATAATAAATAAAATAACATGTACTTGACAACACATATGTAAACTAAGAATACTTCTTCGAACATATGGGACACTGTTATATCAGTAAATTTTTTTCCAGTATTAAAAAAATCTAAACACACAATCACTGATTACACATATGTGAATATAAGAAGTCAATAAATGAAAAATAGAGCTATGTCAAAAAATAAACTGTAATGTACTTCTAATAAGTTGAAATAAACATTATAGAACTCTGCTAATCCATAATATGGTCTTACTGATAGAAATTTTTTCAGTTCTTGTTTTTACATTTTGTAGTTATTTATGCTCCTTCTGTTGGCTGTAAGATGGTTGAACTTTTTCAATCCGATGTAGATAATTGAATCTTTCGCCATTTGCTTGAGAGAACAATTTTAAAATTCACTGAAGGGCACGCAATTTGGTCGATTGAGCTTGGTGTGGAAAGAATATATGTCGACATCATTAAAAAAAAGATAATGTGAAGCCAAAAAACTTGAAAAAAAAATGTTTTATCAAATTCAGTCAGATAAGCAGGTAGACTGCAATTAATTGCTGTGAAAGTCTAAACAAGCTGTCTAGTGTTCAACTGTTTCAAGATTTATCCGAATTGAGGAAAATAATCGCTTTGAAACTAAGCTTTTTTCGTCAATTTTGAGCGTTGTTTTTATCTTTTCATCAACAGTTGAATTCCTTCACAACAAACAAGGAATCGTTGCAATTACCTTCTGGCATCGAGAGACAAACTAACGTTTATAGATGTGCTGTTGCCCCTGGACTCAGATCCACTTTCCATAGCAATCAAATCTTTGGCAGATATTGTGGCTGGATTGGCGAAGTCCTCAATTAAATCTAAAATTTCGTCCGAACACTCTTCAAACTGTTGGAAACTCTCAAAGGCAGCCATGCAACCCGTTCTGTGGAATGTATCAATAATTTTCACTTCCTGTAAGCTAGGATCTGAAAAACAATGATGATATATTTGCCTCTTCATACAACAATTTGAAATTAATTTAAGGAACATCTTGAATAGTTACCCATGTAGCACATAAGTAACAAACAAAATACATGTATTTTTTTTCAAAACTACATACTTAAATCCTATTTTAACATGTATGTTCTCGTTTTTTTTCATAATCCTAAATATGAAACAATAAAGTTTCGAAACGTCGACAATTTACTACAGCAAATATTCACAAATGTTGTAACATGTGAGGCCGATATTAGAATTCCCTCATCATAATTACTGGAAGAATGAAAGCTGTTTTGTGGTTTCTGAGGAAAGTTTTCTCAATTCATTTATGGTGGAAATTTACTCTGGAGAAACATCATTATCACACTTATAATATTCAAATAATAATATTTCAACCTGGCAATTTTGATGAGGGTTCTATAAGATTATATCATTTTGGACGGTTTTGACCTGTTCTCATTTTGGAGTGCCATCCAAATAAATAGGATTTGAAATACTTTACACACTAAATGTCAAAATAGCAAAATCATTTATTTTGCAAGGCCTGTGAATTTGAAACATGAAATGGAAATTCAACATTTTTTTTTAAACGCATTAGTCGTATTATATTCTAAATTTTTTGAAAGGGTCACACAGATTTCATATTTATCTCATTTTCTATAACTTTATTGATCATTTTCTGAAACTTCCCTGGTGCATTTTAAACACTAAATAGCATTCGCAAGAGATGAAAAAAGATTTGAATATGGTTAAAAAAAAACAGTTTATTCAATACCGTTCCCATGCAATTTTATCAATGTGGAAAGTGATCTCATATTTCTTATCTTCAGATAAGGCAAGACAAGACTCGAAATTATTAAATGTAAATATTTCCAAATAATATAACTCGCGCTATTACCTTCGGTCTCAGGCATGCTACTATTGATCTTCACCAGCCTGTTGGGGTGAGACGGTGGCAGCATGAAAATAAAATGTACCACCGGAACTTCTCCGGTCAGCTCGAGATGTTGGAGACAGCTGATGTCGTAACTCGTAAAGGACCTCCTGACGTACACCTCTAGCGCCGCATTGCATACCGCTCTGTTGGTGTGGTAGAAGAAATCGTGCAGGATATCGAAAATCGACGTTTCGGACACGATGAGTTTCTGCAGGTTTTCGGGGTGGAACTCTTGGCCGTACATGTCGACGGCGGACAGGAATATGCTCTCCATCTGGTTGTGGCGAAGCTCGTAGGCGGGCTGATGGGCGGCGATGAGGACCTGCCTCGCGCGCAACGCCACCCGGGAATGTTCGCTGCGATTCAGAGAAGTCAACTCGGTGAGGCAGTTGGCGAGCTCGTCGGTGAGGCCGGGCTCGTTACTCCAAAGGTGGTCGATGAGCATCGTCACAAGGAGGTTCTTTTTGGCGACTTGGCTGTGGGAGAATATGGTCGCCGTAACCGCAGCCATGTCGTCTTTGTGCTTGTCGCGCAAAAGAGATACGGATTTGTCGTAGGAGCCTATTAGCACAAATCGAAGAATTTGAATTCGAATATTTCCATAGTATGTTAAAAATCCCATATGAAGCGGGACATATTCGATCAATTACAGCGAATATTTCCATCGTATGTAAAAAATCCCATATGAAGCGGGGCATTTTCGATCAATTACAGCGAATATTTCCATCGTATGTTAAAAATCCCATATGAAGCGGGACATTTTCGATCAATTACAGCGATAAATTCCCGGCGGGACATTTTCGGGCTGGTAAATACCCAGTAGGTGTCGAAAAATACCCGCTCGGTCCGTGTATCTATAGTAACGATTGTTAAAATGTACATTTGTCATCTTGACAAGCATGAATACTGAATTTTAAACGTCGTTGTTTCAACTCCGGAAATATTCTACCGAATTACACTCGTGCATCAGAATAAACCTGATAATTTTCCATTCAAGCATGTTGTCAGTAAAAAAACTGCATTCGGTTATTTTCATATTTTGCTAAAAGAGCCCTCATCCTTCGGAGTCGGGCTCTTTCGACAAAATATGAAAATAAACTCATGCAGTTTTTAGACAACATGCTTTCATGGAAAATTATCGGTAATTTCGAAGCACTTGTGTAATTACTCCCGATAAATGAGTTATGACGAGATGTAATATCTACCTTGCTGGAATTCTTTTTCCACTTCGTAATATTGCCGTAACATTTCTTGAACGGCCTGCTTCATTCGGCCACGAATTCCATTTCTGTACCTGGATGTAGAGTTTGTTGATCAGTGTCTATATGTATACGGTTCACAATGTTCTATTTTGAATGGTAGTGGTTGAAATTTCCATCGTTTTATATTTTTTTAATACCGATGAAATTGGCCGATAATTTTTTTCAATTATGTCATATTTCCTAAGCCTATTACCCATCCAAAATGTATTGGGTCGATTGAAACAACTGATAGTGAAAAATTAAAATAGGAAAATGAGAGAAATTATGTATATGAGGTGAAGTGAGGATGAATAAATTGACTGAAAACTATTGTAAATTATTTGAAAAATTTGAGAGGAATAAAATAGGAAATAACTAAAAAACAATGAGAATAAACTGAAAACTCATATAAAGTCCAAATAATACCGAAAAACATGGAAAAAGTATAACCAGCTATCACCAGAAAACAACTCTCACCACTATCATTCGAACACTGTAAACTAAACTGGATTTTAAAAAAATATTATCAACAATTTTCTTAACTTCTTGGTAAACTGTTTTCTATTTTGTCTCCTTTTTTTGGAATAATTTACCTTGATATTCTTATATTAGCACCCACATTTTTTTGATCCAATTCCTATTTTGAATGTTTTTCATTCATTAAGATGAGTTTTCTATTTCAATATTTTTATAAATTTCATTCTTTACACTTTATATTTCGACAGGTTTCCGTAAGTTGCAGATATAGATAATGGAAATTTGAACCACCACTTGGTACACAAGCAGTCGTCATATATTCGATCAGGCTATTTCACTGCTAGTTCAAACCGCGATCGAGACAGAATTTTTCTGGCTTGCTCGGTGCGATAGGCAATTGTTGGGTACCTAGATAGCAATCCTAGTAGGTGGAATATTTCGACCGAATACACCGACCAACCCGGAAGCACTGTGGGTTTTTCTGGGTTTCCCTACATTCGAAATAGCAAATGCGCTACCGTAAAAATCAGAACGCCCAAGGCGCTTCGGCACCCAATTTAATCGGCCGATTCTTGCCCGCACAAAGCTCTGACTTCTGGGCGCACTCGTAGGAGTCTTTAACGAAGGGATGATAATAAAATATAATTTAAGACAACATGAAGCCTATTATCATAGAGTAGGCATGTGTTGCCAATTTTACCCCAAACTTTTATAAGGTATAAGTCCCAACACCAGGGTTTTAAGGGATCTCAGGTCGATGTTACGCAATTCTTGCATTTTTAGAGAATCAACCGATCTATTAGTCAATTGCACCAAAGTTTAGGAAATTCTCAAATACACATTCATGAACCCTCACCTATCTTGAAGAGTCTCTTTGTTAATGGTCTCACAAGAAAAAGTCGGTGCAATCGGCTGTAACCGATTATCACCATCGAACCCCAAGAATCGTACCCGTGACACAAGTTCCATCACAATAGAAAATACTCGTGCCAATCTAGTAATTTTAATGTTAATCAGTTTTTTGTATGTGGTTGTTTTTTTCTCAACAACTAACATTATCTAACAATCAATTTTAGTAAAATTAGGTCGAACTGAATGAATATTGAACGAATATCATCCTCTGAACGGAAGTGGCGGTTACTTGATGAAAATCCATATTGAACAAATAATATACAGTTGCCTGTAAGATCTTCACATAATAGGGTTTACTAGACCGCGACACGTGTTTCGCTATACAATAGCTTCCTCAAGCAGGAACTTTAAAGAAGTTTAAAATTCTTGCTTGAGGAAGCTATTGTATAGCGAAACACGTGTCGCAGTTTAATGAACCCTATTATGTGAAGATCTTACAGGCAACTGTATATCATTTGTTGAATATCATCCTATTATATTCGCCCCTTGCATTGCAGTTTATCTCTCCATAATATGTTGCACAAACTATTAACACAATTTGTGAGGGAGATAGGGTCTGATAATGTTTTACTATGCATAGAGACTCAAGATAAAGACGTAACTGAAATTTAGGGCTACTACTGGGGTTGATAATGTAATATGGATGGAAAGAGAACTGCAAAGCCATTCAAGAAATTTCTTAGCTATCAACGAAAATTAAGATGCTTGAACTTCTTATTAAAAAGAGTACTCACCTCTGCACCAGCTGTATAATTCCTTCTGTAGCCAAAAAGAAAGCATCTCTTTCTGCTCTCTTGTGCATATTTGCTGCGTGTGTGTCTATTACACTAGCTATCTACAAAATTTGATATGGTTAGAAAATCGAGTAATTACCTGGATTTTTCAAACAGAAATTGTAGAAAATACTCAAATTCGATTAATTTCACTAACCTACCTGTTGGCTCGGGAACTGGGCAAGAACGGACGTAATGTTCCTTTCATACAATGCCATCAGACGTCTAATCTTCTTTTCGACAGCGATAGGAATGCGACCGGAGATCGAAGCCATAACTTCCTGTAACTCCAGCAGAGGAAGGCTAGGGTCTCTTAAAGAAGACATGAATTTTTCGATCACCTCTCTCAAACGGGGAGCGTTGTAAGGATCCGGAAGACAATAACCTTGAAAAATTGAAAATATTGCATCCAAATAATAATAATAACGTTTATTGCTCCCAAGAAATAACAATTATATATGATAGGGAACAGTTTCGGTTGAAGCAGTTAAATGCAGTTATCAAAAAGGAATGTGTATCAAAAAATAATGAACACACTCATGCACGCACGCTCACACACAATCAAATTAAATGAAATGGCACTTAAAGGTGTAGCACAAAACAAATATCAAGAGAGTAGAAACTTTTTCAGTTCTTTTCTGAATGAAGATACATTTTTAGTTACTTTTAGTGATTTTGGTAAGCTGTTATAGCAAATGACGCCTTCATATAAAATAGATGTTTTATAGAAATTTGTTTTAAATTTTGCCAAAAAAAAATCATTTGCTCTTCTCGTTGAATGACTGTTATCATTTGAATTTAGCTTTATATTTGAATGTTTGATGTTCTTTAGAAAATGAATGAATAATAATGTTTTATATTTGAAAATGGAAATAAGGTCCAGAAATCCTCTTGGTTTATAAAGGTTTATAGTTGGTTCTTCATGATCTAGATTGTATAAACATTTTAGAATTTTATTTTGAAGAGTCTGAAGTGGCTTCATTATCGATTTATTGGCTGTTCCCCAAATCGAGATTAAATATTGGATTCTGGAATAAAATAAAGAGAAATAAATGACTTTCCTATAATGTAATGGAATTTGATACCTAATTCTATATAGGACACCTAAAATTGGTGAAATTTGTTTTCTCAATACTTCAATATGTTTTGACCACGTAAAATTTTGATCTATATACAACCCCAAAAATTTAGTGAATGCGAAATATTCAATGGATTCACTCTCAAATTTTATTGAAACTTTTGAATTATCTGTTTCGTTGGGCGAGTCCCACTCTGACCACAGCCACCAATCAAAGATTTGCGGAATTCTATGGGGTATTTTTAAAGTGTCAGTATTGTGTATTTCTTCCTCACTATTTCCATGAAGCGGCCTGTTTACAGAAACTGGCTACATGAAATAATTATAATGAAATTATAATGATATACTATTTGAATGAAAAAAAATATTTGGATTATTAAGGCTTTTTGAAAATCATTTGAAATATTTTTTCAGGGACTTCTTAAATATAAATAGATAATTTTCAAAAGTTTTAGCTTTTTTGACAGAGAATTATATATGTATTATATTTATTTATATTAAATTTATTATATGAGAAATGGCTCACTTTCCAAATTTTGGACTTAGATCAATTCACAATCCTGAAACTTCGACAATAGCCTATAGAACAACACCCATCGTCCTGATGGCCATTGTTATAACAACTCTATATAAACAGCACGATCGGCCGGGTCAACGTTAACTTCAGAAAGTGATTACAATCAGAATGGAACCTTGAGTAAGCAAAGTAGTTGGGTTGTACAACTTCTTATATAGTAACGAATTCTGTAAATTGAAGAACTTGGCCATCAAGAGATACTCAGGATTTTTGGCTATTAACTGGTTGGCATACGGCTGGATTAAGGTTTATGTTGTCTCGAAGTATTTTAGGTATTGAATTTCATTAAAAACTTTCGATTTGACTCTATCACCTATTTGCAGTATACTAAAAATGTTCAATATTGACTCAGAGTGACATGGCAAGAGCATAAGTTTTGGGAAGAAACTGATATAGGAAACTGTTGAGAGGTTTTTTTTTTGTCACCAATGACAACAGTGTAAATTTAACTCCAGTAGGAGGCCCTAGTGAAATTTGGGGTCAAACCGAAGAACTTAAATCAAAACAACCATTGCATGATAATCAGTCACTCTTCATTTTGTTGGATTTGGAAGAGAAATCATGGAAAAAGAAGGCGGCTTAACCGCATAATATGCATAAATGAAATAATAAAAGTAAAATTAATCACTTTCGAATCAAATCAATGAAAAAAATTGGCCAAATAACGGCTGACATAGCACCCTTTTTAGCGCCATCTGCCTCTAGCTTTCCAAAATACACGTTGATGACATCATACCTCTAGTTTTTATTAACAGTGAGATGATGTACAGTTATTTTGAAAATGCGTTAGTATCGATGACAAAATTGTCTCTAAACCAAGCATACAAGATGTAATAACCAAAGAAACATATTTACAATTCAACATTTTTCATGTGGAAAATAAATGTATATCACCTACAGTCAATGGTAGTAATAATAGACACTTTCTTATTATATCAAACGGGTTGGCAAAAATTACAGTCCAACGTATTGTATCAAATAGGGATTAGGGGAATAGTTCATGAATGGTTTCAGAATTATCTGTCAAAAAAAGAGCAATTCGTCTATATGGGGAAAGGAGTCAGTTCATCAAAAACTGTTATATGTGGTGTTCCTCAAGGATCTATTCTTGGGACGGTTCTTTTCCTCATATAAGTTGATTCTCTTTCTGATTTGAAATTGAAAGGAAAAATTAAAATGTTTGCAGACGATACGTCTATAATATATAGGGGAAATAATAAACAAGAAATAAAAATTAACATGATAATGGATCTTCAGACAATATTATCCTGGTTAAATAGTCACAAATGAACATTGAACTTCAAAAAGTCATCTTTCATGTATATTTGTAAAAAATCAAATTCATTCCTATCAGAAAATCCCATTCAATTAAGAAATGGAATTATTGAATATTCCTCTGAAGTCAAATTTTTAGGACTACATGTGGATGAAAAATTTAACGTGGACCAAACATATAGAGATGTTGAGAAAACAAATATCTCCAATGATTGGTGTCCTTTTTAAATTTAGAAATTGTATACCTATGAAATATCTGAAACTCATTTATTTTCCTCTAGTATATTCCAAACTCCAGTATTTAATTTCAGTTTGGGGAGCGGCAACAAAAACCCTAGTGAAACCTGTGAAAACCCTACAAAATAAATTGATTAAATGTATATAAACTTGATTATCGGGAACCAACAAAAAATGTATATAAACCTAATAATCTTTTGGATATATCATCATTATATACACTCAAACTTTGTACCTTCATACATTTGGTTGAAAACAAACTAAAACATTCAAATCTTATCTTCAAAATTAATAGTGATTAGCAGTCATTCAACCAGATCTTCCAAAAATTTATCAACGATGAAATTCAAATCTAACATAGGACGACAGTCAATCTATCACACAGGAATCATTTTTTAAAATCGATTACCAGATGCAATGAAGAAATATGGAAAACTCCGTTTCAAAGCCAACTTGAAAAAACATTTAATGAAATAGATAATTGGCAATTTTTTATTTATTTTTTATTGCCATAATTTTTTTTCATTTTCTACAATGAAACAGTCTGATTTCATTGCCTATTTTTCCTTTAATGTATAATATTCTTAGAGTTGATATTTTTCTCTTCTATAAACTTTGTTGTTTCTTGGGAAATAAAAGTTATATATACATCACATAAGCAAAAGGTGAATCCAATATTTCAAAATCACTCACCGTTCAAAGTATTTTCCAAAGCAGTTTTATAACTAACGTGGATATGATTGAGTTTATCCTGGGCCAGGGGTTGGGAAACGTCCAGTTCTGGGAAAGGACCCTTATACAAAACTGCCTTTGAAACGAGTGAGGGATCGTCTAAATCTAATGTAGCAATTATCGACCCGGCATCGAGAACGGCACCGACACGTTTCACGTATGTCACAGTACCGCATTCGTTGGCGGTCAGAGTCATAACCATTTTCATAACCTAGAATAATAACAATAGCTATTGATGCACCAAAGTCATTAATAATGATGTTCATATTCGAGTACAACAAATTACAATGTCGAGGGAGTCTGGCCCGATGTATTGTGATTTTCCCGAGATAATCGATCGAGTTATGGCAGTGGTGCACGGTTTATTGTGAAATTGTTTTCATGAATCTTGGATTAGCTTCTGGCCATCATATCAGATAACGTCAGCTTTTTTGTATAACGCCTGTTGATCGGTGGCAACGATATTATCTATTCATTTCGTGAAACGCATAACGAATGTGGTGGAAGAGGATATTGCGAAAATAGTATTTGTAAGAGAAGTGTGCAAATATTATACTCGCGTGATGTTGATAATGTTGTATTAATTATATTCATCGTATATATGTTGAAGTCTGAACCTTTCAGTTCGAGTCTGCTTGGTTTACAATACTCTATGCTTAAGTCGAAGGTGATTTGTGGGCGTTATCATAACGTCTTGTTTCAACAGTCGAGATCCATAGCACATTGACGAGTAATGAGAGGGGAAAAGACAACAAAAGATTGAGGAGGCTATATGTATTCACACTAGGTATAAAGATATGTGAGGAGAATCAAATGAATTACTGGGAGTGGATATATTTTGGAATCCATTTTTTGGGTTTTCTCTTCCATAGAAATGAAAAGGAAAAAGTTTTATATACTCACAATATCTGTTCTTTGGAGATATTGGTATTGTTACAAATCTCCTAACGCTCTCCTAGCGCCGGTCCTGACGAGATCGTAAACGCAGATGAGGGGTCGCGTCGTCATTTTACAGGAACTGTTGATTGCCGCCTGTAGAATTCGAGACACGTCATCGAGGCTTCTCTCGAGGATTCTCGATAGGTACGCAGCTTCATAAGCATCGGGATATCGCGGCGGAGACAAGTTTTTATTCGGAGAGTTAGTTATTCGGAAGTTTGTATTCAGAGCTAAGTGGAGCGAGTTTATTGGAGCTAAGTGGAGAGAGCTTTGTTATTGATAAGTGAAGGAGTTGAAGTGTAGAATTTTTAGTACAGAGTGTTTGAGTACCGAGCATTGGAAAGTTATCGGAGTGATTGTGTTGTATTGTATTGTGATAGAGAGGTTATAATAAAAGTAGTTCAATGTTGTTTGGTGTTTTGATCATCGGACCCAAGGATATATCGTAACAGTGGTGTCAGAAGTTGTATTTAGCAAGGATAAATCGTAACAGTATATTTGCTCCAATATGCAACTGCAAAATTAAAAAGTTGCAAATATGAGTGACTATTTTGTCAGTTAAGTATCATATTTTCATCATGAATTTGAACATTTAATTAACGAATTCATTTGAAAAATGCGTATACCTCGCCTTGACGACCTTTCGGAAGCTATTCTGCCTCTTTTTTCAAGCCTATTTTGGAAAAATTTCAGTGGAATTGCAATTCTGGCATGTAGTGTGGAAATGTGACACTGGCATGAGTTATTTTCATTCATAGCTACACCTGGGTTTGATTTTGAAACAACCTACTTCGAATTGAATCTCCCCAGTTCAGAAGAGGCATCTAACATTGATCCATACTAAATGAACAGGTAGCAATCTCTTAATTTCCTTTTAACAAAATGCAAGTAGCCTCTTCAAGTTCACTTTTTGTTCCATTCTGTTCTGTCCTGAGTAAATTGATGTTATCCCACTCGACCGTGTGTGTACCATTTGTTGACAATATGTGTTCAGCTAATTTCGACTTATCTATTTCTTGTCTTCTCAAGTTGTTTTTATGTTCAGCTGTCCTGCTTCTTAATGGCCTTGATTTTTCACCAGTATAAATACTGACACATACACAGGGGATACAATTAACACAATTTTCTGAATTTTGTTCCGTGTTTAGAGGATCGTTTTGTCTGTTTTGAGAATTGTTGTTACTGTTACGAACCTCCTAGCGCTCTCCTAGGGCCGGCCCTGACGAGATCGTAAACGCAGATGAGGGATCGCGTCGTAGCGAACGTCATTTTCCAGGAACCGGTAAATCGCGTGTGGAGAATTCGCGAAGATTCTTCATAGGCGTACGCAGGTATATATACGGGAAAGACTTCGTCGCGGGCAGAGTTAGTTATTCGGAAGTTCGTATTCAGAGCTAAGTGGAGCGAGTTTAGTGGAACTAAGTGGAGAGAGCTTTGTTATTGCTAAGTGCAGGAGTTGAAGTGTATAATTTTTAGTACAGAGTGTTTGAGTACCGAGCATTGGAAAGTTATCAGAGCGATTTAAGTGATTGTGTTGTATTGTATTGTGATAGAGAGTTATAATAAAAGTAGTTCAGTGTGGTTTGGAATTTTATTCAACGAACCCAAGGATAAATCGTAACAGTAGTGTCAGAAGTTGGATTTTGAAAGGAATTATCGTAACATTACATTGAATCTATTACCTATACGTTTGCTTTTGTCCGATAAACCTTGGATATGAGGAATGATCATTTTTATCTGAGGAATATGTTGAATATTGGTGTTTGCTCTCTAAGAACCTATTTCAAACTTTTGGGGAAGTATACCCATTTTTTAATAAATTCGTTAATTAAATCTGCAAATTTATAAAAATACGATAATTAACTGACAAAATAATCACTCAAATTAGCATCTTTTTAATTTTGCAGTGTCGTATAGGGGCGAATATACCAATTTTCCCAAAAAACAGATTTTTCAAGAACTTGAAACTTTTTCTTTTCTAGGGGAGAGAGAATCCAAAAAATGAATTCCGGAACATTTTTACCTCCTCAACAAACATCCAATCAATATTTACTAGGAGTGGGTAGAGTCCACATGGAAATAACAAAATATGAAACTAACCTCTATTTCGGCATACGCTTGCCCCTTATCGACGTGGCCGCCATCTTCCACGATGTATCCAATGAGTTTGCCAGCTGAAGGCGATCTTAAAATGGTGGGATCATTTTCCTTTTCGAATATGCACGTTTGATTACCAATAACGATTCGATATCGGTCCACCTCTTCTTTCATATAAGTAGTGAAGGAGTTGCCATCCACAGAAAGCAGAATTCCTAGTACAAACAGTCGGTTTTACATAAATCATTCCATTCATTCCAATCATTCAGGAAACTTACCACCATCGTTCAACCTATGAAGCTCGATTTCCTTAAAAGTCCCGTTCATTTGCAAAAAGTAAGTATTTGGTCCGCTTTTCGTTGCCTGTATTTTATATTTGTTCCTTGAAAATAAATCAACAACTCAGTTGGAGAAAAAGTTACAGTCAAAAACACTTACCCATCGTTAATTAGCTCTACATCAACAACGTTTGTGAGTATATTCGAACCTTGGATCTGTCCTCTTTCCAGAGAAGTTTGGAAGTCCTGAAAGGCTGTGGTTATTTTTCGGTCCGCAATATGAAGGGCACCACAAATCACTCCCAACATAATGTCTGGCTTTTCAGACTGCATACGTTCGGAAATTAAAATATCCAACCATGCGGTGTCAATAGTGTTTTCCTAAAATAACACATAAAACTTGATTAATTTCAAACATTCGATAATTAAACAAACTGTCCCTAACATATCTATACTTATAGTGAGTACAATTTAAAAACTGTTGCACATCATCGATGATCACATGAAGTCAACGCAATAGTAAAAATCCATTGATGGAAATGCATTGGAACGTTTATATTTAATTTTAAATTTGGCGCCTGCTATTATTTGGCATTTGGTTGGCAGCATTCTCGATGTTGCCGCAATTTGTTCGAAGTCTATTATTTACCAATTTTCAATTGTCATTCAAAAGGGACAGTTCAGGTTTTTTTGGTACTTCAAATCAGATAATTGTGATCAAAAACTGTGTATTTCGAATTTCGATGCTTCTATAGAAAGTATTAGTCACAGGCTGTTCGTAAAAATGCCGAAAGATTTAGAAACTATTGCTGCCAAGAGTTGGTGACATCTTCGATTAGTTATATCAAATGAGGGCAGGATAATAATGTCCCTTTGCTTTAGAGAGCTGAATTGAACCTCACGCCCCCCCCCCCCCCCATTAGTACCGCGAACTGTTTTAAAAGAAGCCAACATACCATGTTTGATTTAATTTGAAATGTCAAAGAGAACATGTTTCCGAACACTGGAGTCACTTAAAACATTCGAATTTTCGAATGTCGCTCGAGTGTATAAATGTTTCGTTGCAAAATAACGGTCCTAAGGATTTTCAATAATCTGTTTCGGGATATATTTCGGGTTGTCTGTTTTCGTTGGGACACCCTGTAAAAATAGTGTTGAGGACCTGTTCTAGAGTGGTAACTCAACATAGAAAATCAAGAAGAGGTTTAAATAAAAAAAGTTCCTCACCTGGAAGCTTTTAGTTTCGAGCAGTGTTATCAAGTATTCAACTGTCGTCCTGAAGTCTCCTCTGATCGACAATTCCTTTAGGGCAATAACTAGATTTTCTCTGGCCTGCTCTCTGTTTTCACCCCAGGAAAAGCAATGACCGAACTGAGAGTCAGCAAATTCGTGCAGACCTCCAGAAGCAGCAACAGAAAAATAACCCCAGACATTTTTCGAAGATCTGAAGTTCAATTCTTGCACCGTACCTGAACTCGGTTTGAAACCTAGAGCAAAAGATAAGATTCAAGTGTTTGAAAGAATATATATATATATATACATATATATCCAAATGAAAATCTCTGTTTTACTTCGCCAAGCTTTCGCTTCTATTGTGAAGCTTCCTCAGGGCCTATAATTTATTGTTTTTTTCCCATCAACATTACTGTAAGTATAGTTAATAATGTTGATGGAAAAAAAAAACAATAAATTATAGGCCCTGAAGAAGCTTCACAATAGAAGCGAAAGCTTGGCGAAGTAAAACAGAGATTTTCATTTGGACTGACTGAGCGACCCCGCTATCCATTTCACTGTACAATTCTCCAGTCGCTATAATAATCCACCTTTATATATATATATATATATATATATATATATATATATATATATATATATATATATATATATATATATATATATATATATATATATATATTTATTTATATATATGTGATTTTTGACTGACGATTTGTCAAATTTGACAATTTTCTCGTTTAGATTCAAGTGCAATATTTTGATTGAGTATAACCTGATTATTTGAAGGTTTTTAAACTTATTATTGCTTGTTGATTCCCTCTTTCTGATTAATATCTGACCCCGGAAGCATATCCGAGAATATTGGTAGGAAATCCCCTAACGCCGCCGCTGAGCATAATAAATACATAATTCCTAAAGAGGATCTCTACCTTGTCGACCGACCTATCTAGATAACTCAGAGGTTCGCCACGCGAATATTCGAAGGCACTGAATTGGGGACGTTGCAGGCGCGAATGGAAAATCTAGAGAAATCGATCATGTGCGATCAGACTATATAATAATGCCTTTCATCGAATAGCGGCAGTTTCTTGGAGAGTTTTTGGTGGAAGTATAGTTCAGGAAATGAAGCATTTTGGCTCGCAATTTTTTCGTCCACCATGGATTTATCTGAAATTTTCACAGAAGGTAGGGAATAGCTCAAGGATCATTTTCTATATCATGACGCTGTACGCTAGAGCCTAGGGGGTGTTTGCAACCCCACCACAGGGGTGGAATTTTTTTATCACATTTCAACTATAGGAATCGACGGAAAAAGTTATTGTAAGAAAAAAATGCTCCATACATTTTTTTCGTAAAAGTAATATATTTGAGTTATTCGAAGTTGAAAGTAACAGTTTTTGACTGAAAAATCGCCTTTTTTAAATGTTTTTCTATAAATAACTCTTAAACTATACATTTCATCAAAAAAAGTGTGGAGAGGCAAATTGTAGATTTTGAAAAAAAAAAAAAACAATGCTCTCTTTATAATTTTCCTACGACATATACGAACTGAGATACAGCAAATTAATGCTTAGCCTTTTTCGTCAAATGTATAAATCGGAAGATTTAAAGCGAAATAACGAAAAAAATTTGTATTTTTTGAAGAAAGCTCACAGAATCTTTTTTTGGAGTATTCATTTAGAGCTTTCGAACAAATGAAAAAATGTCTTCCTAGCGTGAAAATTGACCGACTTATGATCAAAATAAGATAGGTAACCGCTTTTTTCCACGAAAAAAATCTGAGAAAGCAACCTCCAAATTACCCCCTAACTAAAATTGATCACCACTTTTCTGTGATTCTCTTTATATATGTACTATTAATACACCCAAGGAGTTTAACCAATTTAAAAGGCCTAATTTTAGAAAAATTGGAGTTTAAAGAGAAAACGATATTTTTCAATTTCGTGTTTTTAAAGCCGGGAACACATTGTTTTGATGCTACACCACGCCACGCCATCCAACGCAACGTCAGAAGGATCTGACACCGTGAATTATAATGCATATTTATAATGCATATTTGTTCTGATGCCATCCCATCCCACGCGACTTGACGCCATCTGACATGGTACGAATCCCCACTTGCCTGATTTTCATCATATGAAATCACGTCGCGTGGCACCGCATTGTAAGGTGTGGTAACAGTGTGCACGCGAAGCTGGCATCGTATGTATACAATGGCGGCAAAACTCGATGAAGTTTTCTTTTTTTATATAATATTATAGTTTGTATGTAAGAAATAAATATCTTTATCCACGACTGTTGTATAATGTACCCATTATACGTCTGTTTCCTCGACTTTAACGATACTCATTATTCACTAGTGAATAATGAGTCATTATTCACTGCTGTCGAATACTTCGTTGATTTAGCTATAATATTATATTGTTTTGCAGTTCTGCTACAAACAATAGGTTTCTAAAATATTATCGTGTGAACCACCAACTATTTTCAATTCAGTTCTTCACCTACTAATGAAAAAAGGAAGGCAAGGAGCATCTACTCTGACATATTGTTAGAATAAAATGATAGTGTTTTTGAAAATATGTATGTGATGTAAAAAAAAATCGACCAAAAAACTTCTGCTCTCGTATAATGGCTATTATTCTCTCGGTGATTAAGGCCACTCGCCTGCGGCTCTTGGCAGTAAACTTCACCTCGTGAATAGTAGCCATCATTATACGCTCGTTGAATAATATACTATTTGAAATACAGATATAAATTTGAAAACAAATAAACGTTTTTCTTATCGTAGACAAATCGCTAGTCGCTCTTTGGTTGATATGGCCTTCCTAAAAGTTGTATTAATTTTTTTGATATCCATTTCCACTAGTGAATGCAAATTCTCAAACTGCTCCTTGTTCATGCGAAAATACATGTGGAACCAGTCATTATTGTCACCCATTTCGAGGTCAATTAGCGTGTGATATTCTCCATGAAAGTGACGTTCTAAATTTATTGGATGTACCCAACATTTTCTTTTTTGTTTCCGTTCTAATAACAAAGCTGATGCTGCACATTCTAATTCTTCTTCCCATTCATCTGAGGAACTACTACTCGCCATAGTGTCTGAACTCAAACTGGTCTCATTTTCTATCATTATGCATGATGTCAGATGGCGTGGTGTGGTGTAGCATCAGAACAATGTGTTCCCGGCTTAACCCTTCTCTTAATAATATCCCTCAAAATAAGAAAGATACGAAAAAAACAATACAGTATCAAAATGTAGTTTTTTTAATGACAAAAATTTCCCTGTATGTAGATTTTTTGTAAAGTGAATATTCCGCGATATTCACCTTGTCAAGCGCTTTAAACTCTCCCCATTTAAAAATTAAGGGATATTAAGTAATTTTATTCACATAGTCTAATAGCTCTTGAAAAGCTCTAGAAAATCATACCTGAAAAAAATATCTATCACCAAAAATGAAGGAGCCGTGCTTAAAAAACCAATTTTTTTTTTTTTGAAAAATTTGAATTACCCGCTCTGGAGCGTAGTATTCTACATAACCGGTATATTCGGCCGTTATACGTTATATGTTCCACTTTTTCCATTCATATTGGAAGACAGAGGAGAAAAAAAATCTGCTCGCATGTGTGAGTGTATATTTCGTTGATTTCTCACCAAGTTCGAAGACATTATAAAAATTTCAATGTTTTCAAGGATAGTTTATAACAAGGGTAGGTTGAAAGATTATGAAATTGTATCCTGAAGCATGAAACAATAATCATTTAACTATATTTACCCATATCTAGGTTTTTAATGTTATTTTATAATTTTTGAAAATTAGGTGTAGTTTTCACCTCCTAAAAAACAAAAAGCGTAGAACGGCACAATATAGAAAATGAACTAGAGGGTGTAATAAGCCTAATACCAAGTTTTTGTACAAATCGGTGCTGGACGAAAAAATTGCAAGGTTTAACCATTTTTTCAGCTTCATTTTCTGAACTAGTTTTAAGAGAAAGTAGAGCTCAGTGGAGAGTCGAAGTTTTATGCAGTTTTCAGTAAAGAGCGTTGAAAATTTTGATCAGTTGAGAAGTATTAGTGTTTCGTAAGCAGTTTATAAGCCAGTGTAGTAGTTGTATTGTAAAAAGGAGTCAATAAAAATAGTTTATTGTTATTCGGGGTATTAATTTAGTGAACAAACCCAGTAATATCGTAAGAATATATATCAGGATTTATATTCCTTAATGTTTTTTGGTTTGTTCTACGTTTCGACTTCTATTTTGAAGTCATTTCGAAGAACTGTTGGACAAATAATTCGATTTATTTTTTATTTATTGACAAATCAAACCTTCCGAACAGAACAAGATCTGGTGTAAGGAAGATAATACATTGTATATAATTAAGTTCAAATATTTCAAAATAAACGAAAAGTAACAATTACAAAAACTTTACATGCTTATTGATTGATGAACATCATTATGATATCAATTCTAGTTAAGTTTTTTCAAGAAAACATTTATGGATTTTGAATTTTTAATATTGTCTGAAAGATTATTGTTAGTTTCTATACAAATAGATATAGTTGTTTTTGCCTTTATTCGAATGAATGTATTTAAGTGGAAATTATTGGCATTTCTGATATTATAGTTATGTAATTTTGATTTTTTTTTAAATGACTATTACCTTTTTGTAAATTATTTGTTAGTTTGTATGCAAATTTTGCTCTTTCAAATTTTATTAGTTTATATAATGTGAAAGTTTCGATATCTTTATATAATTGTAAAGAAGGTGTTTCCCACGGTTTTTTTAAAATAACTTTTATTGCTTTATCCATCAAACGATAAACGATCTCTTTTTGATTTTTACTACAAGATGACCATACTGTTATTAAATATTTGTCAATACCTTCCCGATTGGTAATTTATAATACTCCTCTCTCTATATTTGTCCAACCGTAAACGTTCTCCCGAGATATTCGGTTTTATATTATCGATAGACAACTGTCGACAGTTGCTAGCAACCAGTAGGAGCAGTAACATTCATGAAAATGCCAATGGATGTTGGCAAAACGTCGCAGCATTACTATAATGTTTTTCGACGTATCTCTGTTCAATTTTGATATATAAGTGTGAATTTCACTTAGATTATTGAGATCAGTTTTCTTAGTAAGGCTTAAATAATCATTCACTTATTTTCCATTCCAAATTAACAATTATCAATTGAATATGCAATGAATATATTAAAGAAAATTTAGGGTTTCGATATTGAGTACCCACACTTGCTTGGAATGAGTACCACACTTGCTTGGAATGGATCAACTGAGGCTGGGCCAGTGGAGGGAGGCACTCACTGCGCTGCCTCTGCTACAGGCGGCCAGTGACGCAATTGAACCCAGGTTTGTGTTTAATAAACCCTACAAAATAAAACAGAACACTGAGGCAGATACTGCAAATGCAATACGCATATACACAGACGGCTCAAAACCAAGGAAGCATCAGGATGTGGAGTTTACTCCAGATCACTTAGCCTAAGGATTAAGTGGGGAATGGGAAAAAATACCAGCGTGGTTCAAACAGAACTGGCTGGTATCTCAATCGCCACAGAAGAGGTAACCAGAAAGGGAATTTCTGGCAAAAACATAATAATCTGGACTGATAGTAGACAAGTCCTATTAATCTTGAATAGACGTTTTATCTCAGGGTTAGCACTAGAGTGCCACCAAGATTTAGCTAACGCCTCGGTAGATAATAATATCGTACTAAGGTGGGTGAAAGGGCACGACAGGAGCAAAGGTAACCGCATTGCTGACTCTTTGGCCAGGATGGCGGCTGGACTGAAAATTTTGGGAACAGGTAACACCCATGGCTTGACGACTTCGACAATTGCGGAACTAGACAAACGTTACACCCATACTCAATCCCTTAAGAGATGGGATGAAACCAAAGGATGCAGTTTTGCCAGGATAAATATTTAGCGATGACCACGAAGAACCTACGTTTAACAGTGGGATTTCTGACTGGACACTGTCAGCTAAGGAAACACCTCCATATTATGGGGCTAGTGGACACACCTCTATGCAGGATGTGTGAACAGGAAGATGAAACTGTCAGGCATGTCTTATGTGAATGTCTAGAGCTATCGTCGATAAGAGAGTGTGTCTTCGGTGAGTCTTGGCCTACACCTGCCGATATTAAGGAGATGTCCCCTGGTACCCTGTCCTCCTTCCTGGATAAGGCAGAATGGACAATGTCCTAGGAGGGCGACTCCTTCGGAGGATGTACAATGGGCCATATTGTGGCCTAAGTGCTGTGGGTCTACACTCACCCTCCCTACTCTACAGATACAGATACACTTGCTTTTATTCAACAATTTGTTTAGAAACAGAAAAAAATCTTAAATAAAATAATACCTTACCTTCATCTGGATTTTCCGAAGTTATTCTGGCAGCTATAACGTGACCCCACGGCTGAGGTTTGTGTCTCGGCTGATCAAAGTCTATTTCAGTCATCCCCCACGGAGATTCCCCGTATAATAATCTGATATCTTTGATATAGTGAAGGGGCAGTCCCATGGCAATCTAAAAGAAGTCAGGAAACGAACGATTTAAAGGATATCCACAAGTGATGATTTTATGTTCAAATCACCTGAAGTTGGGCAGCCGGCAGATTTACATCCGATACCATTTCAGTGCAGGGATGTTCAACTTGGAGACGGGGATTCAGTTCTAAAAAGTAATACTGCCCAGAGGGGTCGTACAAATATTCCACAGTTCCTGCGGACACATAACCCACCATTTTTGCCAATCTTACAGCAGCCTAAAATAAAAAAAATTCCATAATAATAATATAATAATATAAGTTTATTCATGAATAGATAATAATAATAATTACAATTCGAAGATTGTATGAATATACATTTTTATGAATAAACTGAAAAACAAACCTTATGAAGAGAACTTGTTGTAAGGTTAACTGGAGGTAATAACAATTTACAATCAAAACATTTGAAGTTACATAACTAGATAATCACCAATTTAAAGAAACCAATTTCATAAACTATTCAGAAATGTGTCAAAATAAATTCGAGAGGTCTTGATGATCCATATTTTACTTTTTCGTTTGAATAATGATAATGATTTAATTCTTTTGATTTCATGTGGTATTTTGTCATAAAGATATGTTATTATAGCTTGTAGTTTCTTTGTGCAATTTTCTTTTTAGATGGAATTACAGTTTTATTTCGAGTTTTATATTTATGTTCATTATAATTTATATTTTTTTTATTTTTATGAATGTAAATCATCATTCTATAAATATATAATTGATTTATATCCATTTTTTCACTTTTTTTTTAATAATAATTCAGTTGAATATTTCCAGTCCTTATTGCAAATTATTTTCAGAAATCTTTTTTGTATTATTTCTAGCTTGTTTATATATTTTTGACACCCCCGCCCCAGCCTAATATTCCATAACTTATTTGGGATTGTATTAAGGTAAAATATAGAATTTCAAGTTGTGGTGTTGTTAAAAATCCATGAGAACGAAACTTTCCAAACGTTTACAGTTTGAACAGTCCAAAAATATTTACCATACCCTTTCCATATTTTCAAACACTTCGGGTTCAGCTACAACAGCCGGTGCTTCTTCGATTATTTTTTGATGTCTCCTCTGGATGGAACAGTCACGGCCGAATAACGAGATTGCATTGCCATACATATCTGCTAGGAGCTGCACTTCTAAATGCCTGGCACATTTAGCGAGTTTCATCACGAATATCGGAGATCCAGGTATTTCTGTTTGCACCTGTGAAATATTCGGCGTTTCAAAATCTATAAAACACTTCACTTTTTCGTCACCACCAAAATTTTGAACTCGAAGAAAATAGTAATCATGAAAGATTTTTCTATTGATTACAAAGTTTATCGAAGGGAAAAGTGAACTACGAAAACATACATTGGAAGGAAAAGAGTTAATAAAATCAGAATTTTTGGTATAATGAAAAAATACTAGTAATAATCAAAAATGAAATGAATCATTGTCAACTATCCACTTCAATGTTTGAGTTGACTTTTAAACATAATTTTCTACATTTCTTTAATGAATTAGGTGACCCATTATTCGCAATGTGAAAAATTGTCTATTGTTGTGGTGGAATTTCGATGACAAGCTATGTATATGTTATGTTTTGGTATATTATAAACTTGTGATGTACGTTTAAAATACAGATCTATGTTGTGGACTGAAACTTAACATCAAACGTATAACACTTGAATGAACCTCTGTAATAGTATATTATGAAACGATCGTGTAATGATGGTTATTAATACATGAGCATAAACCGGGATACGAAACGAGTCGAAGGTGAGTTTCGTATGGTTTATGCAAGTGTAATAAAAACCATTACATGAGAGTTGCATACGCTATTTTATCTACACCCAATAAATGAAGAACTAAAAATATTATATTATTAGGTATTTATATTGAACACAATAATAGTAGGTAATCAATCGTATTTCTTTAAAAAATTCTATAAAATTATAATTGATGGTATAACCACAGAAAATACAACAATGAGAAATGAAAAGAAAGAAAAAATAAAAATAAAACTCTGCCGAGATCAGGAATTGAACCCGGACGTTTCTGATCATTGCCGGCGCCATTGACCACCCGGCCATGGGAGCTCATCTGATTCAATCGAAAATAAAAGCATATGTGTTGCATTTGTCGAATGAAAAATATATTCCTTTCGATTGTATTTTTTTCTTGTCTAAGACATCTGTGGAGGAGTCGCTGGTAATTTTTCTATATCACTGCTATAAGACATTTCCATACGATTATCGAAAATTGACTAAATTCTTCAAAAATTCAATACCTACTGATTTTAACTTGACAAACGTCAAAATGCAAAGCTTGCACATCATGCTTGATTGAAAAATAATGGGTTTCTATTGGTTGAGAATCTGTATCGTAATGAAAATCTGTATCGTAATGTATTTCATTATAAAACGGGTTGTGGGCATATAAGTGTATTATTAGAGTACGGGTGTAGATAATAGAATATTATGCATACGTAAAATAGAAGTTTTGATGAAAACTCAATGACAGTTATTTATGTTTTGATATATTATGTATTATTATTATGTTATGTACGTTTATGAAACAAATCTATGTTATGGAGTAAAATTTATTATATAACATAATAACTACCTTGCAATTTTCACTCTGCTCGAATAAAATCGAGATTTAATGCAAAATATGGTATTATTTTGTGTCCTATGATGTGTCATTTCTTCTGGGCCAGTGATGACGCGAATTGTGAGTTTGAATTTTTCTCCCTGATTTTTCACTTTCATATAGTATTTTGGGGATTTCAATAATGACTAAATGAAAAAAAATACCTTTTGATTATGTGACGATAATAAAGATTCGAGAAAACAATATTTGGGACAAATTTTAATTTCATGTAAACCCCATCATTGTAGTCAATAAATGAAAAAGTTTAAATCAAAATCGCAGGCCAAGATTTCAACCAATTTGCACTAATTTCCGTAGGGCAAATCGCTTCTCTTGAAATCCCAATAACAAATGATTACATATCCTTCACATTACTACTTTACATAGAATTTATCCATAAAAAAGTTTTATACGACTATATAATTTATTAGACAGTTTCAATTTACCGGAAATTCCAAGTACTTTGACAATTATCCGAAGTATATAATTTAACTTGAATGGATACTTCCTTGGTATAGAAAAATCACGCAAACTTCGAATGAAATCAAGAAACGTATAGGAAAAACAATATTGTTGTGCTCCCTCTTGTGTTCAAATAATTATGAGCAAGAACTCACCTGTCTGAAAGCAGTTGGAAAGTCGTCAGGAATTTCTACTTTTCTGATACCTTTGCCGCCGCCACCTTCAGAAGCTTTAATCATGACAGGAAAACCGATTTTGTGAGCTGCTGCTAAGCCTTCCTCTGCCGTATTTACACAACCCTTCGCAAAAAGGTCCGATGATATTTTTATTTTCTTTCCACTATATTGGGCAGTCAAGCCTAAAGAGTTAAATTAAATAAATAAATAAATTGAACTATTTTTCAAACTGAAAAGTAGTAGGACAGTGCCGAGGAATTTTCAGTCCTTTATTCTCATTTGTTCTTCCTGAGCTGCGTTCGAATTGATGCCCGAAACGATCCGGGCGCGCTCTTACTAACCTCATCGCATTTCTTTTGAAACTCGGGACAAATTCTGTTCCGTTGTTTTCGATGGCATTGAAAGCCCGGATAATGCACTGAATGCCCAGTTCGCTCCATCGGGCTTCAACTCGAACGTAGCTCTAGTATAAGAATCTAATACCCAATAAAAACATAAAATACACTATAATGATGTCCGATTTGTTTGAAAATGTAAAATTTGACAGGTTGAGGAAAATCAAAGTAGGGATCAGTTCCACTCACTGTTGAAGCAAAACTCAATTATACATTCACATTACCTTACATTAGAAAAAACTTCCGTATGATGTGAATTTTATGTGTCACTATAGTTGTAGTAGTATGTTTTCTGAAACGTTCTTTCTTGACATGCGATGACTCAAAATAAAGTATTCGAGCATCTTCACATTTAAGCTAATATGAAAAAACTTCGAACGAGAAGACCATGTTCAATACAATAAAAACTCAATTCTATTCCATTATTTGTTTATTCACCTATCACACAAAATTCTACAAAACCCATTCATTGGTTGGAAATAACACTTACCTGAACCGGACCAAGGTAATGTTGGCACTTCAGCAGTTTGCGCAACTAGAGAAGATGCAATTTTATCTCCGAGAGCCCACATAGCTTTTTCGTTGGGTCCGATAAACGATATATTGTTTTTGTGTAACAGTTCCGGAAGTTTGGGATTTTCGGAAGCATGTCCCCATCCAGCCCAGACAGCCTAACAAAAGTAACAATCAACAAAATGAACTACTCTGACAAAAAATAAACAGAAGTTGATTTATTTTTTCCCCTGTTTCAGTGTCAACCATTCCAAGACTCAATGGCATATCATTTGTAGAAATAGAAATATCTCATGATTTCTACTTTACAATATTTGAAAACGACTCGGTATTGAAATTCTGAACGGAACTTACTCATATTTTAACTTACATTAACAAAATATCAAATTCAAACAATGGCCTGGGAGGGTTTGAGCCCAGAACAATTGAAAAATATCGATGAGTTTCAGACACTTACAAATTTAGTAATTTTTGTCACATCTTATCCGACAACGACATGAAGGTTTACATCTAGGACAAATATGATTCAGAGTTGAAAAAAATCTGTTTTCATACCCAAGAAGTTTTGAGTTTTTTTTGTTTGTGTTCTGTTCCGAATGTAACAAAAAACAATAAAGCACGTCTCCTAAAAAAAACGAACCTCAAAACTAATATTAAACAAGCAAGCTCGTGAAGCTTGTCACTTCTGGGTGTTGAATTATACACAAAAAGGAGTTCATTTCTGTAGATATTTGGAAATATTTCTTAATGTTAGATAATCTGTTATCAATATTAACGTTTTCCATTCCCAAGAAACATTCATACATATAAAAAATAATATATTCCTCAAATGAACTAGAAGAGATGTATATAAAAAAAGTATCTGAGTTAGTCATTTATGAATCACCAATTTGCAAATGAGCACTCGAAAATTATTCATCAGTTCCAGATACTTGTATTTGAATCGAGTAATATAAATATTTCTATTATTAGACAAGGTAGTGATTGTTTTGGACTTCCTTTCTTTTTGTGTATGAAATAATGATCGATGGAGATAGAGTGTTCCAAAAGTATTTTTGGTATAACTTGTAAAATTATTTTTGTAACATGGAGCAGAAAGAACAAAAAACGTTTCTCAAACTTCACAAATATAATTGCATGACTAGAAGTCTAGTTCAACTTACTTGTACTTGGCATCTGACTGCAATATTTACAATCAGTTCAACATTGGCGTAGTTATTGTTATTGGTGCCGCCAGGTACAGGAACATAATGATCGGCCATTTTTATGTACTCTGCATTCGCTTTCAAATCCTCGGGAGTGACCATGACAACGAATCTTACGGCCCTCTCGTTTTTGAACATTTCGTAGGACCACCTTCGCACTGATCTCATACATTTCACTGCCGCTATACCATTATTTGCTATAAGAACCTGAGAAAATATAATGCATTTGAGATCTCCGAGGTCAAATTTTGGAAACTAGAACTAAAAAAATGAAAAAAAGTTTACAATTTGTTTCTGACTATTTGTACCATCTTAAGAAACGATGATAAAGTAACGCCCCGTATATTTTTTACTCTGAAATGATTTGACCGCATATTGTAATGGAATTCAGTATACATGATTTAACGAAAAAAATGTATTCCTCTCAATGGCTACGGAGATAAAATTTTAAATTTTTTTTTCTAAAATTTCAATCACCAAAAAATACATGTCTTACAGGAGTAGTAGCAAAACAATATACAGTCTCATCAAAGATTGTAAGCTTTCACGGACGGTCTTTAATGAATTGTTTGGTGTTTCCGGGATTCGAGCCGTGGTCTACAGGTTTTTCTGCCTGACGTTTCGTCTGCACCGGCGGCAGACATTTTCAAGGGCCACGCGGCATTGACCGATTTCCTTTTCTACTGTGAGGCTTTGATTGTGGTCCAACTGATATTTCTATATTCTATGGATTTTATTCAAGTATCGGCTAGTTCAATTCAATCTATATTTATTGAATGACTTGGTATCGAACATTGTAAGATTCCGTGTGTTTCAACACTAACATCCATGTTCTTTGGAAGTTGATACTCTTTTTTACTACTGAAGTTGTCTCTATGCTTATAAATTTCGATGGCCTCCCTAATTTCATATTGAATAAAGGGCAGTTCCTAATACAGATCTACACAATGAAATATTCCTAACTGAATATAGAAGCTATTTACTAACTTTACCAAATTTTAAAGCTTGCCTGAAAGATGACATATAAGGCTATCTGAGAGAAACGTTTAATTTGTTCCCAGGAACCGAAAATGCTCCTTTATTTTTCCTTGTTGGTAATTCAAGAAAATCTGAAATAACATTGAAAATTAGTAGGGGCCTAATAATGAACGGACGATTTTTTCTCAGAAGTAAAATTCGAAAAGGAGGCAGAAATTATCCAATAGAATGAATATAATGAAAATGTTTATGTTTTTTCTTCGAAATTAAAGGAGATGCATGTTTGACCCGATATTTATGATAAAATAAAATCGTTTTTTATCTCCAAAAGTACTGTATGAATATTTCCACAGGCAGTTGTACACCTTGTACAACAGCGATAATAGTTCTAGCAACATTTAGTGGCCTACTGTCTCAAAAACTTTATCGATTTCTTGATTACCATCAACAATTTTATTTTATGTATATTAGGTTATGTAGGTATACTATTTATGACACGTGTCTCAGCATTAGTTTTGTGAGGAATATAATAATAAACTTTTCTATAACTTATTCGGAAGAAATGATTTTTGTATAATCTACAGAATTCTGGTTTATTACTAATGAAAAAAGGTAATTCGAGAGGTAATTACAACACTCTCGATACATTTTTGTTACTGATAATCGAATTTCATTTGAAGGTACCTGCGAATTTTCACGGTAGATAGTGCAAAACGAATTGAGAAAAAATCCCATTCCTATTTCCTATCTAGGAAACGGTGATCTCATCTCGTACCCACCTTGTTGATAACTTTTGTTCCATTGAACCTCTTCACGAACTCCTCAGGTGTGGCTACTGTGAAAGTTTTCTCTTCTAATCTGTTATGTATCATAACAGTCCCCTGGGACATGCTAGGTCTGAAATATCAAAATGATTTATCAACACAGTCTCGAGAAAAAATAACAATTTTTCGACAAATAATTCGACCGACAAATCAATGAAAATGAAATATAACAGTTATAATAGGGTATAAAGTTGATGTCCTGAGGGCGAAAAAATCCGAGGGCCTCTTGCCCAAGGGTTCGAAAGTCCTCCGAGGCCATAAAAATATATTTATAGCATTTATGTCATTCTAGTCACTTATTGCATCAACAATATAGGTATTCGAAAACAAATCGAAAATTCCATTCGAATTCAACTAGGTTGATGAGGAAACACTGTAAAAATTGAGACTTTATATATCCCGTCTACCGAACTCGCACGAACAAAATGTAGAATATGTCGTCTCACGTCGTAACTAGTTTTTTTTTTCTCAAAACTCAAAGTTATCCACGAAGATGGAAGTGAATTGAATATCTGTGTATTATCAGAATTCGAAATTTACATTCCAATTGAAAAATATAGGGATATCTCCTCTCACTGAATTCGAAAAACGAGGGATCAAATTTGTCAAATGTCGTCACTACTAGTACATTTTTTGGTAAAATTCATGGACATTCCCCAAGATGAAAATTGCGTGTCTTTATAAAACTATCGCTTGTGCAGGAAGCAGCGACCAAACACAGAGAGAGAGAGAGAGAGAGAGAGAGAGAGATGAAACTAGATTTTGAAAATTCAGCTTCAATTGAAAATTATAAATATATCAAATTAATTGATTACACAATAGTTTTACATTCATTTCAGTAACGTATATTTTTCGATTGAAACTGGAATTGAAAAATAGTTGAATTTTACCAAAAAATATATGAGTAGTGACGTGATTAGAATGTGTATTTACAGCCTACACGAGCAGTAAAGTGAACTTCGTGTCGCAAGGGCCTTAAGTACACTGTTGTGTACTTACTGTTGGTAAATAACATTAATGAATTAGTGTGCCATACAGATAATTTAAATATAGTTCGGTGATTTACATCTGCAGATATTGAATTCCCATACAAATGTTGGGGGAAGCCGTTATAAGAGGTTTTTTATAAAACCAGAAACTTTTTATGGTCATAAGTTCTCTTATAAATTTTAACAAGTTTGTCTCTGTATTTCTCATATTCTTTATATTTTATCGAGTATTTTATATTGTGTGGCCATCACCTATATTGCTTATTTTAGATTTGTAGTCATGCCCAACGATTCGAGGGCAGATCAGTAGTTCGAAGTCAAAATACGGCGCTCACAAATCGTTCTGAACACAAGTTTCTGATCACCAGATAATCTAAATACATAATTCTAATTCCCCCGATTCTTTATCCCAATGATTTCTAGTTTTTCAGTGAAAAACTAGATTCAAAATTCTGCCATCTCAATCTCAATAATTGGATAACTATTTCTGTAAATGGTGAATATCACCTCGGCAGTAACTCGTGGTTAAAATTGAAAAATATGAAAAAGCGCAAAAAATAATTTGGAAGAATCTCTCCGACCTTTCAATTAGGTGCCTTGATTCCTGGATGAAATAAAAAAGTCAGGGCACCGGATTAATGTTAAGTTACTCAAAAAAGAACAGTAATTTATTTTGTAATATCGATAGCACAGCAAAAGCCTTTGAGTTGCGGCTGCACAAACTAAATGAAAATCGATGCACTGATGAAAAAAGAGCAGAATGTTGAGTGTCTCATAACTCCTGGGTTACTCCTGAACAGCTTTTTGTCTCAAGAGGAAATCAGCATTTGTATGATAAATCGATCGAGTTGATGCCTTGGATCGTTTCCTGGTAGTGGTAATCAATCAGGATACTGCTGATGATGCGCAACTAAACGTCAAATAATTATCTATGATTGACCAATGTTCATGGTAATTTTTATAAATTTTATATTCTAGGCTAATTATTTTGCACATTAAACTATACAGAAAACTAATAACAAGATTAATGATTGATGAAAAAATTTATGTTTACCTTGTAACTTGCGAGCAATCTTTCCAGGGAAAGGAACATTTGCACGTCATCAACAGTAAAAACAATCAATTCGCATAATAGTGCTGCTACTGTTAAAAACTACTGAGTCGAACTTGTTGGGCCAACAAAACCATGATTTCAACATAATTCATGCTCGGAATGTCAATACTGTCAATACAACAAATTAAACGGAACAGAAATGATAAGCAAGGGCTTACGGTAACTAAATACAGCACGGTCCAAAACATTTCAGTAGATGCGGAACTCGATTATAAGATTGTCTGGAAACATGGTGTATTTTATAAATTTGTTGTTCAGTCGAACTCGCTTATTTTTATTGTTTGTTGAAGACTCAACGACGACTTGATATAAATATAAGTTGATATACTGGAAGAGCTGACATTTGAGTGTTTTTGCCACTTATGATCATAATACATTGTCGTAGACGGATCATAAATTTTTAGGGTGTCATTCATTCATAAAACACAATCCCACTTTTATGTACTTGTGAACCCGAGAGTATGATGGTGTGTGTACCTGTCGCCGGTTCGAATAACAGCGAATATTTTTTTATCGCTAATAAAAACGTCCCAATTTTATTTTTCTGGTATGACAAGATTGAAAACAAACAAATTGTTTTTTTTCGTTTAAAAGTTGGCAAGACCCTACACTACATCGGTTATTATTATCGTTGGCTGCGGGACTTCCCCGTTTCAGTCATATACTTCAACGGGGATGCCCAGTGAAATAATAAGTACGTCTAATCTACATACGAACCACGGAGAGCAGTGTTTAATTTAATTGTGCATTACTTTTTTCTTTGTAATACAATACAAACAATTTATTCTCCTGATTAAATAGTGTTAATTGAGATTTATAAAAAACAATGAGTGAAAGGAAAAGAGATCATCCCAGCGGAGCTACGATAAGATAAAATAAACAGAAAAGGGGTCATGAAAAAATTTTATTTTTCTGGAATGACAAGATTGAAAACAAACAAATTGTTTTTTTCCGTTTAAAAGTTGGCAAGACCCTACACTACATCGGTTATTATTATCGTTGGCTGCGGGACTTCCCCGTTTCAGTCATATACTTCAACGGGGATGCCCAGTAAAATAATACGTCTAATCTGCATACGAACCACGGAGAGCAGTGTTTCATTTAATTGTGCATTACTTTTTACTTTGTAATACAATATAAACAATTTATTCTCCTGATTAAATAGTGTTAGTTGAGATTTATAAAAAACAATGAGTGAAAGGAAAAGAGATCATCCCAGGGGAGCTACGAAAAGATAAAATAAGCAGAAAAGGGGTCATAAAAAAAGTGCCCAAAATTTCTTCAATTTTTCAGACACCTTCTGTAAGTGATTGCAAAGGTAAGTATCATCCCTAAGTAAAAATTTTACTATCCAACCCATTTATCTCATCTACCTGGGGGATTACTATTAATATTTAGCGATTGAGTTTCCGATTATTGTATTCCATAGTAAAATCATTTACAATTATTCGCAAACGTATTTTGGTTTGTTTATTTAAATAATTTCACTATGGCAGACATTCGTCGGAAACTCAATCGAAAAACAATTGTAACCCTTCTGTACCTAAAATGGGAGATATACTTTAAATTCAACAGTTAATCAAAGAGGATATACCTAAAAAGTTAACCTATAGTTTTTTCTTGATATTCTGTTTGATTTTGGCTCGACAAACAGTTAACCTTTATGACCAATTAAAGACTTTTAGAATATGCTTAAAATCAGAAATCCAAAAAATTCACTCAATTAAGGAACTAATTCAATTATTACTCATAGAATTCAATAGTCTTTCATCCAGTTTTCCAGAGGTGATAACAGCATGTTTTTTATTTATGACCCTTCGGATTACAACAGCAACTGCTGAAAGTTTTTCTAACTTAAAACTTATAAAGAATTACTTAAGGACTTTACTGGGACAGAAACGCCTCTCAGACCTGTCACTATTGTCTATAGAGGCAGAAACTTCAGAAAAACCTAAGTTATCATTAAATATTAATGATTCAATAAACCAGTTTGCTGAAAAAACGGCAAGGAGAGTGAACATTCAATTTGAATTGTTTCTTATGTTTTTGTTAAATAGTGATACATAGTTTCAATAGGCTAGATGACTACTTTTTTTTATTACCAGAATTTAAAGCTATTTTGCATAACTAAAATGAGACAGTACTTTTTTTTCAATATCTTCAAAGATAAGGAAGATATGGACGTTTTAAATCACTGTCAGAAAGAGACTGCTATTATTAGCATCCATATAAATTTTGTGCACTTTGCAATTGTTTTCGTTTTGTATGAGGATATGTGATTGTGACGTCACAATCTGTTTTTCAAGAAAGGGATAGAAAACCAATAAAAGTAAACTTTGTAAGGCTATAACTAACTTTGTGATTTTACACTCGATTTTATTAAAAATAAATGAATTTGACAAATTAATTATTTTCACATTTGGATCATTATTTTATTGAATTGAAGGTAAGGAGACACGCCTATTATGTATGATGAATAAATATTTCTTGTAATTTTATGATTTTTTTTTGGAAATCTTCACCCTTCCTGAGGGCCCCCAAATAAGTTTTTATATGGTGCCCCGCCAAGGCACGCTACGCCACTGGTTTGTGGATCTCTATCGCCTCTCGTACCAGTCGGCTATGGTAACCTTGGTTGGGGGCAATCAGTTTCGCATTTTCAAACAGAATTCTCCACTCGGAAACAAGCCACAATTTTAAGCTTCTTTATCCGAAGATCACTGGTAAAAAGTGGTTTGAACACGAAAGCAACAGAAATTTTATCGTTACAATGAACAGGTTACGATCAAACCACGCACTTTGCCCAGCTTACAAATTCAGGGTGGGACTAGCAGATAACCCAGAATGCACTTGTGGAATGTACGGAGACTTACACCATATCATCTTAGAATGTCCTCTCAATTCTCAAAACATGAATAGTTTCTATTCAGAATTGAATACCAGTAAAATACCCTTTCCAGTTAATCTGAATGTCTTACTTTTAGGTGGAATAAGAACATACAAAATTCTGTACAAACATTTGATAAGATGCAAAATGAAATTGTAGTATGTGAATAAAATTACTAACAACAAATTTTTGTGACCGGATACATCGGATATGATGATATACTGTATTTACTATGGGAAAAAATTGGGGGAAATAAAAATTAAAAAAAAAAAAAAAACAGAATAATAACCTGGAAATATATGAAAATCTGAGTTACAGTTTCATTTAAATTGGGGTTTTCTGTATTATAAAATTGTCTGGCTAATTGGTTTACTCCAAAGCCAAAAAAACCAATCACACACACACGCTCAAACAGAATCCTGTGGTTACTGAGTGCGTGTTCCGCCACAGCCGACTTGTCAGTTTATCCTAGCCAGCAGGTCCTTTCATTCTATAAGCCTTGTTCCCATGGATCTTTTGGTGGCATCGATGTATACCTTCCCACAGGTGCCGGTATGCGATACTTGCAACAATTCGGTGTTGTCATTAGCATTAAATCAATTCAGTTTCTCTGTAATCATATGCTGTAGTTCTCGGTAGTGTAGAGGTTAGCACCTCCCCGCCGGGACACCGTGCTGAAATTCACACGAATTATGTCACCACCTAGAAGAAATCCCGCTGACTTAGCTTACCACCACCCCATTCGGGATGCTGAGTAGACAGTTCTCATGGGAGCAGAGATCTTCCAGACTTCACTTGGCGACTTCAGTCAGTATTCAATCTCAGAAGTAATTACACCTATATTTTTGTACTTTATATCTTTTTCCGATTTTTGTATCAATAAATATTTTTTAAAAAGCAAGTTTCGTGCCGTCGATAGTTAATTGGCGCAGTCGACTGTAGGATTGTCAAAGTCACGCGTATCGAACGAGTGATTTTCGTTTCAACGATTAATTGACAACCGAACCTCAGAGAACAGAACAAGTTGGCGTTGGAAGCAGAGAGGCTCCTAGAACTTCAGGAAACCCAGTCAATCGAGGACCTGCAGAAGACCCCGTACCGAAGCTGTTTTCGAGAAGTGGAACCTCATCGTCCCCTTCTGCAAGGAAGAAATACTTGGCGAAGACGAGAATTGCTGAACCAAGACAGATTCCTTATAGTGGTTAAGAAAACGATGGCCAAAGGCTTGCTTTTATTGTGAGTACACTGAATCTATATGTCGCTTGAAAATATTTTCGAACAACTTGAAACATTGTCTTTAACTGGCTCAGGCAATACAAACTCTAGTCAAACACTGTCAAATACGAATCGAATCGTTCAAAATCCATTCGCAATCAGATCTAATTCAAATTATCAAACACTCCAAACGAATACTTCAAATTCCTCAATAATGGCGAACACTTTCAAACCAGAATATTTGAAGTGCGTTCCACAATTCGATGGGAACCCAAATGAACTTAATAGATACTTGAGTACATGTGAAAGTCTTATTTCGAATTTTTATGATGCAACGAATCCCAATAACTTTCAAAATACCTATTTGTTGAATTGTTTAATTGGAAAATTGTCAGGAAATGCAAAATTGGTAGTTAATATCCAAAATGTCACAACTTGGGATGTTTTGAAAACCACCCTGTATAGAAATTTTGCAGATCAACGCGATGAAGCATGTTTGAATAGAGATATGGTAATGATGAAACAATATCCGTCCGAAAAACCTCAACAGTTTTTCGATCGAATATTACAAATACTCAATCTGATTTGTTGTTATATCGATTCCCATGAAAACGATGGAAATCCAAAAATTCTGAAACGAAACTTATATAATTCGCTTGCTTTGAAAACATTCTTATCAGGCTTGAGAGAACCTCTGGGTACAACAATTCGCTGTATGAGACCTGATGATTTGAATCAGGCCCTGCAATTTATTATCCAAGAAGAAAATGCCAATTATTATCAAAATCAATCGAATAGAGTTTCGATTCGTCAAAATAATGACCAAATCAGGTCAACTCCTCATCAAAATCATTCTCATACACCCAGAACTTCTTTCAATGCACATACGAGAAATGATCAGTTCTATAATCAATCATCAAATAATCAATATAAACCTCATAATAATCAATTTCAATCACAAAACAATTTCCCCTCTCAACCTATAAATGTTCAGCCAAGAAACAATATGCCACCACGGAAGTTCTTTACAAATTCACAAGTTTTGAAACAACCTGCACAAAATCAAAACGTTTTTAAGCCTAATCCCAATCGAAGTCTCCCTAATCAAACACCTATGAGTGTTTCGACGAGGCAAACATTTAATAGAAACCAACCGGGTCCCTCTCATTCTTACAAGCCACCGGAAAAGAATTTTATTTCAGAAGAACTATATAATGCAGAGACTAATGAAATAGATTACTACTTGCAGGATAGTGAAATCGAAAGTCAAAATAATTATGCAAACGATGAAAATATGCAAAATCAAAATTTTCAGTCAACAAGCCAAACCACCGGTCAAAGGTAGAACCAATAATAATATCACTAAATTCTTCCAATTCTAGCGAATTGCCATACATCATTCTGCCAGAACACAATTTAAAATTTTTGGTTGATACTGGTTCAACTAAATCGTTTATCGATCCAAATTTAGCTTATAATCTATACCCTGATCGAATCCAGAATGATCCATTTATAGTCTCAACTGTTTTCCAAAAATCATGCCATAAGCATAGCGCTTTTATACCCATTTCTAAAATTTTCAATGTTTCCGGAAATCTCAAATTTTATCTGTTTAAATTCCACAATACTTTTTATGGATTGATAGGTATTGATAATCTGAAAATACTCCAAGCTAATGTCAATTTGAGCAATGGATTATTAATCACGCCACATTCCCAAATTAAATTGCACTATCATAAAATAAAAAATGACTTGAATCTCATATCTATACTTCCTCGAAACGAACAAGTGATTAAAATAAAAACATCTGTAAAAGACGGTGAAATAATAATTCCTTATCAAAAGATACACAACTGCGAAATTCCAGAGAGTTTGTCAATCGCGAGAAACGGAGAAGCGTTAACGACCGTATTAAATAACAGCACAAAGAAGATAACACTAGATTTCTCGGAACCCATTGTAGTTGAAAAATTTGATAGAACATGCATACAAGAATTCAGTTTTAACAATTTTGATGAGACAGACAAACGTAAAGTGGACTTATCTAATATAAGAACTGACCATTTAAATGGGGAAGAAAAATCAATGATTGAAAAATTATGCCTTGAATTTTCCGACATTTTTTATCACGAAGACGAACCTCTCACTTTCACAAATAAAACTAAACACCGTATAAAGACTACTGACGAAATACCAGTCTATACTAAAACATATAGGTATCCCTTTATCCACAAAAAAGAAGTTGAAACACAAATTCAAAAAATGTTAGACCAAAAAATCATCAGACCTAGTAGTTCACCTTGGTCGTCCCCAATTTGGGTCGTACCTAAGAAATTAGATGCCTCCGGTAAGCAAAAATGGCGGGTTGTCGTAGATTATCGGAAACTTAATGAAAAAACCATCGATGACAAATACCCCTTGCCAAATATCACAGATCTTTTAGATAAATTAGGTAGGTGCCAATATTTCTCGACATTGGACCTTGCCAGTGGCTTTCATCAAATTGAAATGTGCGAAGCGGATATTGAAAAAACTGCCTTCAATACTGAACAAGGGCACTATGAGTACCTTCGTATGCCCTTCGGGTTGAAGAACGCCCCTGCTACCTTTGAAAGAGTAATTGAAAATATTTTGAGAGGAATTCAAAACGAAAAATGCTTGGTATACTTAGACGATATAATTATCTTTTCCACATCCCTTCAGGAACACATGGAAAGATTGAGAGCCGTATTTCAAAGGCTCAGAGAGGCAAACTTTAAAGTTCAACTTGATAAATCCGAGTTTTTACGGAAAGAAGTGGCTTACCTTGGTCATATTGTCACTCCAAATGGTGTCAAACCCAATCCTGACAAAATAAAGGCAATTAAAAACTTTCCTGTACCAAAAACAACAAAACAAATAAAAGGTTTTTTAGGACTCCTTGGATACTATCGTAGGTTCATAAATAATTTTGCCAAAATCACAAAACCATTAACGAAATGTTTGAAAAAAGGTGCACAAATCACCCACGATCAAGAATTCTTATCGTGTTTTGAAACCTGTAAAAATTTGTTGATTAATGAACCAATTCTCCAATACCCAGACTTTTAACTTAAACCTTTTAACTTAACTACGGATGCGTCGAACGTTGCATTGGGTGCTGTCTTGAGCCAAGGACCTATTGGCAAAGACCTCCCAGTGGCATATGCTTCAAGGACTCTTAATGACTCCGAAGCAAATTACAGCACGATAGAAAAAGAATTATTGGCGATTGTTTGGGCCACCAAGTACTTCCGCCCTTACATTTTTGGCAGAAGATTTAACATAATCACCGACCATAGGCCCCTCCAATGGATATTTTCATTGAAGGACCCAAGCTCGAAATTACTCCGATGGAGAATAAAACTCGAGGAATATCAATACAATATAATTTACAAAAAAGGATCAGCTAACACAAATGCCGATGCCCTTTCACGCATCGAAGTTCACACAAAAGAAACAAAATTTTGGGAAGAACTAGACGAAATTCTCGAAGAGTCTGATCGTCTGGCTCCATCTGTCACATTTGGCAATCAAAATCCGATAAATCCTTGTCTTGAAACTCCCAACTATGAACCATCTATTGACATTTTACCAATAGGCGAAATCGCACGCGAAATCGACCCAACTGAAACAATAAGTCCAATTGACATTCAACCAAGCACAAGCTCTAATGTCAACGACAAAAATAAAAACGCACAAGAAGACAATATTTCCACATTAGTTAATCTTGATACTGACACTCACGAAAACCAAGAAATTCATGAACATGATCCAATAGAAATACTCGATGATGACGTAACCGTCCATACCAACGCGGAAGAAAACCCTATCGTTGAAATACCAATTTCTGAATCTCCTGTAAACCACGGTCAAAACCAAATCATATTTCAACACGTTCTTCATTCACCTTCAAAACCTCTAATAAAAATTTTATTCGAAAAGAAACAAAGAATAATTGTTCAGCTTTCCTCAAATAATTTTGAAAAAGATGTAGTCGATTTTGTCACAGAATATGTTGTTCCAAATGTTCCTTACTATCTTTATTTCGAAGTACCAGATATGTATGAAAGATTCTGCGAAGTAATTCGTAAAAACTTCAAATGGCCCTCTTTAAAATTCAAGTCTTGTAAATTAAAACTGATTGATGTTACAACGAAAAATGAAATTCCAGATCTTATACAAGCATATCACGAAGGTAAAAGTAATCATCGAGGAATCGAAGAAACCGAACAAAGGCTCAAGGCGCGATATTATTGGCCGAATATGAAAGATTCTATACAAACCTTTATTAATCAATGCGAAATATGCCAACAAAGTAAATATGAAAGACATCCGATTAAAACAAAAATGAATATAACCCCAACAGCCACCAAACCTTTCGAAATTATTCATATCGATGTTTATACTTTAGAGAAAACCAAATTTTTAACCGTAATAGATAGTTTTTCAAAATATGCGCAAGCTTATCACTTGCCCTTTTTATCAGCAACCGATATAGCTGACAAACTTTTAACATTTTTCTCACACCACGGTGTACCCCTTCAAATCATAGCCGATAATGGTTCTGAATTCAAAAACACAGTTATTGAGGAACTCCTCAAACTGCATAAAATTAATGTACATTTTTGCTCACCCAATCACCCTCAATCAAACGGACAAATTGAAAGACTACACTCTACCCTCATAGAACACATCAGGCTCCTAAATACCCGAGGATTCCTGAAAACACCGCCTCAAATGAAAATGGTTTACGCCATACTCGCATACAACCATTCCGTACATTCGACCACAAAATTGAAACCAATCGATATAATCAACGGACATATAACGAACGAGAACCCATTCAATATCGACATAGACAATATTCTCCTGAACGATTACACGAATGACCACAAAGAGAGAACAAAACTACTTTATGCGGAACTTAACAAACGGTTAATCAAACAAAAAGAAAAGGTAATCGAAAAATGTAATGAAACACGCGATAACCCCGAAATTTTCAAACCACAGTCAGAAACGTACGTGAAAAAACACATACGACAAAAACATGCGAACAAGTTTGAAAAACCTACTACTATCACAAAAGTTGATGAAACCATGAAAACTGTTTCTACAGAAAATCATGACAAAGTACATATGGACAACTTAAAAAGACCTCTGAAGAAAACTTACAATTTCAATAAATAATTCATTTCTTTTCAGAATACCTTTTGTATTCGGACTCCAAGACAAAATAACACTGACAAACTTAGAGAACAACCCTGGTATGATACCCTTGAAATTAGGAACCGCCAAAATCCAAGAGTATTCTCACACATTAATACATTACTACGACTTGAACCCATTAATGAGTGAAATTGACAAACTGAATTACCAATACGGACAAACTTTGGAAGCACTCAGTATAAATAATAATTATACTTCTTCAGTCGAAATAGAAAATTATATCAAAATTTTGACTATTACGAAAGAAAAAACCGAAGCCAAGTTGAATGAACTGATAACGCGCCCTAATCGAACCAAAAGAGGACTGATCAACGGCATTGGCTCAATATTCAAATCAATCACAGGTAACCTAGATGCAGCAGATGGGGAACGGTATGAAACACTTATCAGAGAACTTCAAAACAATCAAAAAGAACTAGCTTCTAGCGTTGTGAAACAAAACTCAGTTTCAATAAATATGATCGATAAATTCAATCAACCATTCAACAAATTATTCATAATGAAAAATTCCTTCAGGAAAAAATATTTCATCTTGCTACCATATTTCAATTCGATGGTTATGAAGAAAACAGAACATATGTTCATGACATTCTCAATCAAATCATCAATATGTACGATATAGTCCATTCTACTTTACAAGACATCGAAAACTCTTTTACTTTTGCAAAACTCAACATAATGCATCCTAGCATAATAGGAACTACTGATTTATTTGCAGAGTTGGTAAAACTGTACAAAATAATCGATAATAATCAATTTCCTCTTGAAATCACTTTGGAAAATATCCTGGACTATGAGAAAATAATAAACATAGAATGTTTCATTCTCAATAATAGAATAACATATCTTCTTCATGTTCCTATCACATATCCTCACATTTTCGATTATTATCATTTATATTCAATTCCAACGTATAGTCGAAGTCAGTTCAAGGCACTCGTATTGAAAAATTCATACTTACTGAAAAATTCAGTGTATTTCACATTTCAAAGCGACGATTGTGTCAAAGTCAAGCCACAATTCTATGTCTGCAAGAAAATGCCCATCAGAGAAATTCCTGAAAATATGTGCGAGCTACAACTACTGAAAATGGAAGACTCCTCTACCTGTAGGCAAATCGATGTCAAGATCACCAAACCAATTACCCATCAATTGGAAGATTCTTCACAATGGATAGCAATATTCCCAAATAAAACGACTATCCATCTACAATGTCACGAGCAAGAAGACGTCCAGAGAATAATTGGATCCTATCTAGTCGAAGTCCCAGTGGGCTGCAATATCAAGTCGAATCAAATCAATATCATCAATGAGGAAACGGTAATCGATAACAACCAAATAATATTGATTCCCGAACTCAGTCAAGATCGGAGTCCTCCGAGAAGTTTGAATATGAGTTTTCAGTTGGATGACGTCGACCTGAAAGAACTTCAGAACCTGAAAAATCAGCTGATTGAAAACAACCCTGAAATATTATTCGACGAAGGCGGACTTTATCAATCGCCCAGTATATGGACTCTGGCAATATACATTGCAATAATTTCGATGGCAATCTACTTCGTGTACAGAAGAAGACCAACAAGATGTCCTTTCGGCAGGAGGAAGAATCAGGAAGCAGATCAACTTCATGAAATGAACCAGCCAGATGGAATGAACCTATCCACTGTTCAACTACCCCACTGCGCTCGTTAGTTGAATCTTCAGGGGGAGGAATTATGTCACCACCTAGAAGAAATCCCGCTGACTTAGCTTACCACCACCCCATTCGGGATGCTGAGTAGACAGTTCTCATGGGAGCAGAGATCTTCCAGACTTCACTTGGCGACTTCAGTCAGTATTCAATCTCAGAAGTAATTACACCTATATTTTTGTACTTTATATCTTTTTCCGATTTTTGTATCAATAAATATTTTTTAAAAAGCAAGTTTCGTGCCGTCGATAGTTAATTCACGTTAAAAGAAATGAGCTCGTGAATTCATTGCTTGCACAAGTTTCCACTTCTGAGGATTGCTGTTCGTCAGCTGGCTAACGGAACGAACAAAACAACAATTTCAAAACAAAACAATCTAGTAAAATATAAACATTCGAGCTTGAACTCATTGCGAAGAAACAGTTCTGTTTATTTTTCAAATTACATGAAATTGGAAGTTAGTTAAAATAGATAAACTCAAAAAATATAAAAATTCTGAAAATAAAAAATCGAAAAAAAGGGTCAATTCTAAAGCAATTTACTACACCCATTACTATTCGAATGGTTGTGTGAATAGCCGATTTGAAGGTAATTTAGTATTGAATTGTTCACTGAATTATTTATTATTATTTGTCAACTATTGTGAACTTTATATCAAAATAAATTATTGATAAACCCAGGTACTTCCAAACAGAAACAGATCTGATTTGAAGCAATTTCAGATACGAAGAGTAATGTTTGTTACAAATAACATTAAAATTAACGAAACACTAATAAAAACGAAAGTTGATGATCACAATTATTTAAGAAATGTTTTTCAAATATTTCGAAAACTGTTACTTGATATTTTCAGTTTCTGGTATTTCATTGTATAATTGCAAAAAACTCTTAAGTAGGATTAAGTAAGTATTGATGAAAACGTCAAACTTACGTCAAAGAACTTCTGACTTGCAATTTCGACGTATCGCTTCCCCAGTCGCCTCTCGAAGTTTCGCCTTCGCCCGAAGAATTCGGACAGTTCGAAATTGTCACGCCCGGAAGCTGTGTCGACGCGGAAGGTTCGTCTTCGCCCTCACCGATGACGAATCTCCTGCTGTTCCTCCGGCTAATCTTCCTATTCATTATGATCTCCTCCCACGCTTCACAGTCACTTTTGTATTTGTCACGATTACCGTCGGTGCCGGCAACAGTTTCGGAACGAGTCAGTCCGGTTCTGTCTACTGTGCATTCGTCTGTCGAAGAGTTTGTTAAACCGAAATAACTGAGAATGGTCTTCGAGAAATTCGTCATAGGTTGCGATAACCCCTATTTTTAACTTATTACACCTAAATCAAACTTCGATTTGTTCGAAAATCATAAATATTTAATTCGAAACTGAACAGAAAGTTGATGTTTGACAATAGTGTTTGCCGACAATGCAATTATTCCTAAGGAATATAGAAAGTTCGGTCAAAAAATGTCAAACATTTTCACCAATTTAAAAAAATATTAGTTTCATTAGAAATTTTTCGAAAATATGCTTGTTTCTAACCTACTTTATTTTGAAATGTCACCGATACATCCCTGTAGTAAATATGCTGGATACCCTGAACTGGCTCTCAGTTCCTAAACGTATTTTCTAATTGGCTATGATCTTCATTTTTAAGCTGGTCAAGAATTTACAATCTCCATATTTTAAAGATTTTGTTGCAATGAATCTTGAGATTCACGACCATGATACTCGAAATCGCAACAACTTCTATATCGCAAGGTCTAATTCAGCGTTGAACGTGAAAAGTTTATTTGCTAAGGGATTGAATGAATACAACAAATTGCCAAATTGTATAAAAAATACGAACAACATTCTGAATTTTAAACAGAATCTTTTGAGACACATAAGCAGTTGATTTATCAATCATTATTAATCATTGAAGTTACTTAAATTAATTCATGGCAAATAATTATATCGACTTGTATTTTTAGTTATATTTTTTGAATATTTATTATTATCTATAGTTTTTATATATATGTTCACAATTTTCACCACTTTACATTATATTAATAATCATATTTGTCTCATTTTATCTTTTATCACTTGTAAGTTTGTTATATGTGTTAATCTTATTTTTGTGTAATTGTTTTTGTAAATCAGAGTTCTCTTTTCTGAATTAATAAAGATCTACTACTACTTTCAGATAGGAAACTCTTTGCACCATTCCGATCTCGCCTTCTTCTTTTACGACATCATTCTACTCATCGGAACCTAGGAAGTGCTTAGTTCCCTGCTAACATATTCCTTAAACCTACCAACGCAGTTATACAAAACAAGCCATCGCTGAGACGATATTACAGTTAGGATAGGTATCACTTTATCCCTCAAAAAGTCCAAACTTATTAAATAACAATGACACTAGTCTCCAGAAATAGCACCTTTCCGTTTTATTAGCCATTATTTCAAATATGAGATCTAGCGCTTCCGTCGCTCAAGACCCGTTTCTATTGAAAAAAATTGCATTATTATTTCGGTCAGTAATCAAAAAGTTGCTAATTTGCAGCAAAGCTTGACACATAACGGACATTTATGAGATATGATTTGCATGCCAAGAGGATTCATCAAAACGAACTCGAAAACGAAGGTATATTGTGAAACATTGTAAACTCAAGTCTTTTGCTGAGCAAAATTTCGAAAATCATAGAAGTGTAACACGTTTTAACCGATTAAATTTGGTGTACTCGGGATATAACCCCCGAGTATGAGTAAAGTAGTATACAAACTTCGACAAACGTTTATTTGTATCCTATAAAATTCACTTTCCGCCTCTTTATCAACATAGTGTTTGTTACTCTCATTATGTTTATGCGAGGAACATCAAATACACATCAAAACTATCATCAATTAAGTACATGAACTGAAATTTACGTGATAAAATTCGTTCGAGAACTCTCAAATACCTCGGCGGAGAACGATTTTGTACACAAGTTAAATCAATTGAATTGTTTTCCTGAAAATTGCTAGAAGGAAACTGATGTCTCTCCCTCCAGAAAATTCCTCGTTCGCAAAAATATATCTTCTATACTATATATTTGTTTAAACGAAAAAAAAACAAGCAAGATTCACCAAAAAATTCGAAAATTTTGCAGAAGCTAGAAAATATTAAGGAAAAATGTACACACCAACATTTCGAAATTTTCTTTTCTTTATACTTTTCAATACTTTCATCAGAAATATATCAGTTGTTGCTACTTGAAGACGCGACGTTTAGTTTCCTCAGGGCTATCCTCAGTTTTGTTATTACGAATACTTCCCTGGTAAATTGGGGTGTTTTTCTGGTTCTCAATACATGGTATAGAAACAAAATAATCCACTGCATGATTCTTCGATTTTATACCGCCATCTTCGACATCAGAAGTTCTTTCATTTTCGGAAACATTATCCCTTGTTACTACTGTCAAATAAGATCAAATATAGCAAGTTTCATAATAATAGATAGAAGAAGATAGACATCATTTTCCATCTTTTCTCCCTTAGTTCTCCCGATATTCTCCACACTTCAATAGGATTTTTCGTTTGGAGTAAAATTTCCCAGTGAAATTAGAGATGAAAAATAATGACAATCTTCTACTCTCGAGTCGATTACTTGGGTGAACATTTGCAGTTATTCGAATGTTGTTTTTGATAATTTATGATGAAACTGTTCCTTTTTACTTCTAGGAGATTCAAACGTAAACGTTTCAAGTGTTCACACTATTCCATACTATTCAATAGGCTGATACATACTCACTTTTTGTTAACGAATTCAATGGGGTTGCTCAGACAGGACATTTGAAAATAGGAACCCTTGTCTGAAAATACCCTTTATTGAAAATTAGGGTATGCAATTTTTGATACTTATTTTAATAAAATGTTCAAATACCATCGATAACTGAACCACTTGTTTACTGAATATTTGGGACGCGGAGTTTAATTGCCGTGTAACTGCTGCATCTGAGGTCGTACAGAATGATCAATTTTTAGTCAAGTGAGCAGTTGAAAGAAATATACAAATGAAATGCACTGAATTTCACTAGAGCAAAATTTCGTTTGAAATTTCCTCGAAGAGTAATAGCACCTCAGAGAGTATTTTGCAGACATGGTTTTCTGAACTATAATCTCTTCTTTCTGGGACTTAATAACCCACAAATAATATTAATTAAAATATCGGCATATACAAATTAATACCGGATCGTATCTCACTTCGAATACAAACTCCTCTTTTTTTGTTTTGAAGAAAATTTTCATCTGAATATATTTTTCAAATTCGCACGAAAAAACCACTGCACTTGATCCACTATTACAATTCCAGTTACTACAACTGTGTTCCACTGTTCCACATTTAAAGAAATTTTGAGCAAAATCATATAGTGTGAATCAAACCGTGCGATTTTTCGACTTGTATTTGCTAATGCTCCGGAGCCAGTGGTGTTTTCAACACATGGCAATGGATGACCATCTTTTTGCCGGCGCCTAAGACTTCTTATTAATATCGAACCGTGTAACTAATCGACAATTTTTAAATCGTGTAGGTAATGTTATGCCCGAGGTTACGCCTCGGTCTTGCCCAAAGCGGGTATCGCATGAATAGTTTTCACTTCTTGATTCCCAATACTTTCTCTGGCGACAGACTCTTGGTTTTCGCAGCATGCAGATCTTCAACGCCCATTGTAAATTCTGTGAGCTGTACTTGGTTGAAAATCAAAATTAAAAAAAATCACGAAAAACGATTTCTGTGGGACAATCTTAGCGAGATCCTATGCGAGATCACGACTCCGATCGAGCAAGTGGTGTGAGATGAACATATGGAATTTTCTATTGTGTTACAGACATGTTTACATAAGTTTTATATTTATAATTGAAAACTAAGGATCACCAAACCGAGCCATTATCGAATAACGTAGGAAATAGCCAGAGAACTATTGTTATGAAATTAACTTTTCGTACCTAATTAGTGAATAAAAGTAAGAAATTAAGAAAACATCTAAGAGAGTGCCACTTCATATCAGAACAAAAACTGTTTTTTCATGGTATGATATTTGTAGATTCGGCTTAGTAATTTTTTTCCTACTTTCGAAATAACTCTCGATTCATTAGTTCAATTATTAATTCTTGATCAGTCATATTTTTTAATTCTCTAAATAAAAAAATTACCTTAGGCGCGTTAAGCGTAACCGAGAGCGTAACGAATAAGTATATACCTACAAGACGTCAAACTGACAATTTATAAGATGAACTGTTCTTGATCATTGAAGAAAAAACGAAATGATACAGTCCATAGAAATCTTGCAACGAAATTCCATTTTGTGTATCTCACGTGAGAAGTTACATTGGCAGAATTCCATAATTTGCGCTCGATCCAATGTTCTTGAATATAGAGTGAGTCACAGTAAGACCACAGCTGAATAAAAACTGTGGTAAGTCTGTCAATGCTCAATATTTGGCACACATTGAATGAATAAGTATTATAGAGTCAGCAGGAGCAACAGAAAATCTGTCTTTTTACATTACCTATAATTTATAAGCTGTATTAGTTTAATTTATGTTACTATTTCATAACATTCCATGGCATAACATGGCTTTTATATTTCCCTTTTTGAATATTTCAGAGAAATATAAACTCTAAAGACCGCTAATTAGAAGTTATTTCTAATTTGTATTTTGGGTAGTTAATAAAATGAACGATGTTAAATCTTTACTTCGTAAGCTCAATAGAGCTTACTTTGAAAGAAATATATTAAAACAATATACCTATCGATATTATTCAAACTCTCACAGTGTGATCAAAATGATATATGATCTGGCAACGTTGCAGAATCATCCAAGTCCCCATAACTTGTAGAGTTAATTTGATAAGCAAATTCACAGATAAAAATCTTTGTAGAATCAAGTGTCAAGTAAAACTGACTCATTCGTTCAGTTATCTCAATTCAAATTGTCGCATTCCGATTTTTCGCTTAGAAATCGATATTTACGTACACATAACCTAAACGTTCACTGCCATTTCACTTGTTTACATAAAATTACTCCTCCGCAACTATATCACGCACAGTAATTCTTCCAAAAACTTGTTGGGTAAGAGCAATTGAAGACGAGTATAATAACTTGTGACATGAACCAATGTCAAAACGTTCAAACTCAACATTCAACAACCATTAAGGCGACCCAGAGATGGGAAGTGGCGATACCCGATAGGAAACGTCAGCGACGCGCAGCAACAAAGTAGGTACACATTTCATTCGCGGAATCTCGCGGTATACTGAAATTTCAACAGGTGGAACGTAATTTATTAATAGTGGTTCCGAGTTGGTGGATAATGAATTCATGAAAAATTATTGTCATGACTTTCTTTGCCCGAAGTCGTAAATATTCCTATACGCTCAATGAATGAGCAGAAGATCTACTTTGAGAGTCCTTGAAATATTTTCAATCGGAGGGCGAGTATCGATTACCAGCGATGAAGGAGAATTTAGTTACACCGTTTTCTGAACCACAGGATAGGTGGTGGTAATATTAATGTGATTTCAAATGATTTTGTTTTAAACAAAAGTTTTTTCTTCACAAGAATCTCCATTCCAAAATGAATACTTATATAAATAACTGAATAACGTGAGGTATAATAAAACTCCAGCAAGCACCTCAAGAATAATATCAAGTAGGTACTCTCAATCGGCTCATATTTCCATAACAAATATCATAGGTATTTGTTTCAATTTCAAATTTGTGATAAGAAACCCGAGGCTCACTTTCCTTGTTCTATAAATGGTAAAGTTCTCTTCCCCGTTTTTAAAAGGAATATGTCAAGGTTAAAAGTTATCCTCAAATATTTCGGCAAGAGAACGTTTTACGATGGAAATGTACAATACAGAGTATTTATAAAAATGAATAGAAAAAATAAATTTATTTCAACTACAGGTCGAACTTGTTAAATCCCTCTTTTGAAGTTGAAATATAGGAAGGATCATTGAAATGTGTGTTTAGGACTCGTTCTAGCTCCGACTGGAGATGAATACCTATCACGCATGATTTTTGTGCGACATCAGTAATGCGATTGTTTTCAATAGGAATACCTATCCTTCAGATCCATTCAGATTGAAAAACTCACCTAATTGGATGGTTTGAATTGAATTTACTTAAACGAAAGTGCCGTTGAAAAACCGTTCGACGATTTATGTCATTCCATGGTGAAATCGATGTAAGAGATTATCACTGTTTTCTAGTGTTCCCGAACACTGATTCAGATTGCACACTTACATTTCAAATTTCAAGTAGCGGCTCTAGTTTTTAGTTTTTGCGATATACCTAAGTGCCGTTCCAAAATTGACAAACTGGTCAACAAATGTTACCAGAAGCGGTTCAACTGAAATAGTCTCAGTGTTATTTCGATAATACCTGCTTTAAAAAAAAGGGGTTTATAGTCCCGGCTGTTTTCGTGTCATTTATGGTCAATTTAAAGTGAGAGGATTTCTCTTAAATGTTTCGTATTTTGTGAAACACGCATATTTGCACCAGTTGGGTTTCCATTACCCATCAACGCCAAACCCTGGATACCCACCCTGGTAAGTAAAATTCGTGTTAGGTAATAAGGCCGCTTCCATTTCCAAATATTGTTACCATTAGCCGTTTCGATGTACTGGGTTACTACAGTGACTACCATACCGAGTTACCAGTCTGGTTAACCAGGCAGGGGAACGGATCACGGCCGTAATTGAGTTATCACAATATACCTACCAATCGTTTGATTCTCACTAAAAATGGGTTTACAAAACCCTGATATATGTTACTCTACACAATTGGGAAGTTCATAATTTTATGCGACGTCTGGCGGAAATATAACGCACTGCTAAAATTTGACAAACAAACGGCTTCCATTTTTTGTGTTTGAATTTATTGAGTTCTTTGGTGTTTATTTAGGAAATCTCATCTAAAGTTGTAGTTTTTTTGATTAATAATATCAAACAATCATGGATGCAGATCGCTCAGTGAGCCGTAAAAAGTGTTTGGTGCCAAGTTGCCGCAACTCTAGGAACCGAAATCCAAAGTTGTATTTCCACACGTTCCCAAAGCGAAATACATCTTTGGTGAAAACATTACGGAGAGTTGATTGAAAGAAAAAATAGACAGGTACAAGGCTTGGAAAATTAAACTGAAACTGCATAAATCACCATCTAGAGCGGCTTCAGTGTGTTCCTTGCATTTCAAAAAAAGATGATTTCTTTTCCCTGGTGAGTCTGTTTGTCTATTTTTAGGCGAAGCTATGGCGCATTTCATCATCCATGTAATAAAAGCCTCTTTGGTTCACTAACACTACACTTAAATCTAAAACATGTCCTGGAACAAATATTAATCGATTTTGAAACACAATGCATCTATGTTCACCTCCAATGAATAGTATTGTGCGGCTATTCACAGTTCTCACTACACTATAATAAAAAATGTCCTAGAAAAAACAAATCTTATGAGCTTTCAAAGCATCATGAACACAGTCATATTAACTTTCACGAGAAAAATTTCGTACAATGAAAATATAGCGATAAAACCACCAAAATCTAGCGAGGGCAACTGATATGACTGTTTAGCGCGTTATTTCATAAATGTAAACAAGGTATCTATTTCAAAATGGTGGATATAGTTTGACCACCACTAGCGCCCTCATCGGTCGATATTCTTCCCTATAGAATCATCAAGCAAGATCATGCGGTTGTTACTGAGAATCATACAGGAAACTGTAGTATTTCGTGTTGAATATGGATTTTCATCAAGTTTCGATCAGTTCATTTCAAATTACAATCATGCATGTAATTTGTACAATTCTTGATATCCGTAAATTTAGAGCTACCATATGTGATGTACTTGATTATTTGGAAAATGTGCGAAAAACAATTCATATTGATGTTAAACATTTGATTCAACAAAAGCGCTTTCTGTGTTCATGTGAGTTATTTTATTTATTATTGTATATGGTACAAATGTTATAATTCTCACCATCGAATTGGTCTCAAATAGTTCAACTACCAGATGTGGGCCCAATCTAACACATTTTATTACTGTGGAACGATTTGTTTGCGAATTGTTCACAAATTTTGATTATGAATTTATCGTTGATAATGATCTTGGATGAATCATTATTGTCTGTTATCTGTAAACCTGATTTCATTTGTTATGCTCAGCTTGTTAAAAAAATCAGTTGCTTAACGAGTATTCTGACAAGTAAGGCTTGTGAACCAGTTATGTTTTCTGAATATAAACTGGGAGTCCAAAAATAAGATTATTGCTTTAGAATAGTTTTGCGGACGACAGTACTCTTCATACCAATTTCTCTTCCAGAGTCCCCATACCAGCTCGAGAAACAATAATTCAAAGAAACAACGTTAATTTTATTGACGACGACTTGGCAAAAATAATAGAATGGGGTAACATGAACTTGGTGGAATTTAATGCTACGAAAACCCAGGCATGTCTCTTCTCAAGCAAAGCCAATCTTTCATCATCAAATATTCACATGTCAGGAGTAACTGTTCCTACAAAATCAAGTATCTCGATGCTAGGAATTACGATCAGTGATAATCTCTCATGGGAAAACCATGTGAGATCAATAGCTAAAATTGCTTCCCAGAAACTTGGATTTTTATTTCGTGCGAAAAAATACTTCACTCCTCGTCATCTCCTAATGATCTAAAAGACTCAGATACGACCTGTCATGGAATACAGTTCTCATGTGTGGAGTTCGGCACCAAAACATTCATTGAGGCTTCTCGATTCTATTCAGAGAAAGACAATTCGTCTTGTTGGTGATTCTTCGCTCACAGACTCGCTCACTTCATTGGAACATCGTAGAAGGGTCGGAGACTTGTCTCTCTTCTATAGATACTTTCACGGACGATTCTTTTTTTCGAATCGTTCCCCCCTTGGCAATATCTACAGGGATGACTCGACGAGTACAGAACTTCCACCCCTTTGTTGTGAATTTGGAAACCTGTCGAACCTCTCTTGCACAGGGATCTTTTGTCAATAGAACAGCTGAGCTTTGGAACTCCTTGCCAAAAGAGGTTTTTCCTGAGGCTTACAAACTTCAGAAATTCGAAGTGAATGTTAATTCGTATTTCCTGTCCCTTGATTCACGCGGTGTTCTTTGAACAATACAGGGCTTCCCTTTCGTGTGAATCTGCTTATAAAAAAAACAGATGCAACTGTGGAATGGGGAAATATATTTGTTTCATCAGTTCAAATGAGGATATTCAGTTGAAAAAAATAACGTAAGAATGATATATTGTTATGACATCGAGATGAATCCCCTAACGCCGCCACTGCGAATCATAAAAAGGAATATTTACATAATTCAATCAGCAAATGTTTACCTGGATCGACGGCCTATCTGGATAACGCCAGATGTTTTCGTAGCGAAGATTTCAGACGTTAGAGGCGCGAATGGAATATCTTGACAAATCCTCTCTATTCGAACACAGAAAATAAGCGAGGCGTTTCATAAATTGGGAACTCAGTGGACCTTAGTGCAAAATGCTAGTAGAGTCGAAGTTCAAGTTTTTTTAGTAGACTGTTGGATGTTCCAGACAGCTGAGCGAATTATAAGTCAGAGCAGTGGTTGTATTTTACCTGAAGTGAAGTTGATGAAAATAGTTTGGTGTTTTTCGGAGTATCATTCAGATAAACGAACCCAGAAATATCTAAAGTAACAATACATAAAAAAACTATAACGTTAATTGCCTGTACACAAATACACTTTCGTTATGGATGAGTCGAACGATTTGAAAAAACAGAGCTTATTTTTGTGGGTTCTATAGCAGTGATTCTAATCTTCCCTAGTGATTTTAATCCCAAGTGATCCTATCTCAAGTGAGCACTTAACCTTCGCGGACTCGTGAATACTCTAAATATTATTTTACTAAAATCCATCTTCAACACAGATATCATGCCAGCTAGACATGACTTTGGTGTGAGAACTGGGTTAAGATAACGGGTCTCGAAACCATTTCGACCATCTTTCTAGCAGAAATTCATGTTATAGAGATCTGTACACGAGAACGCCCAAAGATAGACACTTCAAACTAAGAATTTGACAGAAAATACAGGCACAATGTGTCAGATTTTTCTTTTTATTCGCCACCGGGAACGGGAATTCAACCTACCAACATATAGAACTGGCCTTGAGCCTCTCATGCCATGCACTCAAGTATAAGTTGAATTGGGACTTCAAAAACTTCGCGAGACAACTGCCACGAATACTTCGAATGACCTTGAAAGATATCCGAATAAATGTCCCCCGACAATCTCATATCGAATTTCGTCGTTATTGTATCCAACCATGCTAACTGGATACATTTTGTGAAATACTGGCTTGGTAGAAATTTTTTTTTTTTTGGTTCTGTTGATTCTCGCTTTCACGGACTGATACATTTTTTAACGTAAATGGGTTACACAACTGGCAAAATTAAAATGGAAACTCTTTCATTTTCCTCGATTTGAACCTCTAAAATCCAATGAAAGGTCCAATAAAACAATCTAGCACTGATTTGCAGACTATTTTGCATATTATTTTCTTCAACAATTGCTGGTGCAGCCGACATTCGTGAAATAATAGACGGTTTTACTTATCCCAACGGAGTCGCCTGAAATAAATTACAATATGATGGAAATTTGCGGAAAGTCCTTACTGTCAATTTATAGAGGTCGAAGCCGCTGACGGTAACCATTATATCAACCTGCGAATGGCAGGATGTTCCAAGTAGGTACCTTTGAAACTTTACAATGCATGGATATGTTTTTACGTCGAGTCGGTTGTTTGAAAAAATAAAATAGGAACTCAGTGCTTCCATTCGAGAAATATATTTTCGGTTATAATTGCACGAGTGCATGAAAATTACCGATAATTTTGCAAGAAAGCGTGATATCTAAAAATTGCAAGAGTTTATTTTAATATTTTGGCGAAAGTGCCCGAGTCCGAAAGACGAGGGCTCTTTTACAAAATATGAAATTAACCGAATGCAATTTGTATAAGATATCACGCTTGAATGCAAAATTATCTGGTCATTTTTATGCACGAATTTAATTCATTGGAATATTTCACGAATAAAGAAATTCTCAAGGGAATGTTATTTTTTGTTCATTTATACTTAACTCTATAAATTGTATGGAGTACTCACCTAAACGCGAAATGTTTTTCTATTTTTGAAGTCTATCTGACATTTATTTTTGTTGTTTACTGACGTCTAGCGATACGGTTTCAAATGTGTTATTATGGTGACTTGATACAATGCAATTACCGCTGTAAATTTTCGATAATTGCATTGCTCTTATGGGAAAATTCATATATGAGGGAAATATTCGAATATAACCAATTTTTTATAAATATGACAGACGCGGTTAGTTTCGTAACGAACAACTTATTTTTGGACCATCATTTAATATTCCACGTTGACAACATTGGCAGTTCGTACACTACAGACTACAGCGTTACCTAGCGGGATTGATCGTAGAAACATTCCACAAACTTGTGGTGTTTTCCATTACTTTCGTGAAAACGGACAGCAAGGCAAAGCGATTGCATTCTGCTAGTTACAGCTCTACCAACAGTTGGACAGAGGAGAAACGATGAACAATCGGGCAGACCACCAGAAAAGTTGGCATTGAATCAAAAGAAAAAGAATTTTCATGGATTGTTCATATCATCCTATACCTGAATACATGCTGGAAGTGGAACAAATGTCAGCACCTGCAACCACTAACTACAGTTAGCATTTGACGAAGTGGGAGAAGCTAAGTTTTGATTTGCAAGCCAAATAGTGTGTGACCATAAGGGTGATAAAGACTATTACATACGTTATTTGCGATATTATAGCCGTGGAATCGACTTCAGGTAGGTGGAAAATTATTTAAAATGGCTCAACTTTCTTCTTCCCCCTTCAACGTTGAAGTTCTCCTCACTAGATATTCCAAAACACATTATCGAGATCAAAACTTGGGATTTTTTTGACTTGTTTTATTTTGAAGTTCAATAATGACACATCTACTGAACAAGGTCTATAAAATGGTTGTTTGTTACGCAGTGGGCTCGCAATACGTCATCATTCCTGTGCCAAAATGGAATGGATAGGATGTAGATTCGCAAATGTGAGAGTATGTTAGTTTGATGAACCCCTCATTCCCATGATTGGTTCGTAAGTAATCTATGTGAGTCGAACTCGATTTTTTCAATATATAAAATGTTTTTTTTTTATTTGAAATGGTTGGGTCAATAAATATTTCACTTTTACACCAACGCTGCCAATTTCTTGAACATTTTTTTCAATAAAATATTCATCAATATTGATTGTATGCACTTACAATATATAGAGGTAGATATTCTTGGCACTTGCAAAGGAGAAAACAATAAACCAAGGTGAGCACTATAGAAGAAAAATCTTAAATATTATGAGTATTCTCTATGTAAGAATGTACTAAATGGTAGAGTCTGTTGCTAATTCAAAATAATTATTCGTAACGATAACAAATTTCCCCGAAAATATAATTAGGAATAGTTATGTCGACATTTATTGAAATTTCGAACTACATTCTGTATCACATATAGGTATGATAATTCAAAACAGGATCGGCATAAGGGTGCAACAATTATTTCGAATACAAATTGTACAATGGTCAATAAATGAAATTGGGGTGATTTGAGGTGATGACTTAGCTTTGAAAACACAGAAATACCCTACATGACACAAACGTATACTATTTGTGGTGATTCCGCAAGGAAGACGCAAAAGAATTGAAGATATTGAAATTAAACTGCGCCTTTTTTTACCTGAAAAGTTTTTTTAATTTTTATTCATACAAATCATCGAAGTTAGGCTTCACATCATTTCAAGTAACTAGTGTTGTAGTGTCATACTATTGCTAAAATTATGGTCATTTACAGACATTTAACATAGGATCTGTTCACATAGATTTTGGGGTATTCAATCACTAGTTCCAGTTGAATTTCTCACTGTATATCTATTGAAGAATTGTAGAAACTTGTAAACTGTAAACTGTGTATTATCATTCATGTCAGTTCTATTCGATACTAATATTGAAGGGCTTGTGAAAAGATAGGTACTTATCCCACATTTTGTTGGCTGTGACCAGCTAATTTGTTGGCGGCCATACTTATTGGATATATTTTTTTTTCATAGTGAACTTATTAATTCTACTACTCAAGCACTTTTATTGAGTATCGACATTGAGGTAGTTGTGAAAAAATATGTAATCCGCCATTTTGTAGCGGATTGGATTTACAATGATGATACGATGATTGCCATTAGAACTAGAGTTGTGAACCAAATATCAGATCAATCTTTCAACAGGAAGGGGGTCAAATGTCAATAACTAAATTTGAGTCAACCAATGAATGAATGAATAATAAACAAACAGAACCAGCTAAATAAAACCGTTCAATAAAAAGTGATGATTTCCGTGGTGAGCGTATTCTCCGAATTGCACACGTTATTATCTTCAAAGATAAAAATTGCAGATCTTTGGAAAATCATATTGAACTTGGAGACTGTCACTTTTATTTCTGAGACAGAAAAAGTAATTACTTCTAATTAATTAATATAATAATCAATAATTTAAATTCGATGCTACCAAATTTTTAATGAAAAATGTGAGTAACAACATACCATACATTTTTCGACGTATAAAGAATAATCTGGGTTTTTCTTTGAACGCCACTAACGTGAGTTACTGACATAAACATTGAAGTTGACGTTTTTCTCCCAATTTAGATCATTAACACCAAGGTAAAGATGAATATTTCCCAGAGACAAACATTATTCACATTCGAAATGAAAAATAGCATGGATGATTTGAAGAAAAAATTGCTTTGTGTGGTTCGCATTGTTGGTCGATTTCCATGCTCGCCACATCACTGTCCTAATACCACAAATATAGTATCAAAAATATTTTTGACTTCCCAGAAATGTTGTTTTTCGCAAACTTGTGCTCAAATTGGTAAGCTCAAGATAATAAAACCGTAGTTTTCGCAGTTATTTCAACCTCTTCGATAATGGAGTGCATTGAAACTGATTATTCTTGTTTCTCACCTAGTATCTTTGAGTATTCATAGGAATTCAGGAGTATATCTCCTACTTCAACATAATACCCATAAATATTTCAAAACAGTTCTTGTTCAGATGTGATCTTTGAAACGTAGTTGATTTCGCCACGAGAAAGTTTCACCCTTCAGGCCACCAGTTTTAAAAGTTAAAAAAAAATGGAAATACTGTTGCATTTTCGAAAGACAATCCACTTTTCTATAATATTCTATCTTCGAAGGGCGATTCTGAGAGATGGAACCTTCGCCTTTAAAAGTCACTTCTGAACAAAAACTCTTCTGGAATATTTGTTGGTAATCGAGTGTAACCAACATAAAACTGGCTTAACTTTGGTAAAATAGCAGTGGACATATTTCTTCAACAATTTTTTATTGAGTGCGTTATCTACTCAGTTGAGCTCGTTCTTGTTCACATGGCGCGAATACTCATCTATTTTCAAGAATATTTATCTCAATCAATTCGAACCCTCCGATTTATTTCAATTGGAACATATTTTGTCAAAATAGGTCAAATCTAAACAATTGCCACCAAATTCTCATTGATTTTTACAAGAAAAAATCTGGAGAATTGCTTCTAATCACATACTGTGGTTCGATTGCATAAAAATATGTTTTTTTTTTATTAGGTCACCGTTGATTTATCTTGATCTAGGTAGTTCGTGAGATTGGAATTTAATAGTTCCTTCATGTTCTAGGATCTGTTGTGATAGTAAAAAAATCCCCATAATCATTGTGAAATTGAAAAAACCGTTTTATTTGGAAAGCAATTCAAGAAATTATATGTTCTGATCTCGAATCAGTAATGAATCTTACGAATACTGGAATAATCAACGATAATTTTTCCATTTGAATCAGATTCTACGAGGTGAAGTAAATATTGATTTTGTTCAAGACTATTGTATAAAATATGTCTACTTCAAAAATTACGATACCCATTAATCACTAGTGAATATTGAAATCATTATTCACTACCATCATATGGATGTAGTATTTATTTTTTCCTGGTATATTTGAATCAGGTTAATCAGGTACCATTGATTATAAAAGTTTTGCTGTTGCTAAGTTGTTGCTCTGTTACTTGTTTATAATCAGACCCCCGTTATCAATTGCTGTAGTTGTGTTGAAAACGCGGTTTCCACACCGAATGGATATTGGTTTTATCGTGAATGAATAAATAGCTTGCCAATTGGATGTCAGCTATCTGTTACAGAAGTGATTAATCGTGCAAACATCGAATCTGTGACACCGTCAAAAAAGCACAATAAAAGTTTAGTAGTCCCGCAATGAACTAATGTTGTGACGTCAAAAAATGGCAAACATGGGTCACATGCATGCATGCATTATCCCTTGTCACCAATTCGCACAAAGAAGAGCCGCAAAAAATATATGTGCTATTGGAGAATCGAACTCAGGACCTTTTCGTCATTGGCCGAGCACTGAACCAGTGCACCAACTCACTCAATTGTTTATTCATTAGTATATTTTCCAAACATATTTCAATTTGTATGTTTTCTCGAAAAACAGTTACTACTAGGTACTATTTCAAGCACCATATCCAAAGGACAGTAAAAAAATTTGGCGCAGGTTATTGGTTAAGCGGAGTTCTAAATAGTAAAATAATCAAATATATTATTTCGTTAATAGGACTCTTATCTACTATTTACATATCATGAAATAAAAAACAAACATGATATTGAAAGTCTACATGCTTTGCATCAGCCCTGATTATGGATATTATTTAAAATATTCAACGTAAACACGAACTTACGAAGGGAAAAGAGGATAGGATATTCAGAAACATTTTTTGACGTAGCAAAACTAAGTCTAATCTTCAACTCTCATCATGAAAAAGTGAAGACTGCAGGAACGCTTTACAATGACACTACCCTGTATATACATAATACAGTGCCTATATGTCAAAAGTCAAAGAGAACGAAAATGAATCTAAGAGTCATTGCCCAATACATAGTTACACAACATGAAATCGAAAAAATTCACGAATAAAAAACCCGAGGCTATTGGAAACCCGTACTTCAACTAGTTCCTACTCCCCTTCTTTCCTCTATATGCATTCTCTACAAACCAAAATATTTATGAAGTTCTTTCCCTCGGAAAATCAATTTTATAATTTTACCCCAAAGTCATCAATTTTAAGAAATACTTCGATCTGTTGAATGTATTCTGAAAGTTTTTCTAATGTATTATTGGTCTTCCTACATGATTTGTGTAAACATCCAGCAGTGTATTGTCACCAATAAAGACTTGATTGATAGGCCTTGGCAAAGGTACCTATTTGATAAAGTCACTCAGAATAATTTAAATAGTATCGGTACATTCATTCATTTACACTCTGAAGTTGACAATGAATAAGAGTAAATTTATTAATCTGATTCCATATACGGCACCACAATAATTCTCAATTTGGAATACACTTTTTCGATATTCATTTCCAGAACAGAAACATATAACCTAATCAACACGCGGTTATACTATTTGTTCACTCAATTGAAGAAGGTAGTTGTGATATCGTATTTTATGTGTGTTAACAACAGGAAAATTCATGGAATGCGATAACTTGTCCATTCAATTATATGCTAATGAATGCATATGCTTCGGTTTCAACGTTGCCATAATTTATTTTCATTTCCAGCAAGCAAAAACATGGAATAAAAAATAATGTTAATAATCCAGTGGCATCAAGTGTAAAAATAAGCCAACGCACGGATTCAGCACTGTTAGCCCTCCGAGTAACTCGTTTACTTGCTTAAGTTCTGTTTTCGTAATATAAACCAACTTATTCAATTTGTGAACAAATCCAAACATTTTCTGAAATAATTTCAACAATGTAAAGAGCGTATAGGTATACAAATAAATAACCTGATATCATTTTCGATTTATGATAACGTTGGAATCAATAGCAAGCTGAATTCAGATTGTTTTGTAAAAATGTTTTTGTAGTGTTTATTCAAACGTGAATTTCCATAATGACTTAATCGCCCTGGAAGTTACATTATATTTAGAAAAGAATAGAGATTATTTCTAAATTATTTCTTCTCGAATTGAACTGACTGATACTTGATGAAAATCCGCATATTTTTTTTTATATGCAGATTCACACGAAAGGGAAGCCCTATAATGTTCAAAGAACACCGCGTGAATCAAGGGACAGGAGATACGAATTAACATTCACTTTGAATTTCTGAAGTTTGTAAGCCTCAGGAAAAACCTCTTTTGGCAAGGAGTTCCAAACCTCAGCTGTTCCATTGAAAAAAGATCCCTGAGCAAAAGTTTCCCGTAAAATTCTCACTAACAATCGCTTGTTAGCGTTAGAGAAGCGTCAGAATATTTCTCCAAAGAAAGGCCAGAGACCATCTTTCCTAGTAGGATTAATGAAGAAATTGTTATTCGTGTACCACGGGTATAAGGTCATGCCCTCAGACAAGTTCACTTAATTGTCCGCACGGGTATAAAAATTGTTCGTTCTAAAATTGTTCGTTTTCGTTAACCAGCTGACGAACGTCAACCCTCAAAAGTCGAAACTTGTGCGAGCAATGGATCAACGAGGCCTTACCTTTTAACGTGCGATTACCCAGCACGGTGGCCCGGCGAGGATTCGAACCCCGGCCTTCCGCTTGACAGGCAGATATGCTAACCACTACACTACCGAGACCACAAACTTCAAATTCATTATAAATTTCATCAAAATTGAATTGATCTTCCAATTTTTATCAAATCATTATATTGTAGGGGCAATAACGAGCTAGTGCGGCATAACAATTTGTATATGCCATCGGGCCAATAGATAAACATCTACTGAATATCCTTGGTAGATAAAACTGAATGGGCCCTTTTATAATTCAAATGGGAACAGGTCCCCCGATCTAGATCTGCCCAGAAGCGGTGGAATTCGGTTGAAGGTTTCAAATAGCAATCTGTTCCGAACTGCTCATCTACGTCACTACGTCGTTTCAGAAGGAACGAAACCAGGTTTTGTATTTGGATATCAATTTTCACGGAAAAGAAAGAAAAATTATTTTTAATAATCAAAAAATTAACGTATATCTTTCATGTTTTCATTGTCTTAAACGGCGTCCAAAAACATTCAGTACTTTCCGAGAAATTATAGCTTTCATCCCAATTATTATTGGCTAAATCTGATACTGTTACGTCTGTGGGTTCACGAATAAAGTAGAAGATACTCTCTTAATTTAACGTTTCTGTTTACAAACCACGACAATACAATACAACATAATACAACTCAATAACAATGACAATTCAACTAGGAAATCGCTATTCTGAATCACTCTCCAACTACCTTCCTATTATAGTGAGTCGCGTGATTCTCACTGGACAAAATTGACTGCTGTTTTTCTCTTGCTGCGTTAGGTATTATACGTCTTTCAGCCGATCTCAAACCTTCCAGCACGCTCTAGTCGCCCTCTATCTATGGAACAACGAGAGGGTCCGTGAAGCATTTCGATCTTTCATATGCCACCTCTGACCTCAAAAACATTAAAAGCAGATTATACCACGAGTCAATAATGATAGCTATCCGAGAGAATAATAGTCATTATTGCGAGTAGTATACTCTACTTTATTTGCGACTCATGTAATTATCATAAATTAATGATTCTTCTGTTTCATTCATCTCAATACAAATACACAAACACTACCCCCGAGTTTGACACTGACCCTTTGGAGTTTGGTTATATCGTTTCCATGGTAATATTCAATTCTAGAAATTTTGTGATAGGACTACAAGAGGGAATAAAGACTATAACTATTAATTCCTTGCCATTATTTCCTAAGGGAATAATATATGGCCTTATACTGCAGAAACCATAAGTATAATATTTACATTATGTATGAGTCGTAAATGAAAAATATAACGAAGTATGGCCAGTGTTAATCCTGTCAACTGACATCACCGCGATACCTTCCATAGGTCATGTTTCTATTTCGTGATGAAGTTGAACTAATATGATGGAGTTTGAACTAATCTAACGAAGCTCATTTTATTTTTTGTTTCAGTCTTGTTTTTTCACTTGCCATTTCGTCAATGTGTTTTGCTTTGTGAAATTTATTTTGTGAACCCACAACAATAAAAATGAATATCAATATCAAAACATTTGTGAATTAGAAGAATATATGTTTTTAGTTATCACAAGGCATCGCGCTGACGTCACTAACAGGATAATCCTCTGATAATTCTTAAAGTCCTTGCTCTGACCCAAGACCAACGTCATTGCTTATGATATGTGTACATTGCATTTGCATGCGAACAGGGACGTACCTGCGCCGACGTAACAATACAATAAGGTACGAGGAAAATTATTGTCACTTAAGAAAAATATTTCATATATTAATAATAATAATAATTTTATTGCTTCTAAACACGTGGTTTACAGCAAGAAGTGTGTGTGTGTGAGAATACAAATATATATATATATATATATATATATATATATATATATATATATATATATATATATATATATATACATTATATTCGTTTGAAATTGAATTAATCAAATAACAATCGACTACAAGTGGATTGCAAAAAAAAAAGAATAAAGTAACCATCATTCACCCAATATAAATGAACGTATCCTGAGAATGTTCCAGATATATTCTGATATTTCTTTGGCTATCGGAATAGTTATATTCTCTAAAGCATGGATAAGTTCATCCAAATTCTGAAGGCATTGTTTATTTCGTTTCATAACAGTGTAAATAGGACATTCGAAGATGATATGCAATAAGGTTTCGGCACTATTACTATTGCACACAGTGCATATTACATTTGGGTCGATCGAATACACGATTCCTTTCAAAGTGAACTTGATTTTAAAACGTTATTATTTGATTATATATCATAATATTCGAAGAGTTCTAATGATTGCCAGAGCTCAAATTATCGTGCACTGATAGTATTCTTGAAATATAACTTAGGTCATAAACATCTCTACATACTAATGTTGTTGGAGTTATTGCACTATGAATTGTGTATGTTTATACCCAATAATTATGAAAGAATCACCTCATGAAAAAAAATACTACCGAAAAATTCATATAAAGTAGAAAAAAAAAAAAACACTTTTGCAGTGCGGCGGTAGAAAAAAACTTTATGATAAAGGTTTTCATCAAGGTATCGGGTTTGCGTTTCGTCAGGAAAAAATGGTGGGTACCAATATTGAGGACATGATAATAATTGTTTTACATAGCTCAGTCGAAAACTTTTCGTTAAAATCACAGACTCGTCGAAATATAAATGAAAAACTCACTTCAGTCGTTTCCTTCTCTCGATCAGTTCAGCTTGTGCAGAGGCTGACCATCCATTGTGACCGCCTTGTCCATCGGAAGGGGCGGCCGGAGGTGAACTGTCCACTTCATCGCCGACTTGGGGAAAATCATCGTATTTTTCGGTGTCTTCATCACCTGAAAATATGAGGACGTGCAATAATCGATAACTCAAACAGTTTGCCTGAAAAGTAATATTTGTGCCTCATAATACTATAATATATTGTATCGGTTATAAGAAGTGGTTCAAACACCCACCAGGCAGGTTCTGGTTAATCACACGTTAAAAGGTGAGACCTCGTTAATCCATTGCTCGCACACGTTTCGACTTCTGAGGGTTGACGTTCGTCAGCTGGTTGACGGAACGAACACTATCAACAACATGAATTGGTACAAGTTTCCAGGCTTCTCAGCCGTGGTCCGCAGGTTTTTGGGCCTGACGTTTCGTCTGCATCTGCGGCAGACATTTTCACAGGCGATGCGGCAATGGTCGAAGTATTCTTCCCTGCTGCGAGGCTTTGATTTGTTGTGGTCAGATGACATCATTATTTGTCGGACCTAGAATCGGACTGTCCATTAACTTTGATTGATTTTCCGATTTTTCTTTCATTGGGAGGATCCGTGTATTTTGAACAGCTGACATCAATGTTCTGTGGATGTGTAGGCTCTCTTCTTTGCGGTTGTGAATGTTTGTGAATTTCACGTCAGGCCCCTAAACCTGCGGACCACGGCTGAGAAGCCCGGAAATTTTTTACAATTCATCAGTTGCCGGCCGTGCAAGTCTACAATCTTTGATAATTTTAACAATTTTTGTGCATGAGGATGGATGGACAACCCTTAGGGGAATTTGTAAACCATGCAAGGCAAGCAAAGCACTTTTTTTCTGTTCATTGAACATGGAAAATGAAAATCCTCGTTATACTGAATCAATCTTGAAAAGTGCCAATTTTATTGCCTCGACAGAAAAATAATCAATTTTGTTTAACTATTTGAATTTAATATAAGAAAGTAAAGAAAGCCAACTATAATGTACGATACCCGCCACAAAATGTCATTTTTGACTTTTGAAGAAAAACATAAAATATATATTGCCCCACTTTCATAATTAACAATGAAACCAGAGTAATACAAATTATGGAACAACAACAAAAATAAATTGATGCTCCGCTGTAGGAAAATCCGGAAAAACCTGCAGCACCACATCATGTGAATATCTGGATCTGCCAATGTCCTTTCTTTCATAGAATGGAAAGTAGGGTGTCTCCTGAGGCTTCAATAAATTCAAGATATCGCCGAATATTGAGTGACACAACTATCGTCAAACTTAAACCAGTCTGTTTCGTCTTTGACCAATGAGTAATAATGACCAGATTAAACGCCAGAGCCACATTGAACAATGACTGCTTTAAGATTATAATAATAGTGGTCTGCTACATTGAAGTGTTCATCTATTTCGATTCTTCGTAAGAATTTGGTGCTTCCTCCAGAGGTTGGGTCATGTTTGAAGAGCATAAGTGTTATTATCAGATTGACTGGTGCCTCAGCTATACTTGTTGTCGCGTAATAGTCAGTTAGTTTGGCGCATATTTGGCAATACAGTTGTCCATCAACCATAAAGGTTCTATTTTCAGATGATTCAACAGTAAGCTTTGCACGGACTGGTTATCAGTGATATCGGGAAACGCTAATTGAAGTTCCAGAAAGTCAGAAACGTTTTTGCTACCTCTTGAACTGCAACGTGAAGAGTGAAGATTTTTCCAGCAAAAGATCTACAAACACAAGAATCATTCAATCCAAAGCGGTCAGGAGTATTGATTCTACTCTACTTGATTCGTGTTCACGAGTATTCAACATTAAACAAGAACCCCAAGAATTCGGAACTATCGTCTTGTTGTCCTAACGAGTATCCATTGGACTTCAAAGATTCCAGGAAATCGGTTGGTGGGAAAGATGAAACATTCTTACGAAACTGCAGCTGCATGAACAGGTCTTTGAGTTTGGTAAAATGAGTAGGAAACATTTCATTCTCGTTCATCGTTACAACCTCGTTCTCACAATTCCTCGTCATAAACATCACTTGTAAAATGCTATTAATGTAGCAAGTATGTTGTTATGCAAAGAAGTCATCAGTGTATCACACTTTGTGCTCTAGGTTAGGCGCTCTAAGTTAAAGATTCAACGTTTCTCTTATTCATCTCTTCTGAATAAGCCTGTTGATTATGGTGTAAGAGGGCTGATATTTCAATTGTTCAAAATATCTCAATATTTCAATGAGTATTCCAAACATTGCAGCAATCACACAACTGATATTAGTGAAATATTATTGGCATGACAAACGAATTCATTAAAGATAAACCAGAATGTTCAAACGTGTACACTATTATATTCTCAACATCTACGTAGTTAAATGACATTTACCAATAATGACATTTGTTGACATTTGTTGGGAGCATCATGAAGTTTGTCTATTTGCAACACCTACTTGAAACACAAAATGTGTTGAAATTAATCTTGCAAAATATTAATTTTTTTCTTTTTATGGAATTATCTGAATGAATGTGAATGAAATATTATACAAACCTCGGCAAAAGATAAAATTTCTCTCTCGATAAATAGCCTGCCTCAGCTTTCAGCCTCGTTAAGAAGTTTTTCTCTTGAGAGATAATGATTCACTTTCTGCATGGGTATATATTATACTATTATCTACAGTGAAGAAATGAACTTTTTCTATTCCCACTGGCGAGATTAATTTACAATCAGGGTGGGGCAAAATCTAATTTTTATTGAAAAAATCAAAAATCATTGATTTTTTTGAAAAAATCACGATTTATTTGATTTTTTTGATTTTTTAAATTTGAATATAAAATTTGAACATTTTGATTCTTTGAAATTATTGTTGATTATTTTAATGTATAAGTCTAGAAGAATTTTAGACTCCTCCACAATTTGCGGCTCAAAAACTTGTCGACAACGCATTTGTCGCGCTTCTTGCAAGAAAATTCTTGTCGCGATTTGTTTTCCTTCTGTCCTATGAACTCGCTATACCGAGTGGCCAAGACGCCGAGCGATGCACCAACACGAACGCGTTTGTTGTGCTTTTTGCAAAAATATTTCTGTCGAGGCTTGTTTTCCTTCTCAACCTATAGATTGACGTTGCCCAACAATTTCACGCATTTCTTAGTTGTACACTCGGATATTAGAATCAGATTAGGCATAGAAAAAGGAGGAAAACTCGTGTTTTTGTTTAAATTGTATAACGAAAATGAATAAACTGAAAATATATAGTAATAAAATTTAGGTGTTACGTTTAGTTTAAGAATTTGGAATTATGTATTACTTTTTTGTTGTTTTTGCTAAAAGCAGATACTTCTTTTGATCTTCGAGAAAACTTGTTATTATGTTGTTATCTGGTTTTGAATAAAAAAACAAAAATTGATTCAAATCTTGATTTTAATTTAAAAAATCAAGCGATTTAAATCATGATTTTAATCGTGATTTTAATAACTTGATTTTAATCAGCCCAACCCTGTTAACAATACACTCATCTTGTAAATGAGTACAATATAAATGTTACAGCTGGCAGGATGGTGGGAACAGAAAATGTACAGTACGCGAGTCGGAGATAAGGCCAATTACGTGCACTCACTATTTACCACCTTGGGCTCACAATTTTTCACCCGTGTGTAATTGGTAATTATTCCCCTTTATTTCGTAATATACTATTTCCTAATAGTTATTCCTCGTTGCCTACAACACTAGATTCATGGAAATGCTCTCCTTCAAAAATCATGTCAGAAATGTGAATATTTTCAATCGATTTGTGGAAAACTATTTTATTAACTCAATCACTAGGTATTTAATTCATTATTATCAGACGAAAAAGAGAAAGAGAAATTCTAGAAGGAGGTGTTGGTGTGATATTGTTATGATAATCGTAAAAGTCACGGGGTCACGGGACCTGCATGGAAATGCTTTCCACTCGACTTTCATAGAAATTGCACGTGGTCATGTGCGTTGTTAATTTTGAACTGCCTGATACTTGCATTGCACAAGAATCGCATCATATAAATACTACTTTGAAGCTGATAAAATTACACTCCATAAACGGGGGGGTGAGGAGTTATGATTTTGTTCATAAATCATTAAACTATTGTTGATAAATCTAAGAAGCCGTCCTCATAATTGTTCGAAAGGAAGAAATCACTTACCAAGGATCCATTGTCCATTAACTGATGGCCTTTCGTTTTCGGTCATGGTTGCAGCAGTCTGTTCGGACTCTTTCGTTTCTTCGTAGATATTCAATTTTGAAAAAAGAATTTCTGTAACAAAAAAAAAACGCTTGTAAATTTATTGCACCAAAAACAATTATTTATGCCAGAGGAACCAAGAATAACAGGCAAGGTCGAAGTCAGGGACGGGTTCAAAAGGATATGAACCCCCCACAAGAAATATATTTTTTAGCTTCAGTCTCCAAACACGGGCCTTTGAAAATAACAACTTATCGAAAGCATATAACGATGAACTTTCAAGTCTATAGCGAACATTGAAGCAAAAGGCGTTGAGCTATAGACGAATATATTCAACGACTGATACGCTTTTGTTGAAGGTTAGTTCAAAAATGTTTTCATATTTCTTCAAATTGTTTCATTATACATAACGTTCAATATTTAAAATTTATTTCAATATTATTTTCAGCTCATTGACATTTGGCATGATAATTTGATTGTTCTAAAATTTTCTCATTGTCCTATATCCAATTCAATTTTCTTGTTCAGATTTGAGTACGATATTTTGATTGAGTTCAACGTAATCATTTGCAAGTTTTCAAATGCTAGTTGATTCCCTCTTTCTGATTAATATCTGACCGCGGAAGCCTATCCGAGAATATTGTTACGAAATCCCCTAACACCGCCGCTGAGCATAATAAATACATAACTCCTCGAGATGATCTCTACCTGGTCGACCAACTAATCTAGATAACGCCAGAGGTTCGCCACGCGAATATTCGAAGGCACTGAATTGGGGACATTCCAGTCGCGAATGGAAAATCTGGAGGAATCGATCATGTTCTATCAGAGTTTATGAGCGATAATATAATATATATTATAGATTACATATTTCAAAAATATCGCTTCGCATTGGAAAGTGCACGTCGCCGCGCATTGGTGCTATAATATATACTTATCCTATATAATCGTCCTTTGCTATATAAGATATAATAAAGTATCGCTCGTCGTCCGTTGCTGGCTTTGGTGTTTCTTAAGTAATTCATAAGCCAGTGCAGTAGTTGTATTGTAAAGAGGAGTCAATAAAAATAGTTTGGTGATGTTCGGAGTATCATTTTAGAAAACGAACCCAGTAATATCGTAAGAAAATATATCGGGGTTTGAATTCCTTGGTGTGTTTTTCTGGTTTGTTCGACGTTTCGACGTCCATTTTGAAATCATTTTCAAGGAATGTTAGACGAATAATATTTGACTATACCGTCCCGATCATGCAGTCACTCACAAGCATTGATTTCAATTGTGTGTTCTACGAGAGATACCGGTATTTTATAATACTTCTCTCTCAATATTCGTCCGATCATAAACTCTCTCCCGAGATATTTTAGGGAATATTATGTGTTCTACGAGAGATACCGGTATCTCATCGGAGTGAATTTCAAGATGAATGAGCCTCTGAAGAAGCTAGCCACTCGAGCCAGCGAAACGTCAGGAAGAAATTCCAAAAAACGACGGCCTTCAAACCCGAATAAAAGTAGTGATACTGAAAACCTCGGCCGCGAAAGCCTTAACTATTTTGTCAGATACCGGTATTTCATAATAAATTTCTCTCAATATTTGTCCGACCATAAACTCTCTCCCGAGATATTTGATGGGATATTATTGATCGACAACTGTCGACAGTTGCTAGCACCCAGTGGGAGCAGTGACACATTCTTGAAAATGGCAACTGAGATGTTGGCGAAACGTCGAAACCCACAATCAACGGATAAACTACAGGAATAAAAATATCAAAACGAAATGATGAGCTGAAAAGACTTACGAATTCCAAGAAATCCGAATCACTTCAAATGAACACAAATCCAAAATGCAAATTGAGCACTAGCAACCCCGTACAAAAATAAAAGGTGAATGATCATTCAACAGTCAGATGAACTGTAAAACGAGTTCATCGGATTTCGACTAAATATTCGATTATATCGTTAACCTTGCAAAGATCTTGTCTACAATACCCTTGATTGACTTTATAACCTAGTAAGAAAACGTTCAGTGATAAGAAGTTCATGGCATCCGTGTGTTGATGTAGTGTTAACGATAAGAAACATGTGTTTAATTGTTAATCACTGCAATCCGACTCCTCAATAATATTTTGTAAGGGCAGGGTTGCCAGATTCGTCGAGAGCTGTGGTGCCTCATTCATGATTCCAAGTAGCCCCAAAGGAGCCAGTATGTACTGCCCTCTCGCGGAGCCCAAAGTCGCCCCGTAAGGCTTATCGTGCGAGTAAAATTAACGAAAGAAATATTTTTTGAATCAAATTGCTAATGATGCACAAGATAATTAAATAATACTATAATACTGATGGATCTTATTTTTTACGGCAGAAGTATCTTCAATGAATAGAAATGATTTTGATTATATTAAAATTCCTTTAATATGAAAAGCTTATATATATTCAACTATTTCTGATGGTGGATTAAAAGATTTTTATATGCAGATTCACACGAAAGGGAACCCCTGTAATGTTCGAAGAGCACCGCGTGAATCGAGGGACAGGAGATACAGATTAACATTCTTTGAATTTTTGAAATTTGTAAGCCTCAGGAAAAAACTCTTTCGGCAAGGAGTTCCAAAGCTCAGCTTTACTACTGAAAAAAGATCTCTGACCAAGAGAGGTTCGACAGGTCTTCAAATTCACAACAAAGGGGTGGGAATTCTGTACTCGTCGAGTAATCCGTTCAGATATTGCCAAGGGTGGAACGATTGATAACAATTCAGAAGAGCACCGCCTGTGAAAATATCTATAGAAGAGAGTCAAGTGTCCCACCCTTCTACGATGTTCCAATGAAGTGAGCGAGTCTGTGAGCGAAGAATCACCAACAAGAAGGATTGCCTTTCTTTGAATTGAATCGAGAAGCCTTAATGAATGTTTTGGTGCCGAACTTCACACATGAAAACTATATTCCAAGACAGGTCGTATCTGAGCCTTGCAGATCATTAGAAGATGACGAAAAGTGAAGTATTTCTTCGCACGAAATAGAAATCCAAGTTTCTGGGAAGCACTTTTAGCGATTGATCTCACATGGTATTCCCATAGGGAGAGTATTACTAATCGTAATTCCTATCATCGAGATACTTGACTTTGTAGGAATAGTTACTCCTGGCATCTGAATACTAGACGATGATAGATCGGCTTTCCTTGAGAAGAGACATGCCTGGGTTTTCCTAGCATTAAATTCCACCAGGTTCATGTTACCCCATTTTATTATTCTTGCCAAGTCACCGTTAATTTTATTGACGTGAATGTTTCTTTAAATTTTTGTTTGCTGGTGTAGGGACTCTGGAATAGAAACTAGTATGAAGAGTACTGTCGTCCGCAAAACTATGTACTGAACAAGATGTTTTCTCGAGCAGATCATTGATATTGATATGAAACAGAAACAAAGTGAGCGCCAGAACAGAACCCTGTGGAACACCTGCATTTATTGGGAGAATATCTGATGATACTCCATCAACAAACATATACAGGGACATATCAGACAAGAAACTCTTCAACAAAGCACACAACTGAGGAGGCAAACCATAAGACGGCAGTTTAGAAAGGAGACCCCGATGCCAAACTCGATCAAACGCTTTTGAAACAGCAACAGCTCTCGTTTCTCCGAATTTTTCGATTGAATGCTGCCAAATAGGAGAAACATAAGCCAATAAGTCACTAGTTGATCTTTGATGACGAAATCCATATTGTCGTCATCAATTATTCCTGATTTCTCTAGATATTTGAAAAGCTTCATATTGATTGCTTTTTCCATGACTTTGGAAATGATGGAAAGCAATGAAATTGGTCTATAATTACAAGGTAAGGTTTTCTTTCCTTTGGTAGAAACTGGCTGAACTCTTGCTGTCCTCCAGGAATTAGGAAAAACCCTCAAGTTATATGAAAGGTTGAATAATTCGCGAAGTACTGGTGTCAATTTGGGGGCACATGCTTTCAGAACAAATGCTGGGATTCCGTCAGATCCGCAAGCCTTATTCGTCTTCAAGTCCGTTTAAATACTTCTTATATATTGTTAGTGAAAAATTATCTCAGGCATATGACTGTCGACAGGCGTGATACTCGGGTGATCTTTTCCCGATGAGTCCAGAGTAAAATTTCCAGCAAACATATTTGCAAATATATTTCCTTTTTGTTGGGCTGTGGTGGCTTGTGATCCATCTTCTCAAATGTTGTGAAGCAATCGAATAGTTCGTTCCGTTAACCAGCTGACGAACGTCAGCCCTCAGAAGTCGAAACTTGTGCGAGCAATGGATCAACGAGGCCTTACCTTTTAACGTGCGATTACCCAGCACGGTGGCCCGGCGAGGATTCGAACCCCGGCCTTCCGCTTGATAGGCAGATATGCTAACCACTACACTACCGAGAATACAAGTAGTCACTTGAAGATCACGAGTTCTCGTGCAGCAAGAAACAAGAACCAGGTACTTCCAAATATATTTGTGATCTCGATATTACGTACAAAACGTCAGCCGCAGAAATTACTTCTATATTTATATCAAACCGTTAAACACTCGGTGAGCTACAATAGTATGGATTGTTTTCAAAAGTTATTGTTTCTCATGTACGCCGACGAGTAAATCTGATTAAAAATATCATATTTTCATTGAAATACATTTCTATGGCAATTTTTGCTATCTACTGTCACGTAAACGTAATTCGAACTCAATGAAAAGGAAAATATTCAAAAACTGCTGATTATATACGTTTTTTCACTATGTCCCGCTTTCGACGAAAGAATTCTGCCTTTTCCTCTAAAAAAGAGTCAAAGTCCCGACTTGACAAAAAAAATCTGGCAACGCTGGAACATGATAGATATTTGCTTTATTTACAGATTACTACTTCATAAAATAGGAATTTGACCCAACCGGTATCTTTCAGTAGAGGCATAATGCAGATGAAAAACATTTTGTTTTTTTTTGAAGACATTTCTGTTTTCAATTCTCCAGATCAACAAAAATAAAACAAAACTCAAGAACAGAAAAAATGTGATGAATTTCTATAAGAAGAATAATTCCTATCGTGTACAGCCCCAACAATTAACTTCGTTTCTTAGATGAGAACAGAGACCGGGCTATATAAATAAGAACTCTGCTTGGTCATGGAATACAGTTCTCATGTGTGGAGTTCGGCACCAAAACATTCATTGAGGCTTCTCAATTCCATTCAGAGAAAGGCAATTCGTCTTGTTGGTGATTCTTCGCTCACAGACTCGCTCACTTCATTGGAACATCGTAGAAGGGTCGGAGACTTGTCTCTCTTCTATAGATACTTTCACGGTCGATGCTCTTTCGAATTGTTATCAATCGTTCCCCGCTTGGCAATATCTATACGGATGACTCGACGAGTACAGAATTCCCACCCCTTTGTTGTGAATTTGGAAACCTGTCGAACCTCTCTTGCTCAGGGATCTTTTTTCAATAGAACAGCTGAGGTTTGGAACTCCTTGCCAAAAAAGGTTTGCCCTGAGGCTTACAAACTTCAAAAGTTCGAAGTGAATATTAATTGGTAGGTATCTCCTGTCCCTTGATTCACGCGGTGTTCTTTGAACATCACAGGACTTCCCTTTCGTGTGAATCTGCATATAAAAAAAATCAATATCGAATTCTGAGACTTCGACTAAACTTATTGATCACATCCCCAATTCGGGAGTGTTGATTGCACAAATTGATGTAATGCCAACACCTGTCGAGATATCAATTAGGAGTGCTTCTCAAGTACCGTCATTAAAGAAAAGTTCCTATAACCCTCTTAGTTTCGAAGGTGCAAGGTGTTGAAAGTCCGACTGAAAAAGTACATCTTGCAAATATCTCGGAATTTACACATTTCAAAGAATATATCAAAAACATTGATAGTTCATTTACTCCTAAACCGACCCATATTTCACAAATTTCCACCCAATATTTCGAAATTTTAGTCAGGATTAGTTCACGCATAAGCACAATTTAGTCCATCCATTATTTAAATGCACAATTCATAAAAGTTGAATACATTGTATTCAATATCCTGGTTCACTCATTTCGTGGTGCATAAATCATAAGGAATATTTCATAATTAATTACACTGAATTCTCAACTTTTCCTATACATTATAAGTTGCACACAAATTGAAAATGTGCATGCGCGGCATCAGAAATCTTTATCACGTACGAAGGCAGAAAACGGAATGATTAATGAGCATACATCATTTGATAAAGAGGAAAAACAATCGTGCATTATACCTTCAGTAAACCACATTTATCTTAGGCATACATCAGGAGAAATCCACTAGATCATGAATTGTGCATTATCCGATGAATTGTGCTTATTCGTTCACTAAACCTGCCTTTTAAGAATGAATTTTTACGTGCAGCAAGCTTGATTAGTCTATTTTTTTGTAAAACGGTCACTTCTGAAAAGCAACAGCATTTTTTTGCATACCACTGCATAGGTTTCTAATAGAATTTACGATATCAGGAAAAAATTTGATCCCTCATTGAAATTTTTTGAATTTTATGTTTCCAAACCCTTACTTATATATCACTGACTACGTAGGTATTTGACAACATATATCTTGAAATTGACGATATTATATGGCTAACATTCCAAAAAGATATAAACTTTTCCTAACACACTTATGTAACCATCCTCCGTTTCATAATGGGATCAATTATGATACAGATTTTTCATTACGATACAGATTTTCAATCAATTGAAGAACCAATTCAGTGGCGAAAGGCTACATTGAAAATTCAGTTCAGCATAAAATCAGCATTTACAATACAATTTTGAATTCTATTGAGACAAGGAATGATGAAATGAATGTAAATATTCCTTCCACTTCCAGATCGTAGGACCCACCATATGAATATAAATTTGAGATATATAGTGCCCCATCATTTATCGGGTGTAGAAAAAATAGCGTATGGAACTCTTCTCTAGTTCTGTTACATAACAAGTCCACATCATTGCTGGCGTTGTTATTATTGGGAATATAATCTTTCAAACTAGTAGTGCACTCAATAAGATCAAGAATAAAAGAAAGCGTAGCCTTTCTGATTAACAACCACTAGACTCGTGGAAATGTTGTCTTTTTCCTCTGAAATAATTTCAAAAATGACAATATTTTCGATCAGCTTGTGGAAGAAGTATTCCGATCAGAAAGTCAAAAATAATAATAATAAATATTCAGTCTTGCATCTTAGCGTCTATCATCACATCAAAAATCTTGTGAAATTTGAACTTTCTGAGTGAATAATGCAAAATATAATTCGAACAATAGATCAGTTGATAATAGCAAGATCTTTCATACCGTAACGATTTTTCATATATATGTGAATCACCATTTGAAAGCCAAACATCATTTGAAATAGTATAGTAAGGCATTTTTAATTGTTTTTTGCTGTCAAATGATGAATCCGAGAGTTGAAATGATATGGGCAGAGCGGAAGGGATTCGTTTATTTCGGGTTATAAAAAGAATTTCATGCTTTAAATAAGAGTGGATATTCTCGAAACGAGTTGGGAGCCCCAAAAGTTTCATTTGAATTTTTTGTTCAGGAGGCCAAAATACGTAAGTTCCACCAAAAATTTTTAATTTTCGAGGCGTAGCCCGATTAACGGAATTTTACCATTCTTTTATTCACTGTTTATATAGGTACCCATCGAGTTCATCATGAAACGGAATTAGGAATTCCACTCTGGAAAGTCTGTGGATGGCCTTAGAGCGTAGAAGGTACTGTCAATTTTGGCAATTTCCTATCTTCAATTTTCCAATGATAACAAAGGTACGCACCCAATTTTGATCAGTATGTATATTCAAGACAGTAGTTTAACTTTTTTAACACCACTTTTTCGAAAACATCTGTTTTTACAACGTATGCTTTACGGCATTACACAATGGGAATGGCCAAGAATGTTGTTGCGAATGAAAGTCCAAGGTATAGTGCTTTTCCGCAGAACCGGCAACCCTGCGTGAAATAATTGCCATGTGGCATGTTTGAAAACAGCCAATCAAATCCACTCGTCAGAGGTCGAGTAACCAATCACAAGTAAAAACGTGATTGAGGTATCACTTAAAGTTAGTAGTAGTAGGTACTGTCGGTACCAAAGAATCCCAAGGAAATTGATAATTGTTCAAATTTCAAGCGATAACGGAAAGACTCATGTATGCTCAAAATGAAGGACGTCAGTAAATTGGCCCAAAGGAAATAATCGCAAACACCTGAAATATGTTATATTTTTTAACGCCCTATCACGTCGCAAGACATTGATGCACGTTTATAACATTTGGAGAGCCATCATAACACTGAAATTTGTCTCATTATACGTGTTAAATTTCTCAAGGGAATCATAAAAAAAATTCAAAAATAAGAGATGCATGCATAGATAGTGGAAACAAACGTACAAAGCCTGACAACAGTGAAAATTGCTTTTTGAGGCGATAACCGAGAAAAACGACAAAGAGTCCGAGATTGAATGTACCTATAAGGCTTCTCCTAGGAGATAGGTATACATATTATTTTCACACGAATATTTCATTTCAATTCCTTGTTTTTCGCTGTGATACACTTTACATAGCGTTTATTCTTTCAACGGAAAGGAAATAATATTTCTCTTCATCGGCTTGAATATGACCATATATTCACTTATTGGGTGAACCAAGTAGGATAGGTATTCCAGGATATCGCTTGGTTGCTACGGTAATTGTTTCGAAATGTGGAGATTCGACCTAGTACAAAAATTGAAATGACTTCAACCACTGAATCTGCTTACCGGCAATTTTCAATATCTGTAATGACTCCTAAAAGTAATATCAATCCTAATTTCTAATTTGGAATAGCAACCAACAGTTCATTGCCACACTATTTTCAAATATTGAATTTGATTTATTTAATATTTATTAATATTCCTTTATTGTTAAGTTGGCCATGCCGATAATGTTACAAGAATTTGACATCATGAAAATTTGAAATCAAATTTATTTGTTCGAAAAATATCGATCACAACATGAAGTCTTGTAGAAGAATATTCATTCAGAAAACACATCAATATTCTTCTTCCGAACAAATCAATTGTAAACTTCCTAATATCAGAGAATCGGCGAAGGAAGCTAGCTGATAGCTACCTGTTTTTAGTGTCAAATTATTTCTCTAGCAAATCTGAAAATGGTGGGAGAGAAAAAATTGTTCAACAGATACAAAAAACGCGTTTTCGGTACTCGTAAGATTGCCGAACTCTCTAACTTGTCTCGAAAACATGAATTTTTTTTACAAGTTAAACAAATGATTAGGTATTATCACCACATTACAGGAATAGTTATTTGTATACTAAGGCCGCAAACCGCTTTTTCGCCTTCCGAAAGAGAGATTATCGCCGAGGCTGCTCCGGACGAGGCACGATAATTTCGAGGTCGCGAAAACATTTTGTGGCCATAGTATACACAATATTTTCTGTACAACCGTGGGAATTATATATTTCCAATAACGCGAAAACAGAAAAGTAAACTGATGGCGCCAATATCACAGTGTTAATATGGAAATTAAATATTCAGCAATACAAATGTTCGGTATGCCAGCAGTTACTCTGGGAAACAGCCGTAAAAAAAATTGTCCAGGCATTCATTTTCTTTTTCTTTTTTTTTTCTCCTCATTTATCATTATTATTATATTAGTAATTACATTTTTGTAGAATTTTTCAAATAAATACGATTAATTAGTATTATTGTGTTCAATACAAATATACATATAATATTTAAAATATTTCTTCATTCATTTTCAGGTGTAGAAAAACTAGCGTATGCAACTCTCATTTAATGGTTATTAATACACTCACATAAACCATACGAAACTCACCTCCGGCTCGTATCCCGGTTAATTCTCGTGTATTATAATGACCATCACTACATGATCGTTGTATAATATTCTAAAAGTAATAGAAAATGGAACTATTGCATATTTCGTTGCATTTGAGTCAACAATAAAGGAGAACGTGCCACGTGGCCAAACGAATATATTTTTTTGTTTAGACTTCATTATTTTGGATTTACTTTAATTTTTCGAACTGAAAATTTGTTTTAATAGAAAAAGAATAAAGAATATAGACAATGGAAGAAGACTTAGCTGTTGCCCATATCGTGCATTGACATGATGGATTTTTAGTTTTGCTTCCGGCTGTTCACATATTGCAGATTCGGTTGTAATATATTAAAACGGTTTAATGCTCGGTTTCATGTCTGGTTAAACGAGTTGCTCTTCTGAGTCAGTCAGTCGAACAAGCTTCAGTAGAACGTACATCAACGGAACAACTCACAGCAACATTTCATTGCAGAGCTCGTTGCAGAGTGATGATATGAGATATACATTAGATTCATGATGCAGCTAAGCTAATGTTGAAAGTGGATTTTTTATATTGTTTGATATCAATTCCAAATTGGAATCACAGTGGGCAAATTGCCAATATTTTTTTGGAATGTTAACTCTGCATAACAAAAATGGTGAACGAATTGCTTGTCATGGAGTAACTGTAACGTGTCTATTAAGTAACGTCTAAGTTTACAGGATACCGTCGAAACATTCAAAACTGTATAAGCATGTTGGAAGGTTTGATGCAAAACAAACACAACGGTTCGGAGACAAGTGAAGGCTGATATCAGACTGCTTATGGCTAGTTTATGCAACAAAACCCAATAGCTAAGCCTGTAAATTAGTTGAGGATAGTTCAACTTTTTGCGGATTCCACTAGAAATTCATTTGAATGTTTTGTTTTGAGATTTTCGATAAAATTCTTCACTGATATGGATCATCGCAATGATTATCATAAATACCTACTTACATATGATCATTGGAGAAAATCGATCATTTCATGTATATTATATATGAGAAAAACGAAAAGATGGCACAGATTTTGGGTAAGAGATGTTTTTAAAGTGGTCATTTCCTTTTTTTTATACGGGAAATGAGATCAAAATCAACTTTTTCCTTTTCTTTGGTCTGTCATCGAGACCTGCATCGATAAGTCCGGAATATTCTCCATAGGCCTACACAAGTATAAGTACGGATACGATTCGGCAGACGGCAGAGTTTTTCAGAGTTTCTAGTAGAGAGAGCTTTGGTATTGAGTATTGCTAAGTGCAAATGTCGAAGTGTAGAGAGTTTTATTACAGAACTTTGGATAGTTTAGCTGAGCAGCTCAAGTGATTCTATTGTATTGTGATAAAGAGTTTTAATGAAAGTACTTTAGTGTTGTTTGGAGTTTTAATAAACGAACCCAAGGAAATATCGTAACACTATAAATAACGAAACTATTCAAACAATGCACGATAGGATAACTCAAAGGTTGTATTCGGGTTCACAACAAAAACAGTTCAGGAACGGTTCGAAACAGTTGGACTGTTGAGGCGTGAAGGGTTTGTCTCGAATATATTTACATTAATTGGGTGGGTGACTATTTTTGACTGTCCTAGAACAGTACTTGTTGCGAACCCGAATACGGCTAAAGTCAGCTCGATGCGGAACCCGTATCATTCAGAAAAAAAAATTACTATCAATAATCAATAACATGACGTTGTTTATAATGTCTAACAATTGGCGATGAAATTAAGAATAGAACACTCGATACAACTTGATTCGTAAGTGTCGCCATAAAATTCTAAAAAATTGCAAAACACCAGGATTTTTAGATATCTTAGGACCGGTTTTATCAACGCGAGATATTATTATTTATCCGATAAAAATAAACAACAGTTTTCATCCTTGTCAGTGCCAAACGTTACTCACGCGCACCCTCTCACTTCATCCATCTGTCTGACAGATAACTAAGTAGTTTCTAGTTTGAACGAATTTTATAAATTTCGTACCAACCTAGGAGCGGAAGAGGAAAAAATGCGACAAAATAAAAAAAAAAAAATAAAAAACAAAAAAACCCCCACCAAAAAAAAAAAAAAAAAAAAAAAAAGGGGATTTCAGGAGAAGCGGTACGCTCTCCGGATAAAACTTTCAATGTCAAAGTGGTGCGGCCTGCGGCCATGTTATTTTGATATTTCGGAATATGATTAAAACTACAACAGAAAGGTTTTTTTATCAGGCACAAATCAAGGTTAACATTAATATGAAAACTGAAACAACACGACAATAATAGCTTTTCAAATTTGCAAACAAGGCAATCTAACCTTTATTGGGAATTTACCATTTATCTCACAAAATTCTGTCAAAGTTGGCAAAATAACAATGAAGAATCGATATCTTTCACAAAATCACACAGAAAAGATGATCCAATGATGATGCTTGAGGATGAGCGTAAAAAAGTGTTAATATGAGTAGACAGGGCCGACAAGGACAAACATAAATTGTTTCCATGTGTGAAAACGGTCTCCGAAATCCGCGGCCAATTTATGTAGGAGAGTTCTATAATGTTTCAGTTTCACACAAACGTCAGAGGAATTTATCACAGGTAAATAACTTCATTGCAAAAAGGAAAATTGTCCGGTTTAGGTGAAGCAATTCAGTAATTTGTCTATATTGTCACATTGTGTTTCGATTGTAGTTCAACCATAATTCTTCATATTTATACTGTTTTAATACTATGTACATTTTCAGAATGAAAAGGTTGGATTGAAGATTTGAAAGTTGGAAGGTAGGTAGCTGGAACCTCTCCAATACCTATACGCGAATGATATTGGTAATATTCGAGTGGGAACACCATTTTTTATATAAAAAATACTGTTTTACGGCAATGATCCCAGCCCCTGGGCTGCAATTCTTGAAATAAATCCGTATCCGACTTTGTGTTTTGTGTTACAGTTCAACACATTCAGTCACTCTATTCGTATGAAAATGAAATCCGTATGACTCAAGAATTGCAGCCCAGGTTGTTTATTCACTGTAGGACTGGGGTATGAATTCGAACCTTTTTCATAGGTATAGGTGCCTAGGTACCTACCTATTTTGTGTATGATAAACTGGGTAAACAATCAAACACAAATGCTAATTTCGATGCATAACGCCATCATCCATGAATCAAACTCGATTTATTTAGTTGTATTCGTTAATGAGGTAACACACTTACCGAAAATGTTTCCAATTTTGGCGAATTATCTAAAAACCCACTACATAACCTACAATATTACTGCGTCCGAATAAATCGACACGAAAAAAGATTATCATTTCACTATAGTGTATGAATTACATAAAATATTCATATACATGGTTTTGAATATTCAAAAGGTCAAAAGTCAACCTTTTCGAAAATCGAATTCATTATAATGTTCGAAACAGCAGCTACACTTTTTCATAACATTTTACCATCATCACAATCACAAACAAATTTAATTGTTCCAGCTAGAATTCAATTCGTTGTACAGTGCACATGCTCAGATCGAACATGTGGTTAGACACACGTTATGGGTCCATGGGTCGTGAATTTTTGACTGGGATACGGACGTCAATCAACTAGACTGGTGATTAGTCAACGTATTATCGAATAGACAGGGCCGCAGTGACAGATTTTCAACCAATTTCTTACAGTCTACAGTACAGTCTGCCTTTGAAAGGGGAAATGACTGAAGGTGAAACAAAACGTAATCTGCAAAAATATTACCTAACCATATTTATGCGCTGCGTGGTACTTCATATAAAAGCCAGAATTTGCCTTCGTTAACTTCAACTATAATTGGGATGGACGCCTTTTTGCAGGCTGCATTGAATTTGTCAATGCATATTAAATACCGTGATATAAACATCACTTGACGTACAAAAATTATATAAGTATAGGTTTTCAAATAATGCAGGGTGACCAACTTGCTCGAATGTATTGCAAAAAAAATGTGATGAAAACGTTCTTTCCACAATATACAGTATTGAAACTTGAACGAGTTTCACAGTGTGATTGACAAAAAATGGGACCTAGCCAACAGTTACATCGCAGGAACAAGGCGGCGATATCACGACGTGACATGTGATGTCCCAAAACTTATTTCAGAAAACTTGCATTTACGTCTCTCACAAAAAGCGAATACCAGTGGTAAAATACCAATGTGACAATTGTAAATTTCCTTTCCGTCAAAACTGGGTTTTTACAAGCAATACTAGTAATTTATGAGTGACAAGTTTACCAATCCAATCTTACAAGTGTTCGAAATACATTATATTCGAATTTGGGTTTTTTAAAGCTACTGGTAGGTTATTGGGACTAACATACATGTGTGTTCTCGACTAATCACATCGTTTTTGTTTCCACAAATCACCGACGTGGAAGACTGGTACTTTATTAGTCTGATTCTACCAACGTAAGAAGCATGGTCAATATATTAAACAATCATTATTGGTAGGATATTTGACTTTATATCAAATATGTGGTCCAGTGATTTTGAGGACGAAAAGCGTGTTGCCATCTTTGGGTTTGAATTTCCTAAAAAAAATAAACATTAACATGTTCGCGACAAGGTACCAAAACATGGCCAACCAAATGAAGGCAACTGGCTTCAATGGGACTCGCTGAGTCTCCGAGTGGGAAAGCTCTGATGGAAATATATGTCCCATTATCAAACGATTTTCTCTAGAGCATGAGTACCAGACGTGCTGCGGAGGACATTTTGGGGTAAATAGAACACTGGCTCGAGTACGCGAGATGAGGTACTACTGGGTAAACTGTCGCCAAGATGTGGAAGAATGGTGCAAGAGATTACGAGCCGAACATTCCACTCCACCCCATGGTAGTGCATTCGCTTCACCAACACAAACTCTAGCTATCCCAGCCAACACATCTGTGACATGACATCCCTGCGATGTCACTATCAAGTAACACTGAGACATTACTTTTGTTAGGTCGCTGCGATGTACATATTTGGCATGTAACTATTGCGAAATTGAGTTGATGTGATATTTGTGACATCTAGTAGATATCGCTCTTATGATGTCCAGTGTATATAATTCTGGTAATATCCATGAAGTATCAATGATACAGAATACAGGCCTGCCTATATTTCTGGATAGATTTCAGAATATATCCCACATATTAAAGGCAGAAAGTACCTCGCAGATTGATAGCGAAATAAATCGCAGAGTCATCGCACATCTTGTCGCAAAATTGATCTCAATTTTGTCACAAAATTTGTCGCAATTTTGTCACATAACTTGTCGCAATTTCGTCACAAAACTTGTTGCGATTTTGTCACAAAACTTGTCGCAATTTCGTCACAAAACTTGTCGCAGTTGTGTCACAGGCGATGTCTCCTGAGTGTGACATCGCGACATGTGAGCGACGTAAATGCAAGTTCCCTGCGACAAGTTTTGGGACGTCACACGCCTCGTCGTGATATCGCAGGGACGTCCCTGCGATGTAACTGTGTTGGCTGGGATCTCGCAAACATTTTCCAACCCCTAGCAGAACAATTCTCATCATATATTCGAAACTCATTCCATTTCATAGAAATCATCAAATCTGTCAACTTTCCGACCCATACCGACCGATATCCTTGTAAGCATCGATGTAGTATCCCTTTTCACAAATATTCCCCTAGCAGATACGCTTTAGCATCCTGTGAAAACCAAACACCAAATCTCCCAAGACACGCTTAACCTGCTCATTAGTCATTGTATGTCCAGTACCTTCTTTTCCAGGGCAAATTTCACAAACAAGTAAAAGAAGCCACTATGGGTTCTCCTTTTTCGCCAGTACTTGTAAACCTTTACATGGAAGATTTTGAGTCCAGAGCCATTGACACATCTGCATTGAAGCCGACGTGTTGGCTGCGTTATTTGGATGATGTCTTTCCTATCTGGACTCATGGATCTGAAAGCCTACACAGCTTCCTCAATCACCCTAACAATATTCACTCCGACATAAAATTCACCATGGAAATGGAGATGACGCTATTTCTTTCTTAGATGTCCATAACACAAAATCCAACAATGACTTCGCTCAGACTGTCTACAGAAAACCCACGCACACCAACAGTTATCTCAATGCCAACTCCCACCATCATCCAGCCCATGCAGACTCCGTACTGAACTCTCTTGTCAACAGATCCATCAAACTCACAGATGACCACAATAGACCCAATAAGCTGAAAAAGCTCAAATATCCGCCCTTCTTCAAAACGATCACGCCTACCCCCAGATCCAGAGAACCAATCAACGCCAACAAAACTGCTTCTCGTATCCCAAATACTATTCTCTATCTACAAAACCACATATAAACGATGAGTTTGATGGTGAGCGACAAAACCACAGTCTTCACTTCATCAAGATGAGTTGGAGGTTGAGGAGACTTAGACCTCGGCATCAAGTCGCGAAGAAGTCTCGATAATGGCTCCAAAGTGGGAGCCGAAATGTGAGTGCACCAAGTTTAATAGGTTGAAATGTGTGCTGCAATTCCATGATTTTCGAAGTTTTGCTTATCAAATGACTTGAGTGTGTGATAACTTGATAAAATCCCGAGACGCAGGTCAAATTATTACACACAAAAGCGTTTGCTTGAAAGCAAAAATTTTGAAAATCATGGAAATACACGTATTTTGGTCGATTTGTCATAGCCCGGGTTATAGTTGGTTGGCGATGAGGCAAGCGGTCCATGGATGTTAAAATACCCAGGCTAGACACGATAGATTTTTGGGTGGTTACATCTTGGTGGAAATAATAACATAGGCGAAAACTACATTACATTTATTACGGCAGAGATAACAGCAACTATAAAGGCACTTGAGGGTCAAAAACAATAAATACATGAGGCTAACAATAATACATACCCACATTGCAACCAAGTCCCAATCACGAATCAAAGCCAATACCATTGTCAGATTCACTAAAAGAATCGTCACATTTGATTAAACTAATAACTTACGCATGATCAATCTCGAAAAATTTCAGCAGTTTACTTTATCTGTTATCACTTTTGAATGTTTATTACTTGATCACTTCAAATTCATTTCTTAGATCTGAACACTAATATGCAGATGAAGTTTTTGATTACCATTGTTCTATTAAAATAATTGCTAATATAATTTCTAGATTTTTTGGAATGTCTGAATGTTCTATCACAACTATTTGGATCTCATCATTGTTTATCTGATCTTTTTTGATCAATGATTTATTAAATTGATTTTCGATAGCTGATTTCAACTGTTTGTTTGTTGTCGAATGATGATCAATTTATCTTCTGGGCTCTGGCCTTTTACAGAAAAGCGGCCTCTTTCTTATTGGCAATTACTAAGCTCCATTTCTTGTCGGAGGGGGGAGGGGGGGGGACAAAGACCCATAAATCTCTTCTGGGAGAAAGCGGCTTTCTCTATATCGGCTACCGACAAGAGTTGACTTTAAAGATTAGCCTTGAGAGTTTTTTTTATGGTTCCTGGAATCCATTTCAGTTTTCAGCTTCTATCGGCTTTTGGTATAAGAGTTCTTTTGGCGAAACCAGTTTCACCCTTGGAAATCGTTACAAGTTTTTTAACAATAGTAGTTTCACTGCAATGTATTGTCATGGAGTTGCCAAATTGAATTTTGGAAAAATGGCTTTGGTACTGCCATTTTGGAAATGAATTGCAACTTTTGATGAGATTTCAAAAAATTCCCATTGCTTCATTGTCAAAAATATCAGTACTTCCAATATCAAATCAAATTTGTGACCCCAAATATTTGGAACATGTCACAGTAGCTTGAAATACCCCATATAAATATTTGGAATTACTTCACGAAAAAAATAACTTTCAATGAACATTATGTAAATATCCGAGGTCCAATCTACTCAGTTTTCAACTGTTATTGGAACTACTCATTAGGGCCACTTTTATTTAATATTTATCTCAACAACTTTTTTATTATTGACACTGTAGGTGAAATTCACAGTTTCGCAGATGATACTGTCATATTATATGGGGAAAAAACTGGAATGAATTACAAACCAAAGCTACATTAGATTTTGAAAAGATTAAAAATTGGTTTGATTATAACATACTCTCAGTAAATTTTGAGGAAACAAAATATGTTCCATTCTCATTTCATAATATTTCCCTACCGGACTTAGGACCACTAATACTTCATGATTATACTAGCATTGAAAAAACTGATAGTATCGAGTACTTAGGAGTTATAATTGATAAACATCTGGAATGGCACAAACACATAGCGTTCCTTTTGAAGAAATTACGAATTTTATTATCAAAATTCAAGTATCTCAAAACATTTATCTGATGGCATGTCATAATGACAACGTTGTGTCACTCAATTTTGATGACATAAGGAAGCTCATTATGGGACTAAGTACCATAATGAATTCATTATGGGACTAAGTACCATAATGAATTCATTATGGTACTAAGTACCATAATGAAATTCTATAAGGAAAACATGTAATGGTTTGATCAAAAAAGTTTATTCAAAATGCATAACTATGTACAAAACTATTTATTATAAATGGTAAAAGAACAATTACTACAATTTGTAATATTAATTCCAATGGATTCTACATGTCGAAAATGCAGTTTTTAATTTTTCGAAAATGTATTGATATAAATGCCATCAGATAAAATTTTGTATGTAATACGAATCATAAACAATCATTATGGCACACGCCGTGTTATCGGACTCGGCTACGCCTCGCCCGATAACATTCACGACTTGTACCATAATGATCGTCTTTTTTATCCTTATTACATAAATAACTATTATGACCGTAAAAACCCTCAACATTCTTTATTTTTTATTAATACAGTCCCAATTGAATTATGGGATTCTGGCTTGGGGAGGGGTCATGAAATCCCACATTATAAATCTTGAAGTTCTTCAGAAACGGTTTTTGAAAATAATATATAATAATTCTTATTTGTATCCAAGTGAAAATCTGTACATAGAAACACATAAAATGGACATGAGACAATTATTCGGATATAACATCATGATTTAAGTATATCCATAAACACAAATTGAATATAAATTTCAATAATCATATTTATAACACAAGGAATAAAAATGATATCACATTGAAAAATAGAGTTAAAACAACAATGTCTCTAAATTTCTTTAAATATTAATTGCCATTCTACTATGATTTGATTCCAAATTATATAAAAATGATAAAGTCAAGTATCTTTCAAACTACAGATTAAAAAATGGATTCAAGAATCACGTCGAAAATTTATTTCATGAAATCTCTCACTTCAGTTAAGAAAATTAGTTAATTTTTCAATATTATTTTGTTGAATTCTACAAATTTATCAAATATATTATACATAAATATGATTCGTATCTCTCGCAACAAGTTTTTAACTTCGCGGATATAATTGAGCTGTTTATTCACCTTTTTACAAATTGATGTATATGCTCTTTTTCATGAATTTCAAATAAACTTTATTATTAATTAAACACCCTTGCTGAAACTATTGAGCACGAACAGAAATGGTCCTGTGAATTGGTGATAATAAAACATCTGACAAAAGTGGCTTATACAATTCATTTATTCAATATATTGATTACATTTCAACCTTCATTATACATCTATTTGTTTGCTTAGCAAATGATAATATTTTATAATTAGATGTCAAAAAATCAACAAGAGATTTCAAATCAGTCAATACTTATTCATAATTGAAAAAAAATCATAGAATTTAAGGAATACAAATTGGCTCTTATCAAATGTATCTGTTAACACAACATTCGTCGAATTTCTCAAAAAATTGTTATTTGATAATACATCTTCAAATATTCAAAATCTGCAGTGATTCAGATTTTTATATTAGTATGATTCGCAGCCTATATCCAATTTTTATATAGCAGATTTGATATTTTTAGCTTTCAATTCGATATAAATAATAAATCGCAGACTCTTTCATAGAATTAAATTAATCATTCAATTAATTAAGAAAACATTTCAATACAAACAGGTACAATACTAATTTATAATTGAAAAATAAATAATTCAAGAAATAATTTACACAAAAATGGAATTTTATGATTTTTATCATTCAATTAATTAAAAAAACATTTCAATACATACAGGTACAATAAAAATTTATAATCGAAAAATAAATAATTTAAATGAAATAATTTACACAAAAATGGAATTTTATGATTATGGCTTTCGAAAACACACGTTCTGGCAGCTCAAACTGCATAGCACATACAAGTGCTTAGCAAGAACTTTCTAGGATAGCACTTGTATGTCTCTTATTATATTATGATGTTCCTGTGCAACATCAACTCTACCAAAAATCAATAAACAAAACAGCACCTCTTTACTATGAAACCAGTTTTGAAACTGCAGTAGGGTTGCATTTGAATTGTATGTGTTATTTATTTAGGACTGACATTGCATGAAAATGACATAATGTATGACTGGTTAATTCATAAATTTATAACACTATTTGGCAGGTAAAATTTCCATGCAAAAGGTTATATTGTCAATGAGTGTTTGTTGTTTCCCAAATATATTGTTTATTTTTGGCCCAATCAATATTCATTGTGAGAAATTGGCAGGAAAAAGGCAGATTTTCCATAAAACCCAAGAACAGTATTGGCTAAATGATATTGCACAGGGCTAGCATACTGTAATACTGATTGCAAGAAACGTGCAAGTGCTATGCAAGATATTTTTTGAACAGGAACGAACTTGCAAATTGTATGGCTAGTTTACAACTTATTTCGACACTATTGCCGAGCTAAGTTTCTTTTTTGCTAGCATTATAATGCGATTTATTTCGACAGACTCGATCGGCTTGGTAAAATTTCAACCAACTTGTCATACTGTAATACTGATCGCAAGAAACGTGCAAGTGCTATGCAAGATATTTTTTGAACAAGAACGAACTTGTAAATTGTATGGCTATTTACAACTTATTTCGACACTATTGCTGAGCTAAGTTCCTTTTTTGCTAGCATTATGATGCGATTTATTTCGACAGACTCGATCGGCTTGGTAAAATTTCAATCAACTTGTCAAACAGATCCGAGCAGTCGACATAAAGAAGTATGTAGCCATTATGTTACGACAAGAAATGAAATCTTCAGCCTCACTTGTCTTCACTCCTCTACTAATACTTGAATCATTGCTGCACACAAAACAAAAAATACACTTTTCCAATTAGTTCAGTATAAAATACAATTTCAAGTAAATATCCCCCTGGCAGTGCTTGAACATGTCACATTTATATAGGTGAGAAAATTTTTATAAACTGAATAAGGCACCAAGAAAATGTCACAATGTCACAAACTGTTCCTTGTGAATATTTCATAACAAGCATATGCATCAACGCATTCCAGTTTCTAACAATTCCATTCAAAATATGAAAATTCATTTACTCCTAATGAAAATATCTGATCTATAAGATCACTACGTTTTATATAAACATGCAATTAGTTGGCTAACCAGGGATGGTGTTTCAAAGACTCTTTTGACCGATCACCGTAGTCATATAAGATCTCGTCTCCTTTTTTGATACTATCTTTAGCTACAAGTACCAGCCTGGGTTTATCGTCAATGATGACAGTTTTTGTTAGGAGATTCCCATTCCTCGAATGATTCACAAGGCGGCCTAACCTACCCGATTCTGCTGTAGCATCGATGCTGTAAAAAAAAGTGAATGAGATTCAAACAAGTCGAATGTTAAGGTCCTATATGCTGCCTAAATTTATGCTCTATCAACATAAAACTGAGAAAGTAAATCTGTAATTAGTACAGGAAATGGATCATTTTGGCTCGCAATTTTTTCGTCCACCATGGATTTATCTGAAATTTTCACAGAAGGTAGGGAATAGCTCAAGGATCATTTTCTATATCATGACGCTGTACGCTAGAGCCTTGGGGGTGGTTGCCACCCCATCACAGAGGTGAAATTTTTTTATTACATTTCAACTGTAGGAATTGACGGAAAAAGGAATTCTAAGAAAAAAATGCTCCATAGCTTTTTTTCGTAAAAGTAATATATTTTGAGTTATTCGAAGTTGAAAGTAACAGTTTTTTGACGGAAAAATCGACTTTTTTAAATGGTTTTTTGTAAATAACTCTAAAACTATACATTTCATCAAAAAAAGTGTGGAGAGGCAAATTGTGGCTTTTGAAAAAACAAAAAACAATGATTTTTCAAATTAATGCTTAGCTTTTTTCGTCAAATGTATAAATTGGAAGATTTAAAGCGAAATAACGAGGAAAATCTGCATTTTTCGAAGGAAGCTCATACAATCTTTTTTAAAGTATTCAATTAGAGCTTTCAAACAAATAAAAAAAATGTCTTCCTAGCGTGAAAATTGGCCGACTTATGATTGAAATAAAATCGGTACCCGCTTTTTTCTACGAAAAAAATCTGTGAAAACAACCTCCAAAGTACCCCCTAACTAAAATTGATCGCCACCCCTCTGTGATTCTCTTTATATATGTACTATTAATACACCCACGAAGTTTAACCAATTCAAAATGCCTAATTTCAGAAAAATTGGAGTTTAAAGAGAAAACGATTTTTTTCAATTTCGTGTTCTTAATCCTTTTCTTATATCTCTCAAAATACTAAAGATACGAAAAAAACGATACAGTACTTAATTGTAGCTTTTTAAAGACAAAAATTTCTCTGTATGTAGATTTTTTGTAAAGTGAATATTCGGCGAGATATAGCCGTTTAACACCTACATTTACGATCGAACATCACCTTACTCAAGCGCTTTGAACTCTCCCCATTTAAAAATTAAGGGATCTGAAGTAATTTCATTCACATAGCCTCATAGCTCTCGAAGAGCTCTACAAAATCGTTCCCAAAAAAATTTGCTATCACCAAAAATGAAAGAGCTATGCTTAAAAACCAATACATTTTTTTTTTTAATTTGAATTACCCGCTTTGGAGCGTAGTATTCTACATAACTGGTATATTCGGCAGTTATACGTTATATGTTCCACTTTTTCCATTCATATTGGAAGACAGCGGAGAAAAAAAAATTTGCTCGCGTGTGTGAGTGTATATTTCGTTGATTTCTCACCAAGTTTGAAGACATATTATGAAAATTTCGATGTTTTCAAAGATAGTTTATGACAAGGGTAGGTTGAAAGATTATGAAATTGTATCCTAAAGCATTATTCAACTATTTTTACCCATATTTAGGTTTTTAATGTTATTTTATAATTTCTGACAATTAGGGGTAGTTTTCACCCCCTAAAAAACAAAAAGCCTACAACGGCACAATATAGAAAATTAACTAGAGGGTGTAATAAGCCTAATACCAAATTTTTGAACAAATCGGTGCTGGACGAAAAAATTGCGAGGTTTTACCATTTTGTCAGCTTCATTTTCTGAACTAAATGGGTAAATGTTGACACTAAATAGTATCAATAGTATAAAACAATGTTGATAGTAATTTCAGTTCAAATTGCAGCTAACAACCCAATATCTGATGAAAGCATTACATCTCAGTTCAATGAACTGGGTCGATAAGATTGTTATTGTAGTTGGAATACATAGTTTGAAACTGAGACCCTTGCCTTTCTTTCATCCTCACAAAAACTGCTAGTAACACTAGCTGTACTAAGAGTTACACTTATTGAAGTATCACTTGGAAATTGGACGCTCTCTTTCAAGTACTTACCAATACTGTTGATTATTGTATTTAAAATAATACATGTAGCAGCCTGTATTTTGATCACATGCATACTTTTCTTCTCTCACTTTGGCTTCTACTAAATCTATCAGATCTCCAGAATACTCAACTACAAAGTCACCTCTAACAAAGTCTTTTGCTGCTACTACCCCTCGTCCTTTGTTTTCGAAAATCTTCACCTGAGAAAAACCAATAATTATTATTACAAATATACCTGCTGACCCGGAATTAATTGTCTCGTATTTTTAGTAAGTTTACTACTTACTATGAATTTCATATTTCGAATGAAAGTTTTTTTGAAAACAACGATTTGGCATAGAATTACCTTCCCAATGACATATCACTACAATAGTTTACAATCTACAATTTAGATTTTACAAAAAAATAGTTTTTTTTATTCCCCTGTTAACCAAAAATAATTTTAAAGGTAGACTATGGAGAAGATTCAACAATATCTTCTAACAATAACTCATGGTCAATTTTTTTAACAATAATTTTCATGCGAGTTATTATTACAATTCAATTTTTTAAAAACAAATAATGATTCCCCATACTGTGTTGTGTGAAAAATTTGGACATGGGTTATTTTTACATGATATTCTCCCATCTTCCCTACCATATTTTCATGATATTGTTTCGTTACAAGGGAAATACAAAAAGTATTTTTTATAATATCTTGATTATATCAGCAGATTGTGAATCGGTACTTTGTAATATATAATTGGAAATGTAATTCTGTACCTATTCCATATTTAAAAAAAAAAAATTCAATTGAAATATGAAAATCCTGTGCGCTTCCGGTCAAACCAGAAGTAGTGTCATATAATATATGGTTTGATTGTACACTCATGACATCGCATCAAAGTACCGAATATTGAACATCCATACAAACTAACAATAAAGATTCAGGAAACTAAATCGGTTCCGGGTCACCCGGTATAGTGATATTTATTCCCAATCCCCTACCATTCAGTAAGTAAACTCTCCCTCTCAACCAAAAATTACTCATCATCAGAGCAAAGAAGTGATTCAAAAAAAAATCGAACTAAAAAAATTTACCTCTAATCCTTCTTCCCGTTCATTCTTCAATGCATCCACCAAGCTTTTTTGCTTTTCTTCTAAAACTGTCTTCTGAGTTTTACGATTAGACCTTCTCTCAGGAAAATATTCAGTGAGTTTGTGATTTTCTCTGTCTACATTTTTGGCCGACTTCTGATTTGGTCTGAAACAGTTGAGAGTATGTTGGGGAATCAAGTAGCAGATATACCATAAATTTGTTTATTTACGACTAATACATAATGTAAGTTAAAGTATACTCTTCAGTATATATTATTCCCTTAGAGAATAATGGCGAGGAATTAATAGTCTTTATTCCCTCTAGTCCTATCACAAAATTCTTCGAATTGAATATTTTGATAAATAAATTAGTCGTAAATAAAATAGAGTATACTACTCGCAATAAGGACTATTATTATTAACTCGTGGTATAATCTATTATTATTAAATATGGTATCAAAAATTATGAAAAAATATCCTTGAACTAAAAAGGATAATTCAGGTGTACATGGGTGGAAAAACGAATTATATCCAAAATAACTGTAATTGCCGGAATATATTGACTTAAGTACATAAAAAATCCATAACTAGGGGATTAATAGACTATTTTTTCCATATGTTCACTTTCCTCAACTATGACATTCCAGATAGAATTTCGTTGAAATAGTTACAATATTGAGGATATTATGACAACAATAGTATATTGTGATATTGGAAGAAGAAGCAATATTGTGATATTAAGAGAAAAAGTAATGTCAAATCATCTTTCGAACAATTCGTTCGAAGTAATGTATTTTTGTGGCAAACATATAGATTAACGAGCAAACGGCATGGAAGCCCACGAACGATTCAATGTTATCTATCCTTTGGGAAATGTGAATTGATTTTTAACCTTTGGAAAGAAACTCAATCAAGGGTTGATATTGATAAAGTTCGTAGAAACGCGGGTTAGTTGAGTTTAGAATTCAAAAGAAAATAAGTGTTAGTCAACTGCAGTAAACACTTACCGTCGTTTTGACTTCGTAACAGGTTGTAACGCAGGCTGAAAGGATTTTATGAGAGATTTTTTGCAGTCTTTGACCTCAGAGCTGTCACTTCTCAATTCAATTCTATGTGGAGTTGGTGGCGACAATAATTGATCATGCATTGCTTTTATGCTTCTCGTCTGAATCAGTGGTGTGATGGGCTCTGCTGATGTAACTGAAAGAATGACCATGGGTTCAAGATAGAGATTTCAAATTTTTTTAAATCATAAAATCGAAGGTTAATTCACAAAATACAGTGAAAAACTATATTTCGAAGTAATATCACAAAAAGTGTTTCCCCAAATCGTTTTTATTACATTCCATGATTTACCACAAACATATTGAGAACAAATATTCAGATTGCATGAAAACAATTTGGATAATAACAGTAGATGTAGATCATCCTGTGCACATTCAACTGACAAAATCTATATTGATAATCATCACTCATAAAACCTTAAAAACTGTCAAATCTCATTATGCGTCAACAAATTTCGCGCTCAGAAAAAAATTCATGTCGAAATTAGATTGCCGGTAGTTAATAAAAAAAAACTGTGAAAGATGGGTTCTGAAGATATGGGAAAAGAGTTGAGAGAGAACAACGAGAAAATTGTTGAATGTATATTGCTGTTGAAAGAACAAAGAGATGAGTTGACCTATATCATTGAAAAACAGCAAGAGGAAAGGAAAAAATTAGAAACCGAAATGGAAAGGATAACTTACAAATTATGCCTGGTAAAAGAGACACGTCTCAAAATTGTCTGCATTTTTGATGCGAGTAGAAATAGGTTTTTCAATTAATAGTAATACCACAACAATATACAATATCAATTCAGGGAAACAAGCTTAAAAACACTATACAACACCAAAGTACTTTTAGGGTTTGCATATGAATCAGGTTGACCTCTGAATTGAAATTATCATCTTTTTCTTTGTTCCCAATTCGAAAGGATGACCCTTATCATATCTGGTGCAGTCAATATGTAATTAAAAAGTACAGACCAAGTTTGGATAAGAATATCTTGAAACTTTCATGGATGTATGCATCAAATTCCAATGATTATTTATAGCAAAAAAATCTGTTATACGCCAACTGGTTTTGAAAAAATTGAATCTGAAGTCAAAACGCTGCTCGTCAGTTTGAAAGTTATAGCTCATTATTCCACTTTCTACGAGCACGTTATTAGTCGAATCTTTCGAAACTTTGAAGGGCTTCGACTTCCGAACAAAGGGAAAGCGGTGAGTTTTAACTTCAGTGGCCCCATTTTCTAATCAGGAAAATTCTCACCTCGAGAGGAGCATCAAAATACTCCATTTAATAGCTTAACCATCTAAAAATGAAAGAGCCATTGGATTTTTCCAATCTTTCTACTCTTTTCATTGCTTTATAGTGCTCCAGACTTTCACCTCTCTGAAGAGCACATTTGACAAAATGTCGAACTGAATGCCTCCTTTATCTGCTGTTTTCAAAAGTGTACTTTTTGGAATAGCAACCTTCTGAGTTCTAATTTGTACAAGCAAAGGAAAAACGAGGATCTTATCGTTTGACTTACGATTTTTTGCACAATATGGTGAACAATATAAAACCAAAAATGATTTTTCAGTTGCTTTTAAATACTAAATTAGAGTTATGAAATTTTCTGTCCATTATCTCACCAAAGTACCCAGTATATGCGTTAATGACACCTGTTTTAGATTAACAAAAGTCTGGCACAGAGAATCAAAGCAAAAAGCAGCTATGATAATACCCTGAGTGAGATAGAGAAAAATTATGCAAAGTTGGTGAAAGAATCTGGTGACTTACTTGGTCTAATTAAAAAAGAATTCGATAAATTGGAATCCATGATCAACAAAAAAACCAGTACCGAAGATGCGCCTAATTTTGAGTAAGTATATTTTCGGAAAGTACAAGTACAACTTCAATGGGATAATAAGTTAGTTAGAGTTTTCACGTTTTTTTTCTGCCGAAGTATCTGCCGATACTTGATTTACCGTCGTTAAAGCCTTCCGACTTGTACTTACTCCCATACTATCCATTTCAAAAATATTTTTCCCTATACTGATTGATATAAGTAAATTACTGGATGTATGTCATAAGTATTTCTGTGGATCCAAAGTACGTGGGGGGTTGTCTCAATCGCTTCTTTGCATTGTTTGCAGTTTTTTAGAACAATTTTAGAGGTCTCTGTTAAACAGTCCTATCTTGTTCGGGTTTTGAATGATGCGCACAAATTGAAAATGCGCGTGCTCAGCCCCGAAAATCTAAAACTTTCTGGTATCGCTTCGTCACATGTAAGAAAGACAAATAGGCAACGACCATACGACTAATGACCATGAACCATTTCACGAAGAGAAAGAAAAGTTATTCATTATATGTTCAGTAAACCACATTTCTCTTATGAATTGTACATTAGAGATATCCACTAAAGTATGAATTGTGCATAATTCACTAAATTGTGCTTATTCGTTCACTAAATCTGCCTTAATTTTTACAGTGCACTTCAAAATGGCAGTGGTGAGCAGATTATCAGAACTATAGAAATCCATCCGATTGGTTCAAAGACAAAGGTAATTCACATCGAGGGGTGTTTCACTTCTGTAAAATTTGTACACCAAATAAGGATTTCTAGTGGATTCAGGTGGGATTTCTGGATATCAACATAGATTTCGAGAAGATTTCTAGTGAATTTTGTACAGATTTTCGAAGTGAAACACCCCTCAATTCACATGCAGTTTTCATAAGTATGTGTTTTCTTGAATTCATATTTAAGTTCGAAAATTTGTTGACACAATTAGATGTGTAACAGAGAATATTCTCTATCAAAACTGCCAAATCAAGAAGTTTTTCCGCCAATTTCGAAATCAGACAAGCCGATAGAAAAAATAAAGTACTGATGATTATAAACCATCTATAGTATTTTTGAGATTGCAATAATAAGATGTATGTTATGTTATAGATTTGCCAATGCGTCCACAAGCCGATGAAAGAAATCAAGAAAGATTTGAATGAGAAAGCTGATCAATCAGTTCAGGCAGATCAAGAGATTCCAACTAAGCTCCAAGAGCCTGTATTAGTGAAAGATGAATCAAATGCAATTTCACCCAAACTAAGCAATAATTCCGTACCTGCACCCCAATAAATGAATACCTACTTTTTACACATCATGAATCAAATAAAAACATTTTTGTTTTGTTTTGTCTATTTTTATAATGTATCATGCCTCTATACACAATACTTGAATTGCAAGTAACTCACAAACTTCACATATTCAGGTCTAGAATTCCTGTTACTGTATCAATAATAAAAATGATAGTAACACTGCACAGGTTGATTTACAGTTTGCAACACATCCTCATCCCTCAGGGACGAAATAATTGGTCGAATTCAAATAAACAGTAATTTACTCAGTACGTTTTGAGACTATGAATGAAACATAATCATTTAGTTATTCCAATAAAACGGGATAGATGATATGGGATATTCTCTCACACACTTCTAAAAAAAATAATTTATTGTGCGGGTTTTGTCCATTTCGTACTTTATATGCGAATAGTGTGAATGTTACTTATAAATTGGATAGAGTTGAGCAAATATCAAGCAGTTTTCTTTGTAATATAACCACAACCGACTGCAACCCCAGAAGATTCAAATATATATTTATATATTATAAAAATATATATATATATATATATATATATATATATATATATATATATATATATATATATATATATATATATATATATATATATATAAACAAATTATTGTCATATGCATATACATATATAAATGGAAGGAATGATGGGTAAAAAATAGTATAAATGAATCAGTTGAATCAGGCATTATTGATACATTTAAAAATAATTTTGTGAATAATTAGTCATTATTATTAATAGCTGTGAAATATCTGTTGATCTCTAGTTTGAATTTTGCAACAAGATTGATATTTTTTATGTGTTTAGGTAAATTGTATAAATCTTTTTTCCAGAAAAGTAAAACGATTTTTTTATAAAATTACTTTTAATTTGTTTCGTTTTCAGATTATTCAATTGTCTGGTTAGATGATTATGGCTATCAGAACATATTATGATGTAGGAAAAATTTTAATATCTATGTTTACTCTTAGTCAAATGGATAAAAACAAAAATTCTCAACTTGAACAAAGAATCTATGTTTGATAGATTCCTCGGTTTGTATACTTAGTTTGTTGGTTCAAGACGGTTTTATTTTGTAACGATTTTAATGATTTCAATACAGATTTTGATGCAGTTTCCCAAACAGATATCAAATAATGTAATTTTGAATAAGACTGAAGTGAATCATTTCTAGATATTTAATTGACAGAAAAGATTGTATTGCAGATATTCTCTTCCTGAAATTTTGTATATGTGTTGTCCACGATAAAGTTGGATTGATGTGTAATCCCAAGAATTTTGAGTTTTCTGTACTTTCAATTGTACAATTGCCGGAAATGAAAGGTGGCATATTATTTAGTATCCTCCTTTTGAATATATACATGTAACACGATTTTTGGGGAGTTAAAGTTAATTATGCATATTCAGCGACAATTTTATGTCACTGAGGTCTTTTTCGATTTCATTCTTTAGTTCATTAATGTTTTTAGAGAAATAAAAAGTTAATTATGCATATTCAGCGACACTGAGGTCTTTTTCGATTTCATTCTTCAGTTCATTAATGTTTTTAGAGAAATAAAATAAGGTGGTGTCATCAGCAAATAATTTCAGATCACCATGTAAATTCAGCTCTGATAGTGTATTGTGGTAGGCCACATGGAACATTCCTCAGTCCAGATTCAGATTTTCCCATGTACATAAATTGCTTTCCTCCAGATAAATAGTTGCGAAACCAATTATAAATTGTACCTTTGATGCCAATTTGATATAGTTCGTTGAGTAATATTCCATGATTAACTGTGTCGAATACTTTGCACAGATCCAATGATACAAGACCACATTTATAATTGAATCCAATTTCAGCTGAATGGTAGTAACAAGATCTACAGCTGCAGACTCAGTATCACAAGACCTGTGAAAGCCATATTGACCATTATAAAAAAAATATTTTTTTCTAAATATTCTGACAGTCTTATACTTATGTATAATTTTCTCTAGAATTTTTGATAGAATCGGAAGTAATGAAATAGGCGTATATAATATATAATAGGTCATCAGATATTTATTGCAGTTGCTAGGCTTGTTTGAATTGAATCCTGTGAGACCCTTCTGATATGATCAATTTTTGTCTTTCATTTACTTCAGTTCTTAGGTTGAGTGATCTACTCAAGTTTGTGCAATTGTACACTGCTACACTGCTTGTTACAAGTTGTCCAAATAGTTTAGATCAATCATTAGGGGTTATGTAAGAATATCAAAAGTAAAGCTAAATATGTCAATTAACAGAAGACAACTCAAATAAATTGAAAAATTAACTACTCACCTCTAACCATTTTCAATCTTGATGAAATGAACTAATTTTTCACAATGGAATTCTTCAAATGGAGGAAGAAATCTGAAAATGTCACACCACTTGAAACCACATTCGATCCCAATAAGATCAACTGTAAAATTGAACTCAACTATAGAATCAATAGAATCATTAGAACCTCATCGAACATAAAAAACCCTTATTAGTTGAGTATAAAATTTAAATACCAATTTTGTTTGAATATGAAATACAAATGACAAATGAAAGCTGTGAAAGTGACACATGACTGGTGACACAACCATCGAAAGCAAGGAGACCGTGCATGCGGAAACCAACTTGTTGTTGATGAGTGACGTCAAAATGATCGGCTCTTGTTTTGAACTTCTTAGACGTTCGGTTTTTTTGACCTTTTCTTTTGTTTCTTTTTCTTGTCTTTTCTCCCCCCTCAACAAACCTAAGTTCGTTTATTAAGCTCTGAGCGCTCACTTTGCACGAAGCCGTTCGTTTACTACAAATCGAGCGCTTCGAGCTTGTAGGTGTCCATTTATTCACTGAGCGAGCAAATCGAGCATGCTCTGTCAGCTCGGCTGAGCTCAATCCACTCAAAATCGTTCGTTTATAGACCGCTGGCATGTGACGTCACACGCATCAGCCTGCTGGACAAACAAATCGTATTTCCACAATGGTAATTTAATGAGATTATAATTTCAATTCTGAGATACAAAATTCATGAATATACCGTTCAACTCATCAGTACTTAAATCTGCTCTTCTAGTTGCTTGAACCCACAATTCTCTTAACAGCACGAGGATTAATATTCTTTCTATTGTCGAAATTAGAAAGGAATCGATGGATTGAAACTTCACAATCACTCAAAATCAAGTTATCACCGAGAGGAAATATTTTGAAATATGACACAAATGCACAAAAAGCCTCTTTAGATTTGTCCAGCAGGCTGGATTTCTCAATTAAATGGAATGGATGTCTCAATTAAAATAATATTCCAATTATACATCAGAAGATTTGCAAATATAAAAATACTGATGTTAGACTGGGGAGTGTGTCTGCGACTGTTCCCAAAGGGCAGTCAGAGGAATAGGGGAACTTGGGATGTTTCAGTAAGAGCTAGAAAGTTTGGTGATATTGTATTTTCTTCATTGTCATAGTAAACATTTTTGCATTGATTCAATTAAGAAATTAATTTCGTATTGTTTTGCTCAATTCTTTGAGTCGGTCCAAATTTAAATTTCTTATTTCATAATCAATTAGTAGGAAACTCCAACAAAGCATTTTCCATTCAAAAAATAAAATTAAGAAAGAAAAATCCTTGGTTCATATATGGAATCAAAAATCTGACAAGAAACGGAAACTTCTTACATTACATTAGAAAATATGTACATCCGAACCAAAAATTCTTATTTGAATATCAAAAAAATACAGGGGAATTTACAGAAAACAGCTTATAACTAACAAAACAGATTTTCTATAAAAAGATGATGGATTGGGCTGACAACTAATCTAAAGGTCCGTTAAATAACTACTACTACTGCTCTATATAGCTGACAAACTCACTCTGAACTTATTTTCAAACACTCTCTGCATGTCTTACCTCAAAAAAATTGACATTGAATGAAACCAACCCGAAAGAACTGGAAGCCTTTATTAAAAATATGAAAAACAAAATTGGTTCTGGTCTCAATGACATGTCGATCAAAATATTCAATTCAAAGTTAAACCGTATTCCCTTTTAGTTGTGCTATCACAACTCATCAATCAATCTTTCATGTATGGTGAGTTTCCAACCTTTTTGAAAAAATCCATTGTAATACAGTAATACCTATTTATGAGGTTGGAAATAATGTGGATCCCTTTAACTTCGGACCTATAGCACTCATTCCTACACTTGCACTAATCTGAGATCGTCACAAACTATTCAATATTTTTCCAAAGATAAGTTATTAGAGAAAATTGAAAAAATGAAAAATCAAGTGGAAGGAATTGAAACAACCATATATTTCTATTGTGATATCAACTTTTAAACATGGCAACGACATTATTTTTCAACACTCAACTATTGATAACTGTGTGCGTGTGTGTCATTCATCACAGTTGAATTGATTACTACACAATTTTTATTTAATTATTCACATATCATACAAGAAATATGAATACTCATAAACACCTATATACGTATAAGGGAGTTTTCTTCATTTTACTGTATTTTCTGCATATGGATAGTTTGAATACAAAATATTGAAAGATGCTTTCCTCACCTAGTTTCATCCACACGCTCGAAATTACAACAAAGTTTGGCATGAAACATTAAAGAACTCTGAACCATTCTTATGGTAAATTTGTCCTTGAGAAAAACATTTATTTTCTGATATGATCTTATTCTATAGTCACTGATCAAAAGTGTCTTTGGGCCAATATAGAAGAAACTATATACCCAGGAAGGACAACGTAACATTTTCCTGAGTGACCATGACAATTACATTGTTATAATTTTCTTGTAAAATTGTTCGTTCTGTTAACCAGCTGACGAACGTCAACCCTCAGAAGTCAAAACTTGTGCGAGCAATGGATTAACGAGGCCTTACCTTTTAACGTGCGATCACCCAGCAAAGTGGCCTGGCACAAGCCAAAATAGATAACACAGAGTGGAATGTTGTTTTTCTACGAGGTATACATACTTTTTCCTATGAATCTTTACTGAAAACACAAAAAAAATCGATACCATTTCAATCATGTCACCTGCTGGTTCACAAGCATAAAATACATACTATTACTTTTTAATAAGTGTTTTGTAGTGTTGTGTGAATCAGAAGCTAATAAAAAATAAAATAGACCAATACCAATATGAACAGTCATTTTATTCAGTCCTATTTTCCATGAAAGATTTCATGAAGTTGAGAAAATTATCCTGGACGATTAGAAATGCAATCAGCTGCTAAAACACTGTTTTGCAATTGTAATCGTGAATCAATGTTTCCTATTGCCTGCCACTTTTTTAAAGAGAAAGACTACTTTTCAGTAGTAAACGAATTATATGCTCTAGAATATTATTTTACCTCAACTTCAATTAAGGCAGTAAACAGTTCACTAAATTCACACAGATGGCAAAGGTCAGTTTTCAGATCTTTCAAGAGGAAGAGGAGCAAAAGAAGCTAAGTAAGTTCATTTATTAAGCCCCGAGCGCTCACTTTGCTTGAAGCCGTTCGTTTATTACAATTCGAGCTCTCCGAGCTTGTACATAGGTGTCCATTTATGAACGCCTTCAGATCCTTCAAACTTGTTCTTATGTAAGGATATGTGCAATCCCTGTTGACTTCCATTCTGAACGGTAATACGTTGATAATTATTCAGTTCGTTTTCTCTTATCAAAACAACATATCTCATTCTCTCGTTTTACCTTTAACACAGGCATTCATAATACATTTTCAAATACTCCAAGGATATAATGTAGAGCGTGTTCAATCTTTTCTGTGTAGCATTGGGAAACTTGGACTCCTTTCAAACATTCCATAGTTTTTCTTCTCATACCGCAGGAATCATGTTCATTATACAAAATGAAATTTTTTCCAACTGGTTATAACATGAATATCAACTATTCCAATTTCTCTAGCATCTGCCCAAGTAGGTACAATGGACTAGCAACAATGCAGCGTATCAATGTTGATATGCTCATCAGTGGAGAATGGAATGCCAGGCCAAGTCTGAATGTGAAAGTACCCATATCTTGAATCAACTTCATCTTATACCTATAAACACATCATTTTTTTTTTGAAAAAAACATTAAACTTTCAGTTCGAAGATTTCAGTGCTTCTAGCACTGGCTTCGAGAATTTGGGTTAGTTTAGGTACATGCTGACTAGTTAACTAATATTACCTACTTACTAAACATCACTGGGTTTTGATATTACATATTAAGGGAAGGTATGAATCCAATTTGTACCTTTAAAATTAGGCTATTATTAAATTGACATAGTTGGCTAGAATGGCTAGGTATATTTTGGTATTATATACCAAAGGATAAATCAGACTATGACATTGACATATTTTCACAACATTCAGTCTTATATATAACTAATTGTTAATTACAGCTATTTATATATATATATATGTATATATATATATATATATATATATATATATATATATATATATATATATATACATACATACACACATACATATCAGAGATCGTAGATCATTCTAAAGAAAACATAAAAATTCAACCTACCTACCTACATTCTCATTCAACATGATCTTCATATGAACAATCTGCATGGCGAATGTGGATAATCAAAGGGAAATTCGTAAACGTTCAAGCACAAATTGCTCTAAAAAGATAAAATAAATACAAAAATATGAAGGTTATGTTACACTCTTTATATGGATACACCGATTGTATGCCGTCATTTTTTTTTTCAACTCTTCACGTACTATTAATAAATCAACTCAACTTTTTTTCAAAATATCATTGGAAACCAATGACGTGGATACATCGATATTATATGCCGTCACTTTTTTTTTCTAAATTTTTCTTGTACTATTGACAAATCATATCAACTTTTTTTCAAACTACCATTGAAAACCAATGGTGTGAATACATCGAAATACGCCGTCACTTTTCTTTTTTTTAACTTTTATCGTATATCGTACTATTGAGAAATCAACTCAATTTTTCTTTAAACTATCATTGGAAACCAATGGTGTGAATACATCGATTACATCCCGTCACTTTTCCTTTTTTCTCAATTTTTCTCGTACTATTGAAAAACCAACTGAACTTTTTTTTTGAAAAACGATTTGAAACTTCAATTGGAAACCAATGTTGTAAATACAGCAAATATATGCTTTCAATTGTTTTTTCCCCAAGTATTTTTATCTATCAGCTATCAACACAAATTCAACTCATCTTCTCTGAAAATTATTTAAAAAGTGTCATTGAAAATCAATGATAATTTTTAACTTGATACTAGTATCAAATTTCTTCTCCTGAAGATGGTAACCTTGTTAACGAAACGTGTGTCGAGTGCAATTAATATCAGATTTGTTTTAGCGTAATTGATCTCTGAAAAAGTTTTATATCATATTATTGTTATAAAATTATTGTTTGTAATTCGAACTGTAAATGTAGCATTAATTTTTCATATAGAGTTGACATCCACAAAAAAAGCAACGTCTTCATCGATGGTAAACTTCTACTATAGTTAATTGACTGAAATTGACAAACACTTGAAAATTATTTGAGACGATAAGTAGGTACTAAGAAAATTAAACTTGAGATAACATTTCGAAACGGAGAGAAATTCATTATAATTTTACTTGGGAAAGCTATTGTGTAACTGGTTCGTCGCTTGCGTTTAAATTTTTATCGATATTTTATTGTGTAACAAGTGCTGAAAATAGGATATTTCATAATAGTTTGGCAAGATCATGCACCACGAGCCGTAGGCAAGTGATACATCATTTTTACCAACGATTATGGAATATCCAGTTTCCGCACGAATTGTACACTATACTTTTTTCCGACAACCTACTTGAAATACGTGTCAGTTCGCACTGTGAACTAGTACACAAAATTAGATATTTCACACGGTCTTCTCGCTCTCCGATTGGTGCGATTATCTAATATCTTATACAAAGCTAATATTGTTGTTGTTCGTTCCGTTAACCAGCTGACGAACGTCAGAAAAGAAAGTCAGAAAGTCGAAACTTGTGCGAGGAATGGATTAACTATAATATAGTTAACTAGACTATAATTTGAGGAGACCGTGCGCAATATTCAATTCGCACTAGTGCGAAATGTATAATTTTGTGAATTACTTTACATTGCGAAATTATACTTATTTTCAAGTAATTCGTCTGAAAAAACTATAAAAGAAATACCCATTGACAAAAACAAAAATGAAACACATTTGGATTTTTTTAATTTATTTTTTCAACACTCATTGAGCGGTTCTTAGATGTGTTCCATCACGTCTAAGAAGAACCGCCCAGTGAGGTTCAATTTGATTACATTTAAATTGTTTGCCCCCCCTATCCCTCTCCCCCTCCTTCTTTTACCCCCTCCACCACCCCGAAGCGGTCACATTTCCTGCGTCCACTTTCTTCTTTCTGTAACAATGAAATTACCATAAAGATACAAATATCTCAATCGAGAAACAATTATTATATTTTTGTTTTAATAAGGACCTTATGGGTGCCAATACGATATATCAGGACAACAGCTGGCTTCATTCAAGATGGCTGTGGCTGGACTCAATAACTTTACTTGCTATCTTTTTTATTAGTAAATTTTCAATATATTATTTGATTTACCTATGCTCGGAATTCTTAGATAAATACCAAAACACAATTTTCTCATGTATACTATACAATTATTTAATTTTTTTCTTTGAGATACTAATCAAGCCTTTTTACATGCGCGTTTTTCTGTCGTGAAGTAGCAAACGAGATCAATAACAAATGGTGTACCACTTAAAACAAAACAATGTCACTTTTTCATAGCAAGCGTTCAACAAAAAAATACTTTAACCCGTAGATATTCATTTTTAGGGAGAAATCTCTTGAACATATTTGCAACATTGTCACTTCCACCACATCAGCGGGATGAGATCCAACTCATAAGTCTCAAGTGAGTTGGAGTCGAGAGATACATCATTTGAAACGTCTTCAATTTATCTTTTCATTGCATATTGTAAATTGTTGAATTTGATGCAATAGATACGAAAAAACGTTAAAGATATCACTATTGCAAACTAAAATGTGCTATGCAACAAATTAATCTACTAGCTCTACTCACACTCATATCGTACTTTGCACTGAATGCATAATGGAACAGCCGGGGGGGGCGGGGGGCGGTCGCTGTTCCTCTGGGCGATGGGCCAGTCGCTGCTCCTCCGGTCGTTTCAATGAAATTATACATATTTGAAAATGATCTTAGCCATAAGGGCTGCCGCCTCTCGAAAATATTCTAGAAACATCAAATAGACAAATTATTTGAATATAATTATAACAACTCTATAAGATATATAAAAAAATAATCAAAAAACATAAAAGGCAACCACTATGTATAATAATGTTCATAGCTTTCAAATTGAAATTGTTTCATGCAGAAGAACTGAATTTCGAAACAGAATTGCGACAAAAAATAAGAGAGGTTAGTTTATATCTTACATAGTGAAACACAAACGTTTTTTGAAGATTGAAACACATTTTTGATGCCTTTTGGACGTTGTATTGAAGCTGGGGGACGAGATTTCAAAAATTGGTAAAATTCTATTTATCGAGCGCCACCTGTTTTTTGAAAATTTTTTTTTACTTTACGTATTTCGGTCTCCTGAACAAAAAATTCTTATGATGGTCTCAACTAGTTTCGGAGATACGGCCCCCCAAAGATAGGAAAGCGGGGTTGACGCTTATGTTTGTTTTCCAGACAATTCCGCTCGAAATTCCTCCTTCTTTATATCATCACAATATACACATTCTGTTTCACCTTCTTCATCACTTTTCAACGGAATTAAAAGCATTTTTCGCTACAAGATTGAAAAATATATCCTGATAGGAAAGTGAGGTTAACAAAACAGTCGAACACGCAAGGCTTCGCCGTTAACCTCAATTTCCTATCAGGATATATTTTTCAATCTTGTAGCGAAAAATGCTTTCAATTCGGTTGAAAAGTGATGAAGAAGGTGGAACAGAATGTGTATATTGAGCTGATATAAAGAAGGAGGAATTTCGAGCGGAATTGTCTGGAAAACAAACATAAGCGTCAGCCCCGCTTTCCTGTCTTTGGGGGGCTGTATCTCCGAAACTAGTTGAGACCGCCAAAATTTTCATAAGAATTTTTTGTTCAGGAGACCGAAATACGTAAGGTAAAAAGAAATTTTTCAAAAAACAGGTGGCGCCCGATAAATAGAATTTTACCAAAAATTTTGTTTTCAAGTACAAATACCTACTTCGAAATACTTCTACTGCTATGATACTTCAGTGAACCAAAATTTAAGATTTTGACATTCATCAATCTGATTAGACGATTATCTGATTTATTTTTTGGTAGGAATAAGATTTTCCTTGACTCAATCAGCATCAGGAATGACAAAATTACAATAATTTGTTCAACTAAAACTTCACTTCAAATAACTGACTCAGACAATTTTCACCTCAGCGAACAATTAAGGTAAGTACCACTATTCATGGAAGCTTGCAAGGTTTTCAAAATGATCAATTAACTATGGACTTTCATTTCAAACTTTACATTTGAAATTCAAAATTCAACAAGGGTTGAAAAAGAAAATAGAGTTTGTTCCAATTATAGATAAATAATGAATTATACACTTACCACACTTACTCAAAGTCTCTTCGTCGATTTCCATTTTAAAATACCTAGGTATCTTCTTTATGTTACTCTCCTATTTATTAGCAACCTACATAAATTCCCTTGTTTTTTCAATCACTGACATCACAGCCACAGCACAGATCACTCATTAGGTCAATGAGATCACTAGATCACTGACATTTAAACCACAGTAAAGGATAACCCCATACCCCATAAAACCGAAGATAAACAAAAAAAGTGCAAAGAAATTGTCACAGAACACATAAACATATATGTTTTATGTGGCTGATTACTGATTGTCTCTGGTCTCTTGTCTCTTGGTGTCTTTGTGGTAAAAGATTTGTTGCGTTGTCACGGTCACAGCCCACAGCACAGCATACCTGCGTTACGTTGTGTATAGGCGATTCATGCTAAGGAATACGCCCTCTACCGTGTACAAACATAACTAACGCATGGGCCATAGAATCGTTTGTTTACATTATTCGCCATATGATTACTGTTCAATTTAGGTAACAAGATAAGCTTATTATTATTTATTGTACGATTCTCAAAAGGGCACCTACCTAATATTTGTCCTTCTGTTCAAATAAAATTACGGGTTACATTACATCTAATTGAATTATTTACCTAGAAATATTATTATTGTATGATTCTCAAAAGGGTACCTACCTAATAGTTGTCCTTCTGTTCAAACGAAATTAAGGGTTACATTACATCTAATTGAATTAATTCACCTAGAAATATTATATTGCCTTATTATTCAGGTTAAAAGTAGGTTACATTATTTAAGCTCAGTTGTATGTGAAAATCACTTCTTATCAACATCTCGAGACGAGCAGTCACTTAATAAAGTCCACTTATATATCTTTATCTGGCATTTGAAATTAAAATATTGGAAGCCTTTGCCCGTGTTTTACTTTCGAGTTTCCTTCAAATCTCAATATAAAATTCAATTTGTTTAACATAGAAGTGTTTGGTGGTTGCTTGAAGTCGATCATATTCATTGAAAATATGAATCATTATTGTTGTGTACCTCACTGCTCTTCTTGGGCGAAGAAAAATCCGGAAATCAGTTTTCATACCTTCCCAAAAGCAGGAAAACTCAGTGTTATATTCGCAACCAAGTTAGATAACAAAGAGTTGATGGACAGAAGGAAAGTGTGGATTAAAAACTTGAGAATTGGGAAGCCAGTTTCAGAACATATGAGAGTATGTTCTTTACACTTTACTGAACAGAATGGGGGGTTCCGCCCCCATCACTTTTTGTATGAAACTCACTTCGTCCTTATATTATATTTGAAACTTTTCAACTTGAAGTTCTACTTTTAACAATTATATTGTCCAGAATTAAATCGGCAAAATACTCGAACACTATTAACTTATACACAAAGATAGAAAAAACAATGCAGAGCCAAGTAAACACTTTGAAAACTTAAGATAAAAGGGAAATAATCAATGCTTTCAAATGATGTAAACAAACTGGTATGGCCCATGGAGTAGTTCCAATTTCTACCGTTCTAGCGCGACGTTCTTAATCTCAGTCGCCTATTGTCTTTGTGAAGTTTAGGGAATCATTTTTCAAGTATCTTAAGTCGTTTGTTCAATTTTCAATAGTGTAAGGAGTTTCAGAGTAACATTTAACTAACTTTGAAGTGTTTCTATTAGGATAACTTGTTGGTGTTTTTTCTTGGGTTCTTGTTCGTTTTAGTTGTGTAGGGCCACAAGCAGAGATGGATAGCGACAATTTCGTGTTCGGTCGTTGCTAGCGCGTCCCTTCTTTTCCGTTCTGTGGTGTGGTTCCGGCCTCTTTGTATCTTGTTAAGGAAAAACCTTCCCCCTCTTTGGCGTTCGGTTCTCCCGTCCCCCTTTGTATAAAAAACTTTTTGATCAGTTATTATGCTAGGAAACAAGTGCTGTATAAGGGGCTGTTTGAACACATTGGGGAACGCTATTATTGTTGTGCAGTGTCATCATTCATTAAATATATCACAAACCATAGAAATCATATTATATATATATGTACTCCACAAACTGAGACAACACACACATGATTTATGCCGTAGTTTTGAGTAATGAGAAGTTCAACCTTCACTTTTCAATGGGAACGTTCAAGCACTAGTCATAATAAAGTAGGTTAATTTCCATTTCTTATTACTCAAAACTGCTGCATAATCCGAAGATACTTTTTAATAATTACATCAGTTTCTCTAGTAATGCTATTTTAAAATACACTACATGATTTCATTCACGAACAATCATGGTAGGTAGTCATTTTGTATGAATGAACTAGGTATATCACAATCGGTTGCATGATTACAAAGCGATATCTTTGAAAAGGCATTTCGTTCATAAAGTTCATTTGGATTCCTATATAAATTAAACACTATACAATAGTATACGTAGTTAACATTCAAAGTATAATACAAAGCTTAAGCGTTTTCTTGGCCTCGGAAAAAGATCCTTGAACGGCTGGTTAACCCAAATACTTTTCATTTCATATACAAGTAATTATCATACTCTGGCAAACTACTTCTTGCTAAATGAGGAACAGTCCAACTTTTTTTTGAAGGTATTCCTTTCGGATTTCCGCCAACCATACACATTCATCGATTTTTCATTTGCTTTCGTTTTCAATTCTCACATATATCGAGATCGAGTTGAATTATCTGGCAAACACAAATACGAAGAGTATGAACATCCACACTTTTTCTCAACTGACATTTTAGTCTTGAACACCATAAAGTTAGATTATCCTACTCGAATATTCATAGATCTTATTAGGGGAGCAGATATTTTTTTGGCTATCTGTTGTTACCTACCAATCAGATACCCTAAACTGAAATCCACTTGCGTATTAGTATAGTGTAATTTCACCTTAACCTTGACGCCCCGGTAATATGGGGGGATCGGTATGAAGACATTTCGTAAATTCGTAACCTTCCTCCCAAATTAGGCATTCCAGATACTTGTCAAAAATGTCAAATAAACCGAAATGAACCAATCGGCGGCATCTGCCCCCCAGGAACTTTCGTTTGTTTTCTTTTTTATAAGTTTGTGATTGGTTAAAACTGGTATTTGCCCCCCAGACATAACCTGATCTGGAATGCCTAATACCAACGTTGGTGTAGAGTGTAGTATTTATTATAGCTAAGTTCGTTAATTCATGGAGCGAGTAGAGCAAGTAGAGACTGAGCTGAGATCATGGAGCTTAAGATATAGGCCACGTTTACACCGTGCGCTAATTTGGTATTCTGACCAAGTTGACCATACCAAATTCAGACTAAGTCTATGAGTTGCTGCCTGTTTACACCATCTTCAATTAGTAAACAGTATGGTTCTTATTCGGTAAGCATACCAAAGAACATGACAGAAGTATAAACAGGTTTGCAACTCTGATGTAACTCATATTTTTGACACGAAAACATCAAATAATTCATGGATTAAAATCAGAAATGATAAACAGATTTGGATTTGATATATGTGGTTGTATTGAGTTGATATATAGCTAATACCCTTGAGGTCTGAACTTCCATCATATACCTAGTTCATGGTTCCTGGAACAAGATGAGCCGTTATTATGATCTTGAAGCCTCCATCTAGTTAGGTTTCATTCAGTTCTCAGATGATTGTGATTGTTATACTACCTCAGTGTTTAACAATAAACCTAGGTCTATATTGTTCAACCAATGAATTCTTCAAAACTTCAAGAATATTTTTCAAACTAGGTAAAATAGAGGCTTGGTAGGTAGGTACTTCGAGGGGTTCGTTTTCAAAATCCTTCACTAAACAGATATAGTTCGTCAATATGACTTTCACATGTGAAAAATATATGCAGAAAGTTTTTTTTCCCATACGATAATAAATAACCTCACTTCAATGTCAAATTTATTCTTCATCATACGTCACATCTCGCTCGATTTTCTCTCTAACGAAGCTCCGAGCTAAATGAGCTGCTCATTATTCACGCTCTGTGGATAAAAGGACACCAATGTTATCGCTCTGCGCGCTCGATATCCTCGATTTGGGATAAACGAACGATTTTGAGTGAATTGAGCTCAGTCGAGCTGAGAGAGCTTGCTCGATTTGCTCGCCAGTGAATAAATGGACATGAATGTACAAACTCGGAGAGCTCGATTTGTAATAAACGAACGGCTTCGAGCAAAGTGATCGCTCAGAGCTTAATAATAAACGAACTTAGCTATTATTAGTATACAATCGTTGCAATTCTTTAGCTTGCTCATTGTATGAAAAATTATATTCGTAAAATTCAACCAATAGTAAAGCTAGATTTTGAAGCTTTGTGCAACAAACTCTGCAACCGAAAGCAGCTACTGTTCGAGGTTCGAGTCAAACGTCAAACAGTCAAACATTAAACATTGCAAACGTAAACAAAACTTTTTAAGAAACCGTTTTAAGTTCAATATCAATTTTTACTAAAATACATTTGAGTTGAGGTTCAGTAGAACAACAGTTAATTGAAATGTCCCAAGATTTCCAATTCATGCCATGTTTTGAACATACAGCTTCATGATATATTTTCAAGAATTAGCCGTATTTCAAAAATACCCATAGATATTAGCAATGGTTCGAGGTAAGATGACTTTGATGTAATACTTTGGAGACTTCATGGAGAGTCTGATACCAAAATGGTTTCCAGCTATATTTAAGCAAAAGACAAGAAAAAATTTAGCCCCTGTGAAGTGCCCAGATAATGATAATCACAAACTAACTGAGTATTTTAATATAAGAAAATCTGACAGGAGGACCAAAGGAGAGGTTCAAGAAGAAAAAAGGCGTCTACTGGAATTTGCCTTGAGAAAGGGAGTTGAGGATGGACTTGAGGTACCTACTTTTCAAATCAACAGTGCCCCTTTGAAATAGATACTAACGTCCTTCTTTCTACATGTATTTGATATATATTCAGGGTAAAGTTTGGTTTGAAAGTTTCTGAAAGAAAAGTTTTGTACCAACTTGTGTCTTTTGAATCATTAGTCAGAATTCAAAATGCTGTACTCCCTTTTGATCCCACCGAGCCACTAATTATCTGGAAATATGTAGTTATAATTGTTATAGCAAACACATAACCATGGATAATGAAATATTCTAATACACAACCCTTGAAAGTTGCCAACACCTATTTCAATAGAAATGTTTATCTGATCTACAGTTCGTTGAAAAGTTACATTAGGGGTTGCGTTCCTCAGAGGATGCAATTTAATTTTTTTTCATGTGTGGGGGGTGGGGGGTTAGGGTTAGCCTAAATCCAAATTTGTGGGGTTGCAACCCTTTCAACGAATAATTTCCACTATGAATTTTTGTAATTTCGTTCATTTATTAGAGTTTCAAATATGCCTTAGGATACATATGTGTGCAAATGGTTTTAGGGCTTCATCAATTCATCCTACAGCTAATTTATAGCAATATTTTCAGATGAACATTAAATTGTCTACAACTTCAATTCCCTTACTCATTATCGTAAAATCGAAAATATCAAAGCTACGAACGAAAATATTTAAAAATGTAACAAATTTTCATTTCCACAGAATAATTTGGTTTTCCCCGATTGACAGCAAGTATTAAGCTTGCAGACACATATCAATCAGTAAAGTATTATTTTTCCTGCCCAGGCAGCAGAAGTGATAGTTTGCTGATAGGAATGTGTCTAGAGGAGTAAATACTTCCAAGTTGCTATCACCGTCCATAATGTTGTTTAACTATAATTACTATGAACTGAACATATACATATGCACTGCAACCAACTCTTCCAACACGATTTTGCTCAAATTTTGTTTCAATTTCTTACTACGGGTAAAATAAATAGATTGTAAGAATTGTAATGATTTGCAAATACAATATCCTACATATACCATTCCATCATAAACAATCAAAGAAAAAATTATATGTTCAACTCGGCAGCAAAGTAGATTGAGAGAGAGAGAGAATATTTTTTATTGTCTGAAGAACAAATATTCTTATCGACAAAGCGTTGCCTATGTTAAAATTAGTGAAAATATAAAAAAATCAAAGATACCTACATAACGTCACACACATTAGTCATGAAAAATAATGCGCATACCGAACATCATCATCTTCAAATATCGACAGACAGATGTGACTATAAAAGCCTTATTAAAATACCATATAAGGTCGGGACGCAATACAACATATTCAAACAAATTATAGGTTGAAATACATCATCATAAAATTCTTGTAAACTATAGTAGGGTCTATCCAGCAAGAGCACTTTGACTTCTCGTCTGAACTTTTTATAGCATTTAGTTTTTCTGATGCATCTAGGTAGGTTATTGTATATTTTGCCGCCTCCATAAAATATCGAGTCCTCAACTAGAGCTGACGATGGAATTGGTAGCTTAATGTTGCCAGTCTGGCGAGTAGTGTGGTGGGTAGACTCAGTGTTAAACTTGTTGATGTGTTTATTAATTAATCACACTGTTTCCATAATAAAAATTGCAAAAACTGTTAATATTTTGTGTTTTATAAAAATAGGTCTACAAGGGTCACGTATTTTCGCTTTGCACATATATTTCAATGCACGTTTTTGCAATACAAATACTGAGTTCATTAGATAATTACTACACACACTCCAGAAAGGGATTCCGTATCTCAGGTGGGATTCCACTAAAGACTGGTAGACAACTTTGGCAGCAGAAGGACCAAGTTCATTTGATGTAACTCTAACAGCATAACATCCAGATTAAAGCTTTTTGCGTAAAATTGAAACATGTTCATCAAATTTTAGTCTGCAATCTATTTGGACGCCTAGAAATTTTATGTTGTTTATGTTTTTTATGTTTTTTATGACCCCCTTGCCCATAACCAGCTCGTCTATTTCACCCTTAAATGACATAATATTAGTTTTCGCCAAATTCATAGCTAACTGATTTGAATCGCACCATCCTTGATAATGTCAAGAAGTTTTTTTGCATCTTTATCATGCGAAAGTATGCTTGTATCATCCGCGAATAATGTTATTTTTCCTGATATGTTAGTTTTGTCCAAGTATCCCTGGGGTACACCATTTCTCACAGGTTTCTCATTGGAGTATGTTGTTGTTTTTACTATTTGACTCCGATTCGATAAATATGATTCTACCCATTTCTGTGAGACACCCCTGAATCCATAGTGATAAAGCTTCCGCAACAGTACTCCGTGGTTCACGCAGTCGAAAGCCTTCGATAGATCACAGAACACTGCGGCGGCAACTTCACCTTCATTTATTTCTTGATACAATTCATGCAAGAATGAAAAAATTGCATCGCTTGTATCTTTCCCATGTTAGAAACCGAATTGGTTTCTGTCAATTTTATTTTCAATTAGAAAATCATTTAGTCTTTTTTTTACCAACTTTTCAATAATTTTGGCTAATATGGGAATAAGAGAGATGGGCCTGTAGTTGTGATGGATTGTCAAAGTCACCACCTTTATCCATTGGTATGACTATAGATACCTTCAAAAAATATGGAAATATGCCATTGCTAAAGGAATCATTTATCAGATGTACTAGAATATTAAATGCATTTTTTGAGAGATCTTCAAATATTCTGATAGATATATCATCGATGCCTGAAGTTATTTTATTTTTGAAAGATATTATAACATTTTTTAGTTCATATATGTCGGTTTCGTAGAGTACAAATGAATTCACTACAGTACCTTGTAAGTGGTCCACTGGATCCTGTTGTAGCGGTAGATTTTCAGTTAAAGTTTCAGCAACGGTACAATAGAAGTCATTTATAATATCTGGTGATAATGAAGTATCCATTTTTCTAATATGTTTTTCCCTAAGATCGTTTATCACTCGCCAGCTCTCTCTAGACTTATTTTCGGCCTTTTCTATTTTTTCCTTATAAAAAAAATTTCTTTAGCAAATTTGATTACTCTTCTATATATTCGGCGGTAAGTGTTAAAGTAATTATGGAAACCATGTGCATCTGTGTATTCTTGAACTATCAGCCACGGCAGTCAATCTACCATTTTGCTGCCTAGTAAAAAAAACTGTTCCAGTCATCTCACAATAAAATGACATCATCACATTTTTATAGAGGGGGTTTCAACAATTAGTTTTCACTATAGATTTTTTGATTTCGAGTGTCACAGTGCTCTGAAGTTGACCAAATCTCAAATACTTTTAAGAATTATAGGCTTAGTTTTCTATTACCCTTTTCTTTTCCATATAAATTACAATTATTTTAACATTGTTACTTCATTGTTGATTAGTTAACGACCCTTGGCCAACGATAAAGCTTTTTCTTGATTTTATTGATTTTCAAATAATTTCAAATCCGATTGGACATTTACGAGAATCCTAATATGCAAGGAAGCGTTCGAAGAAAAAGCATTTAAAGAAAAAATTTCATTTCCTGAGATTTTGAGTTCCGGAGCTTTCAACTGCATCTGCGGAAGCCATCTTCAGCAGCGTTTTCTCAGTTGAACTCCTTCCTGTGAGTCTACTATGACTAATGGCAAATCTGGAAGTGCTTGTTTGTTAATTTCTTGTGGTCGGATTCTGTACTTCTGTCTGGCTTTGTCGTCAATGTCTTTAGAGCGGGATGCCCTCTTCCTTCCTGTTGAAGTTATCCTCATGCTTATATATTTCAATTGCTTCACTGTATAAGCGAGTGGAATAATGTGTTGAAGAGATTGAGTTCTTATCAAATTGAATATTATGATTATCGAGAAGGGCATGTTGATCTACAGCTGATTTTTCAGTTTGACCCAACCGACAAATCGATTCATGTTGGTAGAGTTTCGTGCAGGGTGTGGGTTATTGGTAGTCTTTGATCGTATTGCTCGTTCTATCTTCCTGTCTTGGTAACCATTAGCTCGTAGATCGTTTCTAAGGTAGTTAAGCTCATCATTTAGAGAATCCTATTCGCAAATCTGTTTAGCTCTATCGACCAGTGTTTTTATGACGCTGTGAAAACAGCATTATTCGTTCCACTATCACTATAATAATGGTAACATGCCATATGTACAGTAACCTCCTCAACAGTTCGTAATATTTATCCACATCGTTTTTTGCGATTGCTCAATCAAGCAAGGTTTTTACTGCTTTTGCCTTTACTCTTATTTTAATTTTCCCTATGAGTTTCCTACAAACCCAAAACCGTACCTGCAAAATTCAAATTTCTTTTCACACAATGAAATACCTCTGCACGTGGCGGAATAAGTAGTACAACTAGAAAAATGTAAGGAACAAAATAATATAATAAAAATGATAATAAAAAGGTTTTTAAAAAAACTAAGCCTGATTATTAATTTTTTTATGTATCCGAAGGAGAGTCTGATGATACAATCAATTTCGGAGCGCTGTAAAACTGTAATGAATGAACAAAATTATAAAATTTTTTAGGGGAAATTCATTCGCTAAAACTCCCTATATAAAAATGTTCTGACTAGAAAAAAAAATTTTGCTGAAAAGAAAATATGTTACAAACTTTTTAAATTTTTTCGTTCATAACTTTGTTATTTTCGATATTACGATGAAGAGTAAGAGAATTGAAGTTGTAGAAAATTCTATTTGCTACTAAAAATATTGCCATAAATTTTCTGTAGGATAAATAGATGAACCGCAAAGATTTGCACAACATATGTATCCCAAGGAGTACTTACAATGGGTTTGAAAAACCGCGACACTTGTTTTGCCGTACAATAGTTTCCTCAAGCAGGATAGATTGATTTGTATAAACCCATGAGCTTGAAGTTACTGACTTTGAACTGTTATGTCTCAGTAATATTCATAAATTACAATGAGTTGGTGTGCTTTGGAGAAAAAGCTTATAATGGACAGTTTCTTCTTTCATAAATATAAATAACTGATGCTTGAAAAATAGCAGAACTGTCTCTTCTCAGAAGGCATCAAGGGTTTGTTTACTCTAAGCTTGTCGGTTACTCGAACATATAGTTTTAATTGCTATATATACCATGGAAGAAGCTTACAAACCTTCTTACAAGTATTGTATTGTATAGAAACGCAAAAACACTATTAGAAATACACCCGACGTGTTTTTTCGTCTCTTCTATAAATATTTCCACGGTCGGTGCCTTTCTGAATTGTCCTCAATTGTTCCACCCTTAGCAGTATCAACACGGATGACCTCTTTCTCTTCTCAACGAAAAATTCGGTCAAATCTACCAACCAGGAAGTAGTTTAGAGCACATTTTTGAGTGGTTGATAAAATTAGTTCTTTCAATTTTGAACACTGTCGAGACGTGTTTCAAAATTTTGTTTCGATTTTAAAGAGTACCACAAAATCTGGATATCCAGTTAGTTTCAAGATGCTTAAAATTTTTGCGAAGTCACCCTGCTCATTTGTATTATTTAAATGGCCTTTTTTGGTATGTTGACATGACAAACTTATTAATTGTTATCGAACTCATATGTTCTCTTTTTTTTTCAGTTGCACTTAAGTTTGTAAATCTTATATTTTTTGGTGCAGACAAATTTAAAATTAATGCCTTGACCATATTTCTACCTAGCTTACTATTATAATTTTCTCAGGTTAGACATATCAAAAGTAAAGGAAGGGGAGTATTCGCATGTCGAGATTTCAACAAAGGTGAATTTGTTGTGGAATATTGTGGAGACCTTATAGACATGCAGGAAGCCTATCATCGGGAGCGAAAATACGAGCAAGATGAAAATATGGGATGTTACATGTACTTTTTCAAATACAATGAGCACCAGTATTGGTAGGTGAAATATTGAGTAGACCGCTGAAATAATCGAGTAACTGTTGATCTACATCGGATCTACCGTCATACCCGGTAGTTCTGATTTTTTACTGAGTTGTTTATAACCATTGCCCAATGAATAATACAAGTTTTCAACTTTGGAGTCACGAACGAAAGACTGTCAAAAATGAAAAACAAGATTTCTTACCAAGGTCAACTGAAACAACTGCAATTAGGGATGAAAACTGTCCAAGTATATCAAATGGTTTCCGAAATACAGCCTTCTCAAATATGTCCATTTTCTGAAATTGTATCAGTTCTGTGGGTCGCGCAAACTTAACAAACTATAATGAACTGCGCTCGAGATTTACAGCCGATTGCACAGACTTTTTCTTATTGGAGCATTAAGCTAATGGGCCAATAAAGGTCATTCAACGCACTGCAACGATTGCACCATAGTTTAAGAGATTATTGAACACCCATTGATGAACCGTCGCTTATCTTAAAGAGTCCCTTTGTTAACGGTCACATAAGAAAAAGTCGGTGCAATCCGCTGTTAGTTGCTATACATTTTGTGATATTTGGAAGAGAAGTAACGGAAAAAGATGGTGACTTTAACGATAAAGCATTGATAACTGAATTACTAAATACAAAGTTATTCGTTTTAGTATCAAGTCAAAGAAAAAATAAACGAAATGACGCCTTACATAGGCTCCATTAGTGGAAAAATTTTATACTCGATGTGTTTGGCGTTCAAGGTTCAACATTTGGATTATTCATTGGAGCAACATCATAAATAATTCGGCAAATTAGAACCACTGGATCTAACGGAAGGTACCCCCGCTATCTGGTGATGAGATTACTGGGTTGGAAATTTGTTGCTGGACATTGACACCAATTTTTTTTCAGTGTTGATGCAACAGCAGAGTCTGGTAAGCTAGGGAGGCTAGTTAACCACTCGAGGAGCGGTAACCTCGTCACAAAGGTCCTAATGGTAGACAGATTACCAAGACTGGCACTCATGGCGAAAACGCACATAAACGCTGGAGAAGAACTGCTTTATGATTACGGAGATAGGTCGAAGGAATCGTTGGAGCATCACCCCTGGTTGGCTTTTTAACGAGGACAAATAAGTGAAGTGAATAATTAATTTTGAAACATTTGGTCTACTGTTCGTTTGCTGCCATTTTGTGTTAAACCAACTTCTATCATTCTCCTATGGAAAAGTGATATCCAGAAGTGAAGCTAAAATGGTTAATGATAATTAATAATGAATCGACTTTATTCAGAAGGAAAGGCAGAGTGCTAGCAGTGGCTGTTTTTCAATTCAACCACTAGTACATTTCCCAAGCAGTAGTAGTAGTAGTATATGTGATTTATAGTATTACATACCATCGACTTCTCTCGAAGTCCTTCAGCAGGTAGGATAGTTTCTAACTCCCTACGCCATACCTCGGGAGCAGCATGGTTATTCGCGGACCCGTCAACCATGAAACGTGCCAGGAGTCATTTTAGTTGAAAAATTATAGTTGAAATTAGACTCATCACCCCATTTATTTATTCTATTCATTTCACTAAATCAAATGGACTGAAAGCTAAATCTTTTTTAGTTATTCTTTATGATTCATGAGAATGATATTCATTCAATGTGACTGAACTTAGTCTGATAAGTTGAGTATATAATAACTTACAGGATATTTTCGCGAGCTATCGTTCATAACATGCAGTTATACTCCTTCCTATTTTTAACTCTCGTTTAAGTGATGACGACCTATATTATATCACTCGTGCCTCCCCCATTACGGTTGATTCAGGAAACTCTGCGGTTATAAACTTTCTGTAACTCAGGCGCGTATACAGCTCAAGTTGATAGGGGGGGTAATCACTGAGAAAATTATGCGTTTCCACCATTTTATCAAAACACAAATCCCAGGAATAAGTCCCAGGAATGAATGTGTTATAGTGCTAGACCAGTTAACCGATCCTGAGATATTTTCAGACCAGGTCGAAGTCAATAGCATGCATTTTTTAATGAGAGACAATGTTAGAATCGCACTTTTTGAGGGCGGTATCTATCGAAGTGGAAACGCACGAACGTTCTTCCAGAACTGGTGGTGATAATCAATTTCTCCCGAAATACCAGAGATCATATAATCTTCTATTCTATAATTTTGAATTCAATTACTGGATTCTGCGATCTTACAGGGTTTCAGGGAGTAAAGGTGAAATAAAATTGTGATTGATTTTTCATTCATTTTTTATATTTTTTGATATCCCCCTATATTTTTTAATATATATTATGATATGTTTTGTGACTGACTTATCATGGGGGGAAAATTACCCCCTTTACCCTCTTCTTGTATACGCGCCTGCTGTAACTGTTCGTGAAACGGTATCTCGCCATAAAATCCTATTATATTCTTAGACAAGATAAATTTTGAGATTCATGTTTCATAAAAGAATCAGGGTTGAGTTCTATGAAGATTTTTTGCATGCATAGTGTAAGTTTATTTTCATCCTCAAAATATTATGCATTAGTTTAGAGAGAAATGTAAAATTGATGTTTCTTGTATATGACCAGCTTTCTGTCACCTGAAACTCTCACAAGGGATGTCTTCAGAACTAGAGAATATTTTTCAATTCCTCCAGGCCATCGAGATTGAAATGGAACCGAAGTTTTAGTTAAAATTTGATAATTTTTTTCAAAAAAAAGCGCATTTTCAGAAAAAAGTTAAAACTTTCAAACTATTGATGAAGAAAAAAATCTGTGCCTTTAATTTGGAAATCGTTGAGCACCTGGTTTATTTTTTCGAAAAATATCTATTGGTATCTAAAACACGTCAAAAACGACCTGGTTTCAAGTTCCATACCATATTTGAAAGATGGAAGTTGATCCCATCGCAGCGCCGTCTTTAATTTGGAAAACTTGTAATCGAGTATGTCTCATCATAGCTCGTCATTCCTGTCAATCCATGTGAGATTTGCATAATTGAAATATATTTTCTAGTCGGGGAGGTAATCCTGGTAATCAGCCAATTTCAGAAGTATTTCAAATTGGTACCTGACTAATCTTCGAGATTAAAACTCCTAGAAAATTATCTTATAAACTACGGGGCTATTTCTTCCACTGAGAAAAACATTGCTCCTAATATTTGAATTTTCTTCTACTCTGACCTCTGAAACTTGTCAAGACATATTTTAGTAGTTTTTATGTGGCTTCATCAACAAGGCTCATAGAGTAGCATTCTTCAGCGATGCTATCGAAACATTTCATGGGCTACCGGTTCAAATCCAGCTTGCAAGAATATTTCTTGTTGTGCGATTTGACTTCAGATTTGGCGTGAAACCCGCGAATGCCTTGCTCTTAGCAAATGTTTGATGTGGGTTGCATAGATACTAATCAGGCAATCACACGTTAAAAGATGAGATCTCTTTGATACCTAGCTTGTACAATACTCGACTTCTACTTCTGTCAGAAATAATCATTTTTGACCCCAACACTGACACTTAGCGCAAAAACTTACCTTTTATTTTGTTCCTAAGAAGTCACTCTCCTGGGAATCACAATAATGTGACACTGTTGCAAAGCTTGTTTACAAACAATCTAAGTTCTAAATTCCAATAATGATACGATCGAAAAAATCAAATACTTTTAACATTGTTTGATAATTCAAACTATTTGCTACGTGATTATTATCGTTTTTAATTTGTGATTTTTATGTGTCTAAGGAAAATATGTAGGAATAGTACTTTTTGAAAATATTAATCAATCTTTGTCAGATTTCGAAGTAATAATTGTTTTATAACTGGTTTATCATGAATATTTTTGAGACTTTCAATGATTACCTGAATTTTAAATTGTAACTTGTTGATGTGGTTTAATAATTTCAATTTTAAATTTTAATCATTGTTCAAATTGACCTTTTGAATTTTTGACTTTTGCTGTGTCCGTTGATCGTGTTGCAATAAATACTTTTATTATTAATATTGCAAAGCCATTTCGGCAGAACCTTCAATTATTTTTCCCCAATCGACATTATTGGAAAATGGTACCAATAGTTCGAATCGCCTCTCTTGGGGTTGCAATAGGTATTTGTTCCTTCAATTTGAAGACATAGGCCATTCTACAGTTGAGCTAAAACTGTGGTTATGGAACGAGTAAAAATCCCCAGAAACCGGTCGTTATGATTGAAGGGCTTAGCGGTTATATGGGCGGAACCAAAATAATTATTGACGACATATTCAATTTTTGGTATAACCCTGCTGACACCAAACTAATATTATTTTACTCGACGCGCGTTTTGCTAACAAGGTAAGCATCTTCAGGAGAAGAAAACTGATACTGAATCTGAAGACTAAGGATAGTTATTAATATATTTCACTATCTAAGGTGGTACCTAAAGGCGGACCTCAACACATCGAGGGCGAAAGTATGAGCTGTATCAATAGAATAACCCGAACAACGACGTGGCGTAGCTGGTAGTTCTAACCGGACAATGCGGCTCCAGGAGACACCCCACTCTCATCAGAGTTGAGGCGGATCCACTATGCGCGGAATGCGGAGATGAGGAGGACTCCTTCCTTCATTCCTTCGCGAATGAGGAATATATAGCAGGCTATCAAGGAGGAGGAATTGCATTCCTTACAATGGAAGAATATTTCGACCTTTATAAGAAGGTCGAAGAGGTTGGAAAAGGTATCCATGGGGTCAGTGAGTGAGGATGCCGGGGTTTGCGAAAAAGCCCCACTGGAGGCTTGTGTCCCCCCCACCCATTACCATTCGGCCTGTAGGTGTCGAAGACGACCTCCACTTTCAGAGAACGTACCAAGGCATCACTACTCTTGGAATATGTCAGTCTCAGAGTCCTTTGAATTTCCGGGTCTTCTAGTCCATCTTTGAAATCTCCAGGTGCTTCTGAGTACGCTAGCTGAATTAGGCGTCTTACATCTGTTTCGAGTTCTAGAAGACTCTCACCCGATTTTTGGGTAACTTTTTGCTTTTGTGTCCAGTAGTCTGATTTTCATTGTTTCTCTATTTGTTCTTATTCATTCTTTTGGTCTTTTACAACTTTCCTCTGTTCTAGAATTTTCTGAAGTGCTTCTCGTTCTTTCTTTTCCTCTGCCGTCGTATTTCCAGATACGTAAATAGGTTTTGAATAAATTTCAAAATCTTATTGTACAATAGATCCCTCGTATTCACCATAAATTGTTTTTATTTATAACCAACATCCAACTTCCGATACCACTGTTACGATATTTCGGGGTTCGTTTTATAAATAATACTCCGAGCAACACTAAACTGTAATAAAACAGAACTTCTGTACTACCAATAATTCACTTCAACTCGACTGACTTTTAACTGAAGCTTTCAACACCGTTTGCTAAACGCAATAAACTAGACACTTTACTTACTAGGCTTCTTCTCTCTCGATGAAATGCCTTCCGCTTATATATAATATTTGAACAGGAGATCCTTCCAGAGATTCCATTCTCGACTCGAACGTCCAAAGCACTCACTTCGAGGAGCGTTCACCTATAGGCCCAGCTCCATTGTTATGCAAATGAGCGGCGTTCCGTTTATGACCGGTACTCGGTGGCGGCACTAGGAGATTTCATAGCATTATTTCAACTTCATATTCCGAATTTGATGACAAAGTGTTTTGGTCTGTACAAAAAATTGTTTATAATTTGATAACTGATGTGCTAACAAAAGTAATAATTTGATTCACTACACGTAAAATGGTGCTATGCATTGAAATAATTTATACAATAAAACAAAATTATTATATTAATGACAAACATTGTTGTGAAAACGCACCGACATTGACAGATAACGGGTTTAAATGAGATTTTTTTAACAATTCTGTTGGGTTGTCCTCACTAACAGCAGCCCTTACGAAGTTGAAACTTGCGCGAGTCAAGGGTCAAAGAGGTCTCAGCTTTTAATGTGCGATTCACAACCCAAACTGAGAATCGTTTTCGCAAGTGGTCCGTCAGTCACCAATGTTGCTAGATAGACGATTATTGACATGATGTTTTTATACATTTTGTAGATGTTATACAGGGTGTCCCAAACTCGATGGCCTATTAGAAATTTCTGGAAAACGGAACATAGGATTATTTTGAAAATTTGATTTCTTGCGTAATTAGTTCTGTTCTATCGATCTAAAATATTTTCAGCGCTGCGACGTTGCCGCTTATATTGAAAAGTAGCAACAACTTTGATATTTTAAATTGGACACCCTATGGGTGCGTTCCACTAAGCGATCACAACGATCACGCTCACGACCACAGTTTTTCCCGTTCCACACCTGCGAGCGTTACTGTCGTAAGCCCAAGTGGAATGGACTATGGTTCGTTTTGAGCGTGGAGGTAAATAATACAAATGGGGAGTTAGTAAAAAGAACACAAAATATTTAAGAGGTTGAGTTTTAATCTGAAAGCCTTATAAATAAACAAATAATTATCATTACATTGATTTATATTGAAAGAATAGATAATTAGTGGTGTATTTAATTAATTTAAGTTCGAATATTATTAAAATGTCTTTGACGGCAACAGTTGGATATTTGGTGATGCGTCGTAATAATGCTTCAGAAAGTAGTTCATCCAGTTCAGATGAAGAATGGTCTACAATTTTACAAAAATATGATTGTGAAAAAAGAAAACTTCGACCACGTATTATTGCTTACGATAACGTAGTTTATCGTTACTCCGATGATGAATTCAAAAGTAATTTCAGGTAAATAATTTTCTTGCGCATATCTATAACATTGTAGATTATGAAAATTTATCTAATGTAAGTCTTTGTTGTTTTTTTTAGACTTTCAAGAAATACATTTAATTATTTACATGAATTAATACGAGAAGATTTAGTTCGGCACGTTCCTGGATGCCCTACGATTTCTTCCTATCATCAATTGATGATTTTCTCAACGCTCACGCCGACCCACCTCTTGAGATGGGTCGTTGTGAGCTTCGCGTGAGCATTAGTCATGACGTCATGAGTGACGTTTTCGCCGCGACCACAACGACCGCGGTCGTTATGTGGAACGACTAAAGGAACATTTTGATCGTTGTGAGCGCTTAGTGGAACGCACCCTATATATTATTGCATTTCTCGCTTTGTTATTGCTTTCCGATTATTTTTGTATGATACTTCCCTATACCTATCTTTGGTGGTTTTCGAGAAATTCATTGATTTCCTTATTTTTTGTGCGAAACATAGCTTTAAGCAAATGCTTATTACTGCGGTATTTGGATTCAAAGACAGCTCAAATTTTGGATGTAGTTTGACAATGCCTTGTGTATCAGTTCTGTCTGAGGAAATTTTTCCTTCATTATACAGGGTCGTTCAAAATTTGTGACTTTACTGATACAAACAAAAGTGGTGAAAAGTGCATTTTTTCAAATGGATCATCCTGTATATTATCGAGAATCCTGAAAGACAATTGAAGTTCCTTTCAAATGATGTGTCATGTTCCTATACCTGAATAGTCAGGTTTCCGAAATAAATGCAAGTTTCTATAAAAATTGGATTATTTGAACATATTTCGTATAAGGTAGCTATGAAATGTCATGGAACATGCCATTATGAAAATTCGACAATTAATGCATCAATAATAAAACGTTTGCGCGTCATTAACGTAAATTTGATTTGAAAAGAATCAAAATAGAAGGCAATAATAATTCTAATGAAGTTTGATTAGAAAAGAATCAAAATGGAAAGCAATAACAATTCAAATGAAGTTTTGATGAAATTAATTATTCTTCATGGCCAATGTGATCAAATTATAGCAAGAACATGCAAATTGTTCTGTAGTATATTGAAATGTGTGACTATCATTTTCAATTCCCATAACTAAGATGTCTAGAAGGATGGTGTACCGAGTTATACCTGGGCATGTTTGGGGTAAACTTGGCGACACATGCCTACTATGATAATGAGCATCATGACCCCTTGACATCAAATTAGTTCAGATGGCGTTTGTAACGAAAAGAGTTACAAATTTCCTATTAAATGTATAAACGGCCGACCTGACGGCTGGCTATACTTTTACTTTTGGACGCTGACTGATCAACAACCTATATTATTTGTTCAGAATACTGGCCAAATTCCCAATAATTGTGTTCCTTTCATTCGATTTTGTTTTTAATGAGTATGACATTAGATATTGCTCATTTTGTTGACTGCTCGAATCGAAGAATATATTTTGTCGATCGATCGGTTTACTATGCACTTCCAATTAGCGTCAACTAGCGATGAATTTGAGAAACACACCACGATACGTAAAAATGACACTAATGACAGATAAGTGTCGCCATAAAATTCTAAACAATATCGCATCAGTCCCAGCACCATCCTTCTAGACATCTTACCCATAATTAATCAAAATAGGTCATACCCCAATTGAAATTATCTAGTGTGCCGTGACCAGAAAAGACCAAAACAATCTTTAAGTTTGACAAGCAGTGTGATTTTAATAGTGTTTCTGTCAGAAGAAGGTATTCAAAATGAAAAACTCAAGTAAAAAAAGAGATATTTGAATTAAAGTTGGTCTAATTTTGGTAGCAAAACAATTACAAAATAATCAATATTTGATAAAAGAGTTAATATTTGAGATAGGTATACGACATGTTTAGTAAAAGTTATTTGTATTTATCAGTAGAATTCAAATACGGAATGAAATACTGGGTGTTCCCCATCTGAAATTAGGAAGTCGATATTAGTTACAAGCAGATGTGGCAACACTGTAACGGTGAAAATATTTTCAAGAGGTAGATCGCAATCACTTATCGTGGAATACAAGATTTCAAGCATTTATGTCCCACATCTCCAAAAACGTCTAATAGGCCATCGAATTTGTAATAACCTGTATATTAATCATTCTTTGTACAGTCAGTTCGTCATCTTCATACACTTCAATATACTACAGAACATTTTGCATGTTCTTGCTATAATTTGATCACATTGACCATGAAGAATAAACAATTTCCATTTTGATTCTTTTCTTATCAAATTTACGTTATTGAACGCGCAAACGTTTTAATATTGATGCATTAATTGTCGAATTTTCATAATGACATGTTCCATGACATTTCATAGCTACCTAATACAAAATATGTCAAAATAATCCAATTTTTATAGAAACTTGCATTTATTTCGGAAACCTGACTATTTAGGTATAGGAACATGACATCATCAAATTTTGAACGACCCTGTAGAATGGAGAAAGAATTTCCTCAGACACAACTAATACACAGGGCATTGTCAAACTACATTCAAAATTCAAGCTGTCTTTGAATCCAAATACCGCAGTAATAAGCACTTCATTAAAGCTATGTTTCGCACAAAAAATAAGGAAATCAATCAATTTCTCGAAAACCACTAGAGATAGGTATAGGGAAGAGTATCATACAAAAATAATCGGAAAGTAATAACAAAGCGAGAAATGTAATAATATATAGGGTGTCCTATTTGAAATATCAAAGTTGCTGCTACTTTTCAATATGAGCGGCAACGTCGCATCGCTGAAAATATTTTAGATCGATAGAACAGAACTAATTACCCAAGAAATAAAATTTTCAAAATAATCCTATGTCCCGTTTTCCAGAAATGTCTAATAGGCCATCGAGTTTGGGACACCCTGTATGCAGTTTATCTGATATCAGTATAGTAGTGAAGCATAATTTTGAGTAACATATTGTATTGAAATGATTTAAAAAATATATATATTCATTCTTAACAGAGATTTTCTCATTTGAAAGTTTTGAGCTCTCTTCTAATCTTGAAGGCTTATAAAAAAATCCTCCACCAGAAAAAATAACTACCAAAATTATGCCAAAAGTTTTTGACTACATGACATAGGCTCTACTCGAAGACTGCGGAGGTTTTGAATATATATATACATATATATATATATATATATTTTTTTTTGAGTCACGTATGAGTCCATAACTTGAAAATATGAATTTTATTCTTCTATGGAAAGCCTCGTTATCTTCAAAATCTACTATTTATTGAGAAAATTTTCAATTTTACATATCACCACACATTGAAAGAAAATGGAGTTTCCTCGATAAGTTATTTTACAGTTCAAGGAAACCGATAATTGTTCTTGATTTGACGCACAAACGCAGTCCAGATGAAATTCCCAAGGCCAACATTTCCAATTATTGAACTTCGCCTCATCGAGAGAATTTTTTTGCGAGAAATGCACGTGATTTGTGATTACTACTCCATCGTAAATACGAAAATTTTACGATTTTTTTGGTTTTCTTGCTTTTTGCAGCAGATAATTTGTCGGGCACGATTATCAATGTATTCTGCCTTTGGATTGAAGTTTAAAAAATTCGATATGAAGTATGTATTAAACACAACCTCGTCTGCGTTATATATTTTGGCCTTTCGACCGCAAAAATTGAGTTATAAAGGACGGTATGCTTTTCTGGGCCATCTGCTCTCGGTCATGAGATTTTGTACAATTTTAGGTCATTTTCCCATAATATCAGCTTCCAAACCATTCATCTCCAAATAAACTCTTCCCACAGTGCGTAACACCCACATTTCGTTGTGCCCACATTTCGTAATATCCACACTCTCCGAACATACCCGAAATATGCGCTGTTGCCAAATATACTTCCTTTAAGTCAGGTTAAGTTAGATTGGGTTAACAGAAAATTGCAGATTATCCGGTAAATTTTGCAACAGTGCATCATTCGGGTATGTTCGGAGAGTGTGGATGTTACGAAATGTGGGTGTTACGCACTGTGGGTAGAACGAGATGCTCCCGTCTAAATCCAGCCTAGAGGTCATACTTGAAGTACTCTATCTTGCTCACTCTAGTCACTCTGCAGTCCTCTCTCTCTTAGGGCCAGTCCATTGTGTCTATGGCTGCGTCTAACGGCTTAGAGCGCTTGAAGCCGCTTCACAGAATTTAACGATTCACATCCATGGGAAAATGTCAAATTTTGTAAAGCAGCTGTTAGACGCGGCCATTGCCAATAAACCATAAACAAATACGAAACCGGTCCATTGCTTTCACAAATTTAATTTTATTTCTTATGCTTATACCTATAATATATTCCCATTCCCTATCGAATATCGTCAATTCAAAAACCTTGCAGGTGATGAACCCTAGAAACCTTCATTTAAAATGAATCGAGTTGTAGAAGACCTAGAAAGCAAGGTTCGGTTTATAATGTGATTGAAGTTGTATTAACATCCTTTCAAAATATATTTTTAGATGCGACAAACTGATGAGAAAATGGACAATTTGGCACAGCAAGTAAGTAACATCGAGAGTGGAATTTTTTCAGAAAATGGTGAACAACTGCAAGTAGATGATATTCTTAAGTCTGTGGGAGAAGTGAGATCTAATTACCAAACCTTGCGTAAAGACCTGATGGAAGTGCAAGATCTACAGAAACAACTGAGTAGCTCATTGCACATTCAATTGAAACTGATGCAAGCAAAGTTCAATATGCTGAAAGAAAAACTTCCCCAAGCTCCTCGTGGAAGACAGCAGTCAATAAATTGCAGAAATGGAGGTGTAAGTGAAGAAAAATGAACTAGGTGTATGTTGCTGCATTGCCTCAAAACATATTTGGCAGGACAAAAACTGTGGAGGGCCAGTTGAGTCAGCTTTCTTAGGCTTTTTTTGTATCTTCGAAAGCAGTCATATCAACTCAATCAAAACATAATCAATTTGCTTAGAGTTGATTGCTAGAAATATGGTTTCCCTAAAGCACTACTACTGACGAGTTGAAACAAATGAATGGAATCGTTGAACTTGTGATTTTCTAGATAGCAGTTTTTTTGTGAACCTGAAAGTTTTGGTAAAAATGAAGAATTACTACCTTGATACTCATATCATTTTTTGCTTATATATAAAAACCAATGGTTGAACAATGTTATTGGTTAATATACCCAGTTCAATATTGGTCTATCTGCTTTGCAGGATATATCTGAATAGTAAATTGGAGTTGGTTCAATTTTTCTAGGATATTCCCTGTTAGAGGTTGATATATCTGATGCTCGTCTAGGACTATTTTTATAGACTTTTTAATGCTCCTATCAAATATTGGATCAGTTAATAGATTTTGAAAAATGAAAAATATTCAGATTCACAAGGATTGAACAAAGATAGAGTTACTTGAAGAGACTTGTGGCATTTGCTAGTAGTAAATGATTTTTCAAGTTATATAATGATAAGTAAGGCCCGCCAAAAAAAAAAACACCAACAAAAAAAAACACACAAACAACAACCCCCCTTAAAACTCTGTAATCGTAGTAATAACAGTTCTAATATAGCCTTCTGCCACTGAATTGGATCTCCGAGTGATTAAACATCTGTCCATCGTATGGACATCTGTATCAATCAATGATTTCAATGTGATAAAACAGATTTTTCACTACAATACAGATTTTCAATCTGTTTTATAATGGACCTCATCATGAAACAGATTATGGTCGTATAAGTTTATTATTATAGTAGTGGTGTAGAAAAACATATTTATTAATTGAAATTCTCTTGTTTTTATTGAATACTTTTTGGTGTATGTATATCTGGAACAATAATGAAATCCAATGTAGAGTTGAGAATTTGGATCACTATATTGGAGCATCAGAAATGTCAACCACTCTGCCAAATTTTTGGTTCATTTCTGAATAATGCAGTTTTTTGTAGTTGCATGAAAGTAAAGAGTGTAGATTATTTATAATCTTGTTTTATGAAAATACAATGCATGCATTAAAGATTGACCTGTTGAGCATAATATTTTGCTTTATTTAATTGATTTTCTGGTGCCAAGCTTTCAGTCTTTCCTGTGATGGAATACCGCTCCACAAATTCCTGGAATTTCATTTAGAGAAAGAATTGATTGGGTAGAATTCTATTTGATTCAAATAATTTTGAGTGGTATTGAATTGGTCTTTGACTTCCAAGAAGAGAAACACTTCTTCGCAATTGCTGGTAGGTAATGCAGAAAACTGAAAAAAAACTGCAGTACACTCAGTGAAGTCCAAATGTATAGAAATTTAAATCTCAAGCTGTATCTGTAAATGAAAATATCTTGATTTATCAGTTGATATCCTGGTCAGATTCCAACTCATATCATGTTTATTCAAATGTTTCAATACACAATTCATTTACACACTCCTCTCCTCCATATTTGTAAATATACATTTCTACAATGGAATTAGTTGAAAAAAATTATACCATTGATTATGATTGAAATATTTGAATACTTTTCATAATGAAAATAAGCGTCATTTAAAGTAACTAGATACCACTCTGAAAAATTTTTTTCATTGAAAATATTTATTTTATTGAACATTTCAATGTCATAATTATTTGCTGCAGATTATTCATAAAAAGTTTGGAAGCAATATGTACCTAATTGTTTTAGGGAGATTTTGTTTCTAGTCATTTCCAACTAAAAAGATGAATTGTTGCTCTGGTTAGAATACAGAAATATATTCGTCAAAAAAAGTATATCATCTATCTTGACTTGGATATAAATATATACATTCATAGAAAAATGTCAATTCATTTGAGACTATTGAATTTTTAGAATATAAGAAGAATGGTAAAAAGATGCAGATTATGTAATATTTTTGCATGTATGTTGAAATGCTGTGAGAACTGGAACAATTGAATTCATAGATTGAGATAAAAAATATAAGTAGATTATAGGAAAGAAATGATGAAGCATTTCTGTCTACACTTTTTCCACCAACGGTGTCGAATTTTGTTAATCATTCGTTTGGATATTTGAAGTAGTATATAGTGTATTTTTATGAGCATGATGTTATGGGTATGGTTATCATCACAGTTGAGAGATAGATCAGAGAGTAGTAAATATCGGATTTTTGAAATCTTAAAAATCAATTAGGGATTCACTATTCTGAATTTTACAATTTCTGACTTGTGCATGCGTTTCTAATGATGATCATAATATTGAAGTTTTTTTTTTAATTGTTAACACATTTCTTCTACGGACTAAATGAGACGGAATTATAACTGCAATACTTGATATCAATTACAAATTATGTTCCTTATACCTGAGAATGCAGATATTTTGTAAAGAGTATCAATATGCCTTCAAAGAAATCATCGGATTTTCAAATGGCATCATAGGACCACAAAATGTCTGTTAGTTTCTGTTTTAAGTAGATTGACTTTTGACAAATAGTACAGTGGTTGTATTCTCAACTCTTAGTAATCAGAACATTTGCTAATAAGGTCAAATTCTAATATACTGCCTAAACATTAGGCCTGGTCCAATTTAGTAATATCTGTAAATCATGCTTCATTTTATTTTATTACTAATACTTTTTTGTAAAATGGTAACTGACCAGTAAAGTATGTTTCGTTAGACATTTCAATAAAGGTGGAATTTCTTCATGTTCCATTTGAAAGATTGACCAGGCATATTATTCCCCAGTAAACCTATCCAGTAAGCAATAAATACATACCTGAAACTTCGTATACAGCGAGTCCGACATTTCCCTCTTCTTTATTCGAAGCTGCTGTTTTTTCAAGAGCGCAGACTCCACTGCACATATTTAGGCTGTAAGATTGCAAAAATTCAGCAATATATATATATATATATATATATATATATATATATATATATATATATGCTCGGATAGGCTTCCGCGGTCGGATGTGTGATGACTGGAACTTCCGGTTGAACCGCGTCCTGAATCATTCTGACGACTATTCGGCTCCCACTTTGGAGCACCAAGTCACGGAGAATTTTTTTTTTCCTTAGACTTCCAATTAATTTGAAATACAAATATATCACAAAACCACTTTCTGGGAATCCGTTATATTTGGAGCATGCGTACTCGAAAAAGCAGCAGTTTCGAAAAAAGTCGTAAGAGCAACACCTTGTCGAGCTCGCCAATGGGAAGCTGTATACAAAGTTTCAAGTATGTATTAATCACATATCCGGATAGGTTCTGTACTGGGGATTATATTGCGTTGTATCCAATATACAGCGACTCCCAAAAGAACCGGAACGGACAAATATTTCAGCAACGGCTTGCCTTGACATAGTTAAGAAATAATGTAGTGTACGGGAGTTATCACTCACTACTACTGAGACTACTCAAACTCACAACTTCTGAGAAGAAACGTGGTTTCGAAATTGCAAGAGTTGAACATTGGCATCCATCAAATATGGTTTCAGCAAGATTGGGCGCCTCCCCATTTTGTACGAGAAGTTCTTCAATATCTGGCCGACGTATTCACATAAAACTGCTGGATTGGACAAAAAGGATCGATAGAATGGCCAGCACGATCTCCAGATATGACCCCCATGGATTTTTTCATTGGGGACATGTAAAGGATAGGGTGTTCAAAAATAGAGCACTAAGTTTAGATCATCTGAGGGAAACAATTCTATACGAATCGTCATTTATTAAGTGTTATAATACTATTTTTAAACTGAACATATAAAACTGGTCCTCAATACGTTAACAGTCAATTGCACCGACTTTTTCTTATGAGACCATTAACCCTTTTAAGATAGGTGAGGGTTCGTTAATGGATGTTTAATAATCTTTAAACTATGGTGCAATCGCTGAAGTGCGTTAAATGACCTTTATCTACACCCGTACTCTAATAATACTCTTATATATGCCCACAACCCGTTTTATAATGAAATCCATTACGATACAGATTTTCAACCAATATATGATATAGAAGAATTACCAGCGACTCCTCCACAGATGTCTTAGACAAGAAAAAAATACAATCGAAAGGATTCTATTTTTCATTTGACAAATGCAACACATATGTTTTTATTTTCGTCCAAATCGATTGAGCTTTCATGGCCGAGTGGTTTTAGTGGCGAGGGCAGTGATCAGAAACGTCCGGGTTCAAATCCTGACCTCGGCCGAGGTCATTTTTTTTCCTCTCATTGTTGTATTTTCCGTGGTTATACCATTAATTATAATTCTGTAGAATTTTTCAAGCAAAATTCACTCGCATAAACCATACGAAACTCACCTTCGGCTCGTTTCGTATCCCGGTTTATGCTCATATATTAATAACCATCATTACACGATCGTTGCATAATATACTATTAATGGCCCATTGGCTTAATGCTCCAATGAGAAAAAGTCGGTGCAATCAGCTTTTAGTCTTTTATTTGCTAATTTACCAAGACCTGTCAGTGTTCGTCTTTGGATTACTTATAGCATAATTTAGTTTTTTCTATTACCATAATAATACGGAATTGTTTCCTGTTTGTTAGTGCTTTTTTTATTAGTTATGACGATATTCGATAGTGTTTGATTTGTTCCATTAAAAAAATATAAACAAAAGTTTGAAAAAGGAGTTTAAACAAATACTTATTAGGATGACTCAGTGGAAACAACATGTGGATTTCACAACATATTCAATATTTTTAGATCGGACTTGCCAACAAATTTCTAATGATTTAAATTTCATTGTCATATCGCCACGATTTCCTCGGATATTGAAATTTTGTGATATTTTCCTTACGAAATGTTGATATTCCATGTAAACGAAATTGGGTGAATTAAAATTGAACATTTAAGGGTTGTACCTAGTAATGAACACGAAAAATCGAATGCGCTTAAAATGAACATAGCATTACATTAACTAAAACAAAAATTGTAAATCTGGCAACGTTGCAAATTTTAGTTTCGGATCCGTCAGTCATTACTGATAACCCCCATTTACCATATTTCATAAATTTAGGATAGGATGAGTCGTTATGAAATATTCGGCCGTTCCGGTTCTTTTAGGAAATCCTGTATGCAGTGTACAAATTTCAACACACGCTTCAATTGGTGTTTCAGTTGGTTTCAACAATTCTTTTCTTGTCTTGCAATAACTCCTTAGATTTTGTCTAATCATGTGGGTTTTTGAGGAATTAAATGAACCATGTTTTCTAATAGTTGTCGACCCACCTGGTTTGCCATTCACAAGATAATAATATTTCTAGAATTCAATATAGGTCCTACTTCGATTTGCTCAAATTTAAGCACAATATTATCTACTTTTACACACCTTTACAACACCCCTTATAAACTTTACAGTTTCAGCACAAACTAGATTAAAATAATTTACAACTAGGAACACGGATTTTCTGTTGTGATTTTTATATAATTATATATACCTCTGTTGGAACCCAGTAAACCAAAATATGTGTCTGAAATATTTCTGAGACCGATCATTTTCCATTAGAAACGTTTCACCTTTTGACTCAGACACGTTCCTGAAACATGGAAGACACCAGAAATGACCTAGGTATGAAACGTTTCAAAGTAATGTTTCATGTGAAACGTTCCTGATACATAACATAACTGCATATGAATACATGAAAACACGTATCTGAAACATTTCTTGTGTATAATCTGATACTTTTTTGAAACATGAGGAATTCAGAAGATATCTCTTGAATAATGGGAAGGTATTGTAGAATTCCAAAAAAAAAATGGGTAGGTTCTTATTATTTTTTATTGATCACATAATTGAAATATATGCACGAAATGACAGCTCATCATTTTGTTTCCCTCTCATGAAGGCTAATGGTGAAACCATGCCGACGTGAACCTTTCGAAGTCTCTGTCATCGGAGAAAATCGTTCCCAGGCATAATCTACAAAATATTATACATTTCATCATTGCTTATTCTAAAAATACATACCTATACCCTCTCATATGCTCATTTATTCATTCTTGAAATTGCTGTCCGTCACTATAACAATGCATTATGAGGCTTTTAATTGGAAGATGTCAAGAAATAGACTCAGCTCTTGAAGTAGAAATTACTCGAAGATCGTTCAAGGAATTGTAAAATACTCCATTTTCCATGCACATAACCTATACACTCCGAACAGTTATATTTTGAAAAAGTTTCGTTTTGATCTCTCATTTAAAAACTAACTAAACAATCTTCTTGCACAATGCCCATATGTGAATGGTACAAAATAGACTTTTACCGCATTTAAAACAAGAAAACATGGAAAAGTGACGAGACAAGATGGATGGACGCTCTAGCTCTAGGCAAACTGTATGCATCGAGTATTTGTGCGCATGCCTTTTTGTTCGTGCTAACAACTGAAAACTATATACGCTATTGAAATATTTCTGGCATGTGTCATTTGCTAACATATTATATTGCCAATTTTTGAAATATGTCAGAGACTTGCTTTGATACCTTGATTATGACATTTTTCTGGTATATTTCTGAAACCTCTATTTCCAATGTTTCAAATATTTTCTCACGTGATTCATTTGAAATGTTTCAAACACGTTATGTGTTTACTGGGAAATGTTTGTTATTGTATTGATTATATGAGTAAACAGAAATAATTTGTTTTCCTTATCCTTAGCGGTGGTGGCCGAGCGATTTACGGCCCTGTTTTATATTCGATTCGGTTTTTTCTCTGCTGGTTCAATCCGCGATCGGCGCAGATTTTTTTGGCTGACTCGAGCAATTGTTTGTTGCCAAGATACCATTCTTGGTGGTAATCAAGTGGGATATCTTGATCGAATGCATGAAACGACCTGGTAACACTGTGGGTTTCCCTGCACTTGAAATGGCAAATGTGCTACCGTTAATAATCAGTAAGACGTCCTATAGCGCTTCAGCTCCCCGGGCAAATAAGCGGATCCTTGCACGCACAATGTTCTGCCTCCTGAGCGCACTCTCTGGCAAGGAAAAATATAGTTATTTATGTACCAAGGGTATTAAGTAGATGTATATGCTTCCAGGGCGACTATCTTACAAAGCCGAGTGCCTGTGGCCCGAGGTTCGTTCTGTAAGTCAACCGAGGCGATTTATTTTAATTTTTAAATTATCTATTTTCAATTCATTATCATTCCTTTTGTTCACTTCGTTTTATTTTATATATTTTTTCTGTACAGGGAATAGTTCAAATAGGGAGTTGTGAGAATTGGTTTATTAAGTTCAATATAATATCATGTGTAATATACTGAAATTTGATGAATATAAAAAAATTCAAAAGTTCTTCAAAAATGGGAACAACCATTCGTATATTACTAGGAACAAGAATAATATTAAAGCACCAAACCAAAGATTAGAAATAACAAGATTTAACTCATACGTGCCATTATACAACTCCCTGCCTCAATGGGGAAGATGACCCAAAGCTTTTAGTAGGTGGCAGCACGACTGCATGTGCCTAGCCTAACGAGTGATTTTGCAGGTTATGTTTTATTTTAATGAATATTTTCAAAAGATACTTGAGAATCATAAGGATGTTTTCTCCAACCGATAGATATGGATGTTTGTCTGTACCAGAACTGAAAAGTTTGTTGAGGGAACGTGGTGGAAAGGTAAAAAATTCAAACTGATTACAGAGGTGTTTCGTTAAAAATCATCATAATAACCTTCTACTAGCCCTGCTACGTTCTTTTGTAAGTGACTGGAGCATAGTCTAGAATGTTCAGAAGCCTGAAAGCTCTTTCTTCTCAGGGCTACTTCCCACTGCTTTTTCAGTTTTGTTCATCCGAATGCACTACATAAGACCATTTTATGTCGATTTCAAATCTGTATATTCCTAATTATTGCAAAGAAGGGACGTTTAATGTTTTGAATTGTTGTCATTTGACTTGAGAGGCTAATAATAATAATCATTTATTGTCTGCCAGTGAAAATAATACAGTTCTATTCTATTTGCTACATGTACACGTATACATATATATAGTTATATAAAAAACCATAGGCAAACAAAAGGGTAAGTGATAGGTCTAATGACCGATTCTTCCACACTTCCCATGCAAAAAAAAATAAAAATAAATGATAATATTATGATTCTGCCGAGCAGATGAATGTTCAAAAATTACAAACGACATTATCAATCGAAACTCAGATACAAACATATCTGAGTGTGAAACTAAAAATTTCTTGTCTAATAGAAAATATATAGTATAACAACTCAAATTATAGATCACTGCTGTGAGAGAAATATTTTTTTGAATTTATTTTTGAAGGTACTTAACGAGAGAGCATCTCGTTCTACCCAAATTTCGTAACACCCACAGTGCATAACACCCAAAGTGCGTAACACCCAAATGTCATAACACCCAAATTTCGTCATGCCCACACTCACCGAACATACCCGAATGATGCGCTGTTGCCAAATTCATCCTTCTTTTAGGTTAGGTTAGTTAGGTTAAGTTAGATTGGTTTAACAGGAAATTGCAGAATATCCGGTAAATTTTGCAACAGTGCATCATTCGGGTATGTTCGGAGAGTGTGGGCATAACGAAATTTGGGTGTTATGACATTTGGGTGTTACGCACTTTGGGCGTTATGCACTGTGGGTGTTACGCAGCGCACCCCTTAACGATAGCGAGAAACTTGGTATGTCCATGCAATGGCTTGCTGCCGCAATCTGATATGAAAAAGATGACTTGTAAATTTCTTTATTATGTGAAGGTATGTTGATTCCGTGTTTTCTTCTCAAATTCAAATTATATTATATATCAGTCCTGTAGGTGATCTTTCTAGAGAGATATTCAGGTTGTTTTGTTTTTAGCACCTTATAAAAGAGACAATATGAATGGAGTCTACGGCGATTGTACATGCTCAACCAACCCATTTCTTTCAATTTATGTGAAATTCTATCTCTTCTCTTCAATCCATGAATTAAGCGCAGACATGAATTCTGAACTTTTTGTATGCGATATGCATCTGCTTTTCGTAGAAAAGGTCCATACACTGTATCACAATGGTTAAAATGTGACAGCACCAGAGAATCACTTAACATTTTTTTCGTTTGTATATTCATGTCATTTCTGTGAGGATACAATAATTTAATGGAAGAATAGGCTGTTCTGATTTTTTCCGTGATATGTTTATCAAACTTAAGCTTTGAGTCCATGTACAGACCTAAGTTTTTGACTTGGTCACTGTAGTTTAGTTGGTCTTCTCCGATGAAAAGTTGTAGCTGATTGGATGCCAAAGATTTCTGAATTTCGTTACCAAAAAGAAAAGCATGAGACTTTGATGAATTTATCTTCAATAGATGTTTATGGGATAATGATTGGAGGGTTGATAGATCTTTATTGATCAGCACATTTGCCTGTTGAATGTTTTTTAGTTCGAAAGAATAATATAATTGTGTATCATCGGCGTACAGATGATAACTACAGTGGGAAAAATGACGGTGGAAGTTAGACGTGTAAAGTGTGTATAAGAGAGGGCCTAAAATACTGCCCTGTGGTACGCCTTGGTCTATTACCAAACTTCCTGAAAGATCATTCTCTATCTTGACTTTGTTGCACACGATCTGGCTGTCAAAGGTACATGCAGTGGTGGCGCCCCTAGTGGTAGACTTTTGCAGCCGTCATCCCCATTAATGAAAAATGCGACCCTTCCCAATTTCAAAAGTAAACTGAAAAAACATCTCTCAGAGAATCCTTACTATGATATGATGCGTCTGACTTCAGCTTTACTGAGTGACTATCGTCAATATAGGCACTGTCTCTATGCATCTCTTTTTTTGCATTATATTTTTACTTTATTTTGTGCTATCATATACAATTTTCATTAACTACCTACTGCTTTTCGGTACTTTTGATTGCAACCTACTTTTATATTATACATTATTGACTTGTCATAGCACTAAGGTGTAATAATTTGACCAATGAAAAATCTAATCATGTTCCTATTCGATTTGTTCAAACCCATTTTTTATCAGGAATGTAAATACATTTCTCGTTTTATTTGATAGATCAATGAGGGTTCGTATGGAAAAAAACACTTCATTTGTTAATTTTTTTGATATAACTTAAGATGCCTAAAACCCTGGTGATTCCAGTGATTAGATTTTGTTTAGATTTTTGTGGCGAAAAAAACAATCGACGCTTTTGAAGGTTTCCCCTATTTTTCGGTAGATGGCGTTATGTTCTCATTTTTCTAATTTGATGACAAGTGTCAAGTTGATTGTCATAGTGTCATGTCACTTTGAAATTTTGATGTGTACGATGTTTTTATCGTGTTTATTTGTTGATTTCATTGCTTTCTAATATCGAAACGTTGTTACTGGTATCTCATTGTCCACCCATTATCCTTTAGGTTGCGATCTCTTCTCACTAGCCAATCAAATGAAAGTGGTAAAACCCGACTGCACATTTTCACTTAGTGCGAATTTAGCTTCAGACGAGACTGACAAGAGCGTGTTGGCGACATCTGTTCGTATTGTACGGAAACCTCCAAAAGCTCAATTATAGACCCGAAATCAAGCAAGCCAGATTTCGCCACTTTTATCCCAAACTTTCACAGGTATAAGTAAACACACCAGAGTTTTAGGCATCTTAATATAACTTATTGTTTCGAAATACCCTAGCGTTGCCACTCAGTGCTGCTCACACACCGAGCGCCGCTCATTGGCATAATAATGGAACTGGTTCGATCGGCATCGGCGTATTGGGAATTCAACATAAGGAGTACTCCCTCTGGTGTCAAATCTTGAAACGATTTATAAGTACATTGAAATCGTTGTTTACGTTTAAATTCCTATGATTCTGTGCAGTCTAGTCGTTGTTTTTGTATATTTTTGTGATTATTATTATATGATACGTAATAAAAATCTTGTACATGTATATGGTGGATATTCAGGATATTCTGTTTCTGTTGACTGTTACTAGTTTTCAGATGTAAAATGACTGCTTCAAGTTCAAACCATTATTGTTGTGTACCTCAATGTGACTCTTGGGCAAAACGGCAAAGTAGTACTGGAATAAGTTTTCATCTTTTTTCGCTGGAAAATGAAAGAAACGTTATGGTGCAGACTAGTCTAGGATTAAGAGAGTCTATAGACAGACGGTGGGCCTGGATATTCCTGAAAATAGGAAAACCGGCGTCTAACTTCATGAAAGTTTGTTCTCGTCATTTTACCAAGGAAGACTATTCGCCATTCACGTAATCCATGTATTCTAGCATACTCAACCTTATTCCAGGCATTATTTCTTACAAAGAAATAATCTGAAACATATATTATCAATTAAGGCGTTTTTCATCACTTTTGACTCGCATCAAATCCAATATGAAAAAGTAGTAGGTTATTAGCTAGTCCAAGATCCAAGAGAATGACAAATTTAGTGTTTCTGGAAATGAAAGAAAATCATTCCAGCCCACAAAATAAATGTTTTTTGCAAGGTGAATAATACATACAAGATTCCTTCAAAATCAGTATTAACAAATGATGCTGTTGTACGACCTGGAGAAATCACTTCACTTGAGTCTTGAAATGAAAAATAGTGCATGAAAAAATTAAAAACTAAAACAAAATAAAAATATTTAAAGATAAACCGTAAAAACCCAAAGACAACAATGATAACAATGTACTCGAGAGTGGTTCGAATTTTTGCCACTTTGGCGCTGGCATCTAATCTTGAATTGCCAATCTACAGAACGCCGGAAGTTCTCGAAGCGATGATTCCGAACGTCGAGGCGCGAATAGACAAGTCTGGAGGTATCTACTCAGTTCGAATTCTCTATATATAAACGGAAGGCATTTCATCGGAGCAAAAGAAGTCTACTAGAGAGTGAAGTTTTATAAAGTCTGTAATAAGTGCTATATATTTTAGTCATTGGAAATTAACTAATATTAGAACTGAGGAAAGACCTCTGAATACAAAGACTAGAAAAAAATATTGAAAGTCAGATGACTCTTCTCAGGAACCAAGATCATCGAGTCAGGGTTGCTACATCAGGAATTTCCGCGAAACCACCGACTTTTAATGGTCAGTTGTCTTGGTTAATGTATCGCCGACAATTTGAGGCTGTGGCATTGGCTAAGGATGGGGCGAAGAAGAGGAAGCTACGGCATTCATATAGTAGCTCTGAGAGAGCCACCTTTGGGTATCGTTTGCTTGAAAGTGGTTGACAATGTTCCTTGCTGAATGGTAATGGTTCGGACTTCCATTGTCTATATTTTTAACTCTATTGAAACCTGTTGCTAAGAGCGGAAGGATTTAAATGCAAATCAAGTGAGAAAAAATCAAATCAGAAGTCAAATTTTTTGGTCAATAATGAAATTAGGGATTGATTGATCGAAGAAAATACTGTTTTTACAAAAAACCGAGATTTCGAATATGAAATATGAGTCAAAAAAAAATTTAAATAACGCAATAAATGAAATAATATTGTGACAAGAAAATTGAGGTATCGAATATGAAATACTAGTCAAAAAATGTAAATAAAGAAATTGAATGAAATATTATGAAAAAATGTTGAAACCAAGTTTCTCAAGTTGAGTGTACTCACGACGTTTCGATTGCTGGTATCCGCAATCGTCTTCGGGTGATGACTGGGTGAAGACGATTGCGGATACCAGCAATCGAAACGGATAAACATTATTTCTCAATTTTTAGAAAACCTTCGCATACAGATACTGTAATTCACAATTCATCTACCCATCCTCACTCCTCACCAACATAAAGCGGCAGCATTTAACAGTATCATTCACAGACTGGTGAATGTTCTCTTATTAGAGACAAATTTCGAAAAAGAACTGAATATTATAAAACAAATTGCTATTAACAAAACGGTTATAATAGTGACACTTTATTGTCCAAAAAGCTGTATATAGTCAAGTCCTGAAAGAAACCTACCCAGTTACAACGAATTATGATTAGAATTACAGAACGTTGACTTATTAGGTCAACCGAGTGAAAAAATTTCTAATTTTTTGAAACAGAAAGATTTGAAGGTTGCATATAAAACAAAGAATAATTCGAGCTCTTATATCAAAAACAGCAAAGATAGAAGTTCAGTATCAGATAGATGAGGAGTTTATGAAAATTGTATGGTACATGTCCTATGTTTTAAGTCGGTCAAACGGAAAGAACATTTGATACACGCGTAAAAGAACACAGAAGTAGTTTCCAAAATGGCAAGACAAATTCTACGTATGCAACTTTTACCTCATTACACAGAGGAACATGAGTTCAACCACGAATTTGAAATCCTTCATTTCCAAGGGGAAGGTTCGAAACTCAATCTCTTGGAGAGTTTGGAAATTAATAAGCGGAAACATTCACAGTTCCTAATGAATTATCAGACGGAGTTGAATAATTGGCCTCTGTTGAACATGTTCTTTCCAGGAAATTGTACTAACAAGGATATGACGTCGGACCATTATTAATTAATCTATAGACGGTGGGCATGTGACGTCACAAGACAACTGTCAATCAGTCTGCTGGACAAACAACCCGTAGTTACATAAGCAACAATGGTAATTTAATGAGATTATGATCGTAATTATGAAGAAATTACGGGTTTACCCCAATTTTGAGTGTACCCTTAGTGTACCTGACATATATAAATGTCTATATATTGCAATATATATTCATTATTCTTCCTGCTTGCAAGGAAATTGTATGTGAAATGGCTGATAAAAGTGATTATTTCAACACCTTGTCTATGGATATCCGGAAGAGATATTTAGAGAAACTGAAGGGTAATGATGGATGTGATCCTTATTTATTGAAATTTGGGGATTGTAGTAATGCTGTGCAAAAAATTTCCTAAAGTTTCATGACATGTTGTATGACATTATTAACTATTTTGTATATGAGAGTGCATGTACAGAAGACTTCAAAGGCTATAAAAGTTTGGATTCATACAATATGTTTATATCTAAATGGATTAGAAGGATTGGAGTGAAGCTTGTGAAAAGAATACTGAAAATGTACTTCAATAAATAATAATTATGAAAGAACAGATTTAGGGTATGTTATATATGGCTCTACAAAATTATAAACCAAAACCATCTTTCCATATGGCAATCCTGTATAAAAAAGGCATTTAGATGAGTTATGCTTTAAACTTTCCAACGTGAATGATTAAGTCTGCAAAGTTTCCCGGAGATGATGGATTTCACGATAACAATTCTGCAACTCGAAATCAATATCGGGACATAGGTGTTCACCAGAGTTTTGTGCATATTCCACTTCTTCAACTGGTTAATTTATATCATTCAGAGTTTGATTTTGATCAATAATATTCAAGTTTTGAACAGCTGGATCATTCACACAAAGAATCATTATCAATTTTATCCACATAAAATATATAACTGGAATATTTGCGATCTCATTTTTATCACGCTGCTCCCTACGATACAATACGCTACATTGATATTTGTTTTGTAGCCAAGTAATTGATTCGGTACTCAGTCCATATTGTCAACATCTTTGAGTGCACTTGGCTTGCCTGAAATGAAAAAAATAAATAAAATTATGTTGCGTATGTTTCCTAGATTCTTTGAAAATATCTCCTACAAAATGTTTCGAACACACCGTTGCCCATTTCAAGTTATAAGAAGTTAAATCCGCTCTTCTAATTGCCTGAATCCACAATTCACATCTCTTTTCATCAAGAGGATTAATCTTTTTTTCTATTGTCGAAAATAGAAGGGAATCGATGGAATGAAACATTATGCCTGCCGCTATTACTTCCACATTTCACAATCGCACAAAATTGAGCCTTTATTGAGAAAAAAGATTTTAAAATATGACATAAACACACACTTAGCATAGGTAAATCAGGATTGTTTGTCCAGCAGGCTGGATTGACAACTGTCATTTACTGTCGTCTGTCAGATATGCCCGCGGTGTATTAATTGGTTGTCGGACTATATTCTTACTGATCGTTGGATATAAGGTTGTATATAAATTCGAAATGTTACAATGTTAAGATTTAGTTTGAAGTTCCTGCTTGAGGAAGCTATTGTATAGCGAAACACGTGTCGCGGTTTAGTAAACCCTAATATGTGAAGATCTTACAGGCAACTGTATTTTATTTGTTTAGTGAAACTTAATTTGTGTTGTACCTGTGCTTTTCACTCGAAACTTTTTGTAATGCAAATATATAATGGGAGTTTTCATACTTTATATTAAATAATGACATGATTCAATAATGATATCAATAATAAAACATTTGTGAACTCGAAGAATATATAGTTTTGGTTATTTATAAGGCATCGCACTGACGTCAGTAACAGAATAATAATTAGGTGAATAGACCATCTGCGGCACGTGACCAAGTAGGCGTGTCTTCTTCGCTTGGAGGATAAACATCGAAACGGATTCCATGCATTTTAAATGGGTGAAATGTGTTTCAAAAGCTGTTTTCAAGTTTTAATGTGCTATTCTCATGAAAGATTCAAAATAACTCATGTTATTCAGTATTATAAGATCTTGAAGAATGTCCATGAACAAAAGTATTTGGAAATGAACCCAAATAAATTACATAAGGGGATTTGTAATCGGATTACCTACCTGTGAAGTAGGTACCCTGAAATTGTTCCCAACCATGAAAAGGGTGTAAAGTAATAATTCTGTGGCTCAATTACTAATTACTAATCAGTTTATATTTTTGCTAGTGAAGTGATAGCTCTAGTTTCTGAAAGAGCAATGGCAAGTGAACATTACAAGAACTTGGATAGAGTCCATGCTCAAAGATATATGGAAAAAATTTCATGTATAGGAAATGAAGATCCATATTGCATGGAAGATTGTTCCAGGAATATTGCCGACCTGCCACCAGTAATGTATCCAGATATAGTGAACTATTTAGTATTTGCCAATAGTGCATATACTATGGAACAGTTTAAAGCATACAAGGGCTTGCAATCGTACAAAGCTGCTTCATGTGGTTGGGTGAGAGAATTACGTTCAAAAATCATTGAAGATTACATAGTGGTGTTGGGAAAGGTAATGATCATGATAAAACATTAAATTTTCATTTTTTCACAATTTTGTTTGTAGGTGCTTCATTCACAAAAATTGAACGTCAAACCTCTGAATCCCTGGATCATTTGTGAAAAGAGTGGTACCATAAAGAGTGCACACTGTGATTGTGTTGCTGGTTTGGGAGAAACTTGCACACATGTTGCAGCTGTACTGTTCGCCATAGATAATCTGGTTCGTCCAAATATTTCCACAGATTATAAGTCGGTGACTGATGAAAAAGCTTATTGGGAAGCCCCGAGTAATAAACCTTCTGCTCCCAGTGAAGTGTGCAACATTGATTTCACAAAACCCGGTACTAGTGAAATTGTACTGGAGACACCTTTTACTCATGTTGGGGAAGTTTTTAGCTTGAATCGGGAAGGAATTGTAAATCTGTTACATACCTTAAAGGGTACTAGGCATGGAGCAACTCTTCATAGGATTGTGAGCCCATTCAACAGGGAAATTGAAGAAAGTAGTGCTACTCAGGACAATTTCAATTTCACTTCCCTGTACAAACCAGAATATCAGTCGAAGGATTTAGAAGTTGATAAAAATAGGTATAACATTCTGCCCATTCAATAGGTTTTTTCATTAATAAATTTTTATTTATCTTTTTCAGGAGAGGCCCTGTCCTTGGAGATATCTTTCAAAGAATGCAGAAAAATTGCAAGAGCTACCTCTACTCAGAATAAATCCCAAGAATGGTTTTTATATCGCAGTGGAAGAGTCACAGCATCTAACTTCATGAGAACCTGTAGGACTAAAATCGATAATCCATCCCATTCATTGATAAAATCCATTTGTTTTCCAACAAAATACAGTTTCACATCGAAACAAACTTCATATGGTTGCATCCATGAAAAAATGGCCTTGATTCAATATGAGAAGATGATGCAGACCAGACATGTTAACTTCGATGTTGAAGCAAGTGGCTTAGTGATAAATCCAGCATATCCCGACTTTGGTGCATCTCCTGATGGTTTGACTCAATGTGATTGCCATGGACTAGGATGTGTGGAAGTCAAGTGTCCGTATTGTGCCAAGGACGTAGGTATTGAGGAAATCGTCGAATTAAAGAAAACTTACTTGGAGAGAAAATGTGGGAATGTGTCATTGAAAAAATGTCATCTTTATTATTACCAGGTTCAGATGCAAATGGCTTTGTGTGGTCTCACATTTTGTGACTTCGTTGTATGGAGTCCAAAGGATGTTTTTATTCAAAGAATAGATTTCGATGAAGTATTTTGGCTGGCAGAACACCTGAAAGCCAAGAATTTTTTCTTCAAAGTGTTGATGCCAGAACTGCTAAGCAAATACTTCACAAAAACAGGAAGACCTCAAAAGTTCAACCTCCAAGATGATATGCAATCACAACCGGTTATAGAACATTATAGCAGTGAAGATGAACCGATGGAAGAAATCACCATATTTTTTGAGAATGAGGGTTAGCTTTTATAATGTATATTTCTGATATCCTTATTTGAAATGAATATATTTTCTAAAGTATGTATTTTGTCCAATAAATTTCTGAATCGAGAATACTTATTCATTTTACTTTTTGTCATGATAGGTTGATATTTATTGACCTTTGAAATCTACATACCAGTTATGTGAAAAATCTGTGCACAACCATATTATTTACACATTTGTATATCTAAGTTATTTCCACCCATAGTATCAATATGTTACTGTCCTAAGACCATTTTTACATATCGAGGTCTAAAACGCAGTTCCTCGTATGTTACATGAAAAAGTATTGCATGTACAAGGTACTGCGTTGTGGCCCTCGATATGTGGGTTTGTTCTTGGTATTGTTTACCCCTACGGTTGAAACAATTTGAATGTACCCACATATGTGGAGAATGAACTCAGGACAGTATTCTTCTGACATACAGGCTGTATTTTTTTAAAATTTTGTGTCCACTCTGTAGAAAAACCATACAAAATGTATTTCACTAGATAGAGGATTAGACTAAATTTCAAATGAGGTGTCAAATTGAAAACATCTTCCATAATTTTCCTGTTATGTGAGTACATGAGCTAAACATCAACATTTAGAAGAAATTGATATTTTCAAACTCAGCTTTTGCTATAGTTAGTCAATAAAGTCCATAATCATGCAATTCTTTGATACTGATTTGAAAAATGTGCAAGATTCAAAATAACTCAATTAATTCTTGACATGATTTGTTTGGGTATTTAACCTTCCACAATCTGAAAATGAAAAAATGTTAATCCAAACCAATTCAAATACAGTTTTCAGCGTTTTTTCATCAAGTTTTGATAACGGAGGCAGATACAGTCTCTGAAACGTGAACGTTTTTCGAAAAAGAGAAGTATTTTTTTGGTAATTTGAACTCATTTTTTGTATAGGCTACGTTACTGACAAAAATTAAAATTTCATTCAAGACAGCAGTCTTGTAAACGCAGTAACTTATCGGGCAAATTAAATTTTCCCTTCTACACTTGTACAGATTTCCTTGGATTAACATTTTTTCATTTTCAGATTGTGGAAGGTTAAATGCCCAAACAAATCATGTCAAGAATCGAATTTCCTCCACGAAATCAAACTTTCAATCAATAACTCAATTAATATTCTGAGGGAAATGCACTTGAAGTCAGTTGAAATAATCAATTCTAGGAAAAAATAGGAATATATTTCAGTATTCATTTCAGAAAACAATCGATATAAAATAATATTCAATACAGATATTATAAAGGTACAATTGGTGGTGACAGATTTATGAAAGAACAACAAATCACAATTAATTTATCTACTAGAGATACTTCATCTTTCTTACGAACTGTAGCAAGTGGTAATGTGTCTCCAAACATGAGATATTTTTGCTTCAGTATACCTATTACTCGCTCGATATGAATTCGTACAGCTGCTACTTTTCTAGTGTCCTCCACCTCTTTGGCTGTCAGTTGTCTTTTTCCTTTCATAAACATACTTGGGCAAAACAGAGGGATACTGCATCTTGGATTCGAAAACCTCTATCCACTAATACCAAATCTCCTGGCAATAAAATTACTCAAAATTCCACAATCTTCTGTAATGAACTTATCACTGGTCCTTCCTCCATATGCTTTCGAAATGAATGATATTGAACCCTGTGGTGTAATTCCTATCAAATACTTGATGGTATAATGTTGTTTATAGTTAGACCATGTTTCAGTAGCAGCTTCTGGATTCGAAGATTTTTCAATGAAAACTTCAAAGCAGTCAACAATGACTGAGACTTTCGAACCGAAATTCTGTTCAAAGCACTTAGGTACATTACGTCTCAAGTGATCTCGATCTGGCCAGATATTCAAAGTCTGGAAAATAATACATTAATCCTCACATACAATAATATGAAATAGGTAACTCACTTTAAATATTTCGTATAATATATCTACAGTTCTGTAAAAAATCCTTGAAGCAGTTGTGTGGTGTACATGAAATCTGTATCCCAAATCTTTGAATGGAAAATTCAAACGTAGTTTGATCAGTGTCAAAATAAATTGTTTGAATTTTGTTAAAGATGTTGTGGACAAGTGCTCCTCTATCAAGTCAAATATGGCGCTCACATATTTATATTCTGGAAAGCTTGTATAATAAAGAGTGAAATTTTCATCCCTTCTGAAATGATCAGCATTGAATTCTGACATGTTGACTTGTTCCTGTAATTTCTGTTTCTCATTATACAAATTTTGCACTTCCAATCTCAATCTGACAAGTTCTTCATTTTGGGGGTTGCCATATTCCAAAATTTCATTATTTTCATCTTTTTGAACCTCATCACCTGGAAGTTGGGATTCTACATCTCTTGCTATAGGAACCTACAAATAAAAGAATGTAAGTATATAATACATGAATAAAATAAATAAATAAATAAATAAATAACGTTATTTATTGAGCGCAAGCACCCAACAGGCCATCGACCGAAGTCCTTCAGCCTATTGTTTTACAATAATTGTTTGAAAGAGTATAATATATGTAAATGTGTTGAAAATGTACAGTTCAAAATGAATGAAAAAAAAAAAAAGTTCAAATGGGTCTTCATCCACGGCAGTTTTCACCCTATCCAGCGGCATCTGCAATATCGTTAAGACATTCCCATAAAGTTCTTCTGGGGTGTTGGAATTTGGAAACATGATTTTGAGGTCTTTGTAGTATAGCGGGTTGTATGATGTCTAGGTTATCGGGTTTCTTTGCAAATTTGCTGGACAATTCTTGGAGTCTAGTTGATATAGGAGTGATGTTGGTGAGGGAGTAGAGCAGAGCATTGGGGGGGTTATGAAGAATATTCCTTGGATGTCTTATTCTTGTAATTGTTCGTAAGGCACTTCTTTCCGAAATTTCCAAGTTGTTCCTGGCAGGGGTTCTCAGATTCAGAAAAAGGGGGTGTCCATATTCTAGGAGAGGTCTACAAATGCTCTTGTAGATTTTGGCAGCATTTCTTAGGGAGATTCCTTGATTTTTATATGTGAGTGCACGAAAGTGTTTCGCTCTTGCTGTCGTCCTCTTCTTCAAAGACTGAGTGTGTGTGTTGAAGTTGAGCTTCTGGTCGAAAGTTATTCCTAAATACTTCACTGACGGGAGGGGGCGTAGGTTTTTATTGTGAATTCGAAGGGCAGGTGATCCTGCGGAGATGCGATGATTGAAAATTATGAATTGGGATTTATCGGGGTTAATTTGGATTCTCCATTTGCAGAACCAGTTGGTCATGTGGTCAATTCCAGTCTGCAAGTTGTGCATCACTTTTTGGACACTGGAATCGTGAGATATCAAGGCCGTGTCATCTGCGTATTGCAATAGATACGTTTTGGAATGTTCGAGATTTGGGTGAATGGGAATATGGCAACTGTAAATGTTGTACAACAGCGGGGATAGAGGGGAACCTTGGGGAACACCTTGCTGGGGATGGAAAATATTTGAAAAATTCATATTAATCTTGATTTGCAAGGATCTGTTTTCTAGGAATTCTTTAATGATCAGTAAAAGAGGAAGTGAAATATGAAGGCTTTGCATTCTGAAGAGTAAACCTTTGTGCCACACACTATCAAATGCCTTCTGAATGTCGAGGAAGACAGCAGCTGTTTTCAAATTCAGGAGCTTGGCAGATTGGATATTGGATGTTAAAATCGTTAAGGGGTGAACGGTAGAGCATTTTTCCTTGAAACCAAACTGATGAATAGGAATATGGTTCTTGACTTCGAGAAGGAGGAGATTTTTCAAGATTTTTTCAAATAGTTTTCCCAAAGTTGGAAGTAGTGTGATGGGACGGTAGTTTTTGATTTCCTTGAGATCACCGTTTGCTTTGGGAATAACGATGATTTGTCCTATCTTCCATTCGTTGGGGAAGTGACTGTTGTTAAGGCAGAATTCGTACATTTTAATGATGAATAAATGAATGTCATAGTCCAGCCGTTTTAAAATGCACCATGGGACATCATCGTGGCCAGCAGCAGAAAGTCTTTGTTTAGATAACAAATCAAAGTAAATTTCTTCCTCAATGTTCAAAACCCTCCGCTGACCAACCCCATTGTCGAAGTCGAAGTACCTGTCATACCATTCTTCTACTATGTTTGCTTGCTGTTGACAGAAGGTAGGGTTGGTAGTAATCTTATAGACATTTTCGAAATATTCTCCGAATATTTGAGCTTTCTCTTGATTGGTGGTGTACTCCGTTCCATTAATTTCTAGGTTGGGAATATTTTGTCTTTTCTTGTACTTGGAGAGGTGGTTAATTTTTTGGTAGTAATACCTACCTTTCAGCTCGTTGATGTCCTGGCAGGCTTTGATCCAATGATGCGCTCTGAACTGTTTAATCATGGTTTGGATGCTCTTGTTGAATTCGTTTATCCTTGTTTTCAAGTTCATATTTCCAGTCAGGCGGTATTCTCTGTACATTTTTCTTTTAGTTTTTATAAGTTTGATTATAAAGGGTGGTAGTTCATGAGATTGATAAATATTTCTGGATTTTGGTGTGTTGTCTAATATGGTTTTGCTGAGAGTTTTGTTAAAGTCGGAAATGAGAAGAGGGGACATAGTCTTGTCACTGCTGCCCTGAATGTGTTGTTTCATAGCGAAGTTTATTTGATCAATATCAGCTTTTTGGAAAATGTATCTGGTAGCAGGGGATACTGGAACGGGTTGATTGGTGAGATGGAACTTTATTATCATTGCCAGGTGATCAGAGCCTAGGTCAGGAATGACATCGACTTCAAGAACATTATTTAGAAGATTATTACTGTATAAGATCAGATCGGGAGTCGAATCTGAATTGTTGGCCATCAAAAAGGTAGGGGGGGTGTTGTGTTTCGTGAAGTTGCAATTGGACATGAAGTTTTGTATTTGCTTGTTTTTACGAGCATTGGGATTGAAGTCTCCTATTATAAGGGAGTATTTGAACAGTGATGCCATCACGAATATGTTTTCTTCGATCAGAGCAGAGGGGTGGATATATACAAGAAAGAGATGAAGTCGGTCATCGGCAAATGGTATAGAGAAATGAAGGCATTCGTTAAGAGGATTATTGATATGGGGACGGTTGGCTTTCTTAGCATGCAAGTCAGGGTGTATTTGGGCCAAACTTCCACCCCGAACATTTCGGTTGAGAACGTTTCCATTGTTCTGAATCTTGCTCCAATTTCGGTAGCCTGTATTGGATTCTGGAGTGGTCTTGGATTCTACAAACAGAGCACAGTTTACACTATTATTTTCGATGTAATTACAGATGAGATGTTTTTTGGGGATGTAGCTGTTGATGTTGCAGTAAATAATCTTCATTTCAGCCATCGAATTGAGCATTGAATATTCCAGGTAGAGGCTCGGTGGGGGAAGAAGAGTTGTTGTCCATATCGAACATCAAGATGTAGATTCGGTTGCCGCTGAAGAAAGATACTGAAGTTTCAACATTATATTCGGTTATGAATTTTTTTCTAAGCTTTTGTAGGAGTTCTTCTCTGTTGGTGTTTTTTGGTTTATTCAACTTGTGAATGTATGTGTTGACTATGATATCGTGAATGGTAACAGGAGAATGAATTCTTGAGGCCTTCTTATCTGAGTCGGCAATATCATTCGATTTCCTATTGAGGGTTTTGACAGGTACATTGGGAATGCCTTCAATAGGAACTTTGGGTCTTCTGGGGCATTTAAAGGACCAGGCTTGGTGTTCTTCTGAACCACAGGCAAGACATTTAGGAGGTAAATTGGTTTTGCATTGGTTACTGCTGTGGTTTTCTCCACATTTAGTGCATTTAGTTGGAGTGTTACATTCTTCCGTAGTGTGGGTGAACTGGAGACACCTACTGCAGGGCAGAGGTGCAGGTGGTGGAGGTGAGCTGGGATACACTGCATAGAGTCTGCACTTGTAAAAAACACCATCATTCAGAAGCTTTTCATAAGTATTGAGACATCCGGTTATTATCCTGATGAAGGTTGTAGGTTGACCTGTGGCCCTAGCGGTGATTCTCTTACAATATCGGTGATTGAGTCCTAGTTTGTCGAGGTGGGAGGAAATTGCTTCGTCCGTGATGTATTTTTCGACTGAGGAGATTACACAGGCATAGGTAGCAGGAAGCGGCTTAGCAACTGAGGCAGTGTGTTTAGGCTGGGTCTCGCTGAAATCCACAATTTTGTCCTGTTGCTTTAGAGTTTTGAGGGCGTTTTTGAGCATGACCTTAGGGGTATTGGATTTCAGTAAGAAACCTTTTTGGGTTTTGAGAATAACGTCGGAGTTATTGGGTCGAGATTCTTCCCAGAGATCAGCCATTGATATTCTGCTGGCACAGTTGGGAGCATTAATGTAGAAATAATGGAAGTATTCCTTATTGATGATTTCGTGCATTTTAGATGAGAAGTTTCTATGTTTCAGGGGATATTTGTTTGATGGAGTTTGTCTGAGGTTGAAGTTGTCAGAACTTGATGTGGAGGCTACATTCGCCTCCAAGTTGGGTCTCTTGCTTTGATTGTTGAGTTTTTCCGATTTCTTTTTCCTCTTGCCGTTTTCAACTAACTGCCACTCCATTGTTGGAACATCTCTCTCCTCGTCCTCGACATCCGGAGGTTGAGCGGAACCCGCCGTTCTCCGCAAAACATTTGCGAAAAAACGTTCAAGGTCCGCCTCCGAAATAAATTTGCTACGGTCCTGGTCCAGAGTGAAAATGTTTTGTTCACAACTCCACTTTTGTTTGAAAAAGAAACAGCAGCAAAACACAAAAAAAAAACCGTCCACTCTTTTTCAGAGATAAGAGCAGAAGAAAAACACTCAATAATTGAAGGCAGCCTGTAGGGCACAACCTCTCTCTATGAAAGCTAGCAATACACTGTAATACATGAATAATTTATGAGCAAACAAGTATTTTTATATAAAACACGATTTTACAGACCTGTGGTGATAAACATGATGCCTTTTTCTTTGTTAGCCTGTCATATCTATCAACTTCACTTCCGTTTCTCGACTCTGTTGATTGATATCCCATATTAACGGATGGTACCCAATCTGGATGGTCCTTTTCGAACAAGGGAGCTGGTTTTCCTAAAAATCATAAACTCGAATATCTTTAATTCAGTTGGCAAAGTTATTATTATGAATTAGGTGTTAGGTACCTATGATAAAGTAGTGCTTTGAACATATCCGTCCATATTTCAGTTTAGAGTCTGACAAATCTGCTCTTCTCAAAGATTTTATCCATGCAGATCTTCTTTCCTTGGCTAGACTATTTTCTTTTTTATTATTGTCATACACTGACGGAATCCTATAAAATCCTACTTGATCTCTCAGTCCATTACTGCCACAATTTACTACCATACAGAAATTGGGCATTGTAATTAATTGTATTATGAAATCGATGATGCACAACTCAATAATGCTTTAGCTAAAACCAAAACACACGTAAAACATATACAACGGCCATCACTGTTTATCCTCCAAGCGACTGACCTTGAAGTATGTGACGTCAGCCGCAGATGGTCTATAGTGATTGATAGGGTTTCGACCATACTCTGAGGCTACGTTCGAGTTGAAACCTGATCGAGCGAGCAGGGCATTCAGTGCAATAGCCGAGCTTTTGATGCCATTGAATACAAAGCAACAGAACTCGCCTCGAGTGTTAAAAGAAATTCGACAAGTTTATTGGGAAGTTCATAATTTTATGCGACGTCTGGCGGAAATATAACGCACTGCTATAATTTCACAAACAAACGGCTTCCATTTTATGTGTGTGAATTTATTGAGATCTTTGGTGTTGATTTAGGAAATCTCATCTGAAGTTGTAATCTTTTTCGATTAATAATAACAAACAATCATGAATGCAGATCGCTCAGTGAGCCATATAAAGTGTTTGGTGCCAAGTTGCCGCAACTCTAGGAACCGAAATAAAAAGTTGTCTTTCCACACGTTTCCAAAGAGAAATACATCTTTGGTGGGTAACATTAAAGAAAGTGGATTGAAAGAGAAAAAAGACAGGTACAAGGATTGGACAATCAAACTGAAACTGCATAAATAACCACCTAGAGCGGCTTCAGTGTGTTACTTGCATTTCAAGAGAGATGATTTCTTGTTACCTGGTGAGTCTGTTTGTCTTTTTTTAGGCGAAGTTATGGCGCATTTCATCATCCATGTAATAAAAGCCTCTTTGGTTCACTAACACTACACTAAAACTGAAAAATGTCCTGGAACAAATATCATTAGATTTTAAAACACAATGCATCTATGTTCACCTCCAATGAATGGTATTGTGCGGCTATTCAAAGCATCATGAACACAGTTATATTAACCTTCACGAGAAAAATTTCGTACAATGAAAATATAGCAAAAAAAACACCAAAATCTTGTCTAGCGAGGGCAACTGATGACTGGATTTCAGTTTGGCGCGTTATTTCACGAATGTAAACAAGGTAACTATTTCAAAATGGTGGATATAGTTTAACCACCACCAGCGCCCTCGTCGGTCGATATTCTTCCCTATAGGAAGCGCGCTCGGATCGTTTCGGGTGTCAACTCGAACGCAGCTTGAATAAATTGACAACAGATGAAAAAGGATCATTTCAAAAGTGTCAGAAATGTCAAAAAGCAAAGCATAACCTATAACCTATGGAATTTTGATTAATGTCAATTTTGTATTGTCAATGTTAATGGATGTGGAAAATAATCTGAAAATGAGTGAAATAGAAAATATGCAAGAACAATCAAATAATGGTAAGTATTCTTACCGACTCAAATGTACTTCTGAAATTGCTAAGTATCCTCTTTATTTTACCTTACAAACATAATGCGTGGGCGATGGTATTTTATCAAATGATAACATTTACCATTTACCCTTTTTGAATATCTTTCCAATATTACTTTTTTTACCAATTGAGATGCTCAACCAACTGCAATATTTATCATTATTGTCTAGGATACTTAACAATAGCTTTCTAGGAGAACTTTCATCCCATTGTTTTCCAAATTATATGAAAAGCAGACACCCTATTATACACCCTACACCCTGATTGAAAGAATCCATTCCCATGGGTTCTGCAATAGAAACTGAATTTTCAGTATGTAATCTTTGCACTTGCCATAACAAATATCTTTTTCATTGATCATATTTATCACATTAACCTGTTCGTTTGAAGACTAGATTGAAGATAGTTATGTTTTGTATCAATCAGCATGTTGATTAATGATAATATAAATATTTTTCAAGTAGATCGAAGCTGTCTAGGTGAAGATAGATAGATACTTTTTTATTCATCTATGAAGCTTTACACAGTGCAATACAGTATTAAAATTATCAGACTAGTCAATACATTCAACACGAACAACCATACACATACACACACAAACACACAACATTCATTCGGTTACTGAAAAAAAATTAAAATATTTATAAAATATTGATTGATGTAGATGAATAAATGAATGTTTAAAACATTTACATTAGTATCAGAATTAGTTGTCTGAAAATTTAAAAACTCATTCACAGAATAAAATGCATGATTAATTAAAAAGTCATAGAATGTCGTTTTGAAAACTTCCATATTTTTTGTCACCAATTAATTTTACACATTGGTTATAACACTTGATATCCAGATATGTGAACGAGTTTTGTGCCTAGATGGGAAAACGGTGGACGTATTTCACTTGCATTACGAGTGGTATACTCATGTAGGGTATTTCTTCTCACATGACTTTGTTTTTTTTTCTTTTTTGATGTTGCTTGTTATTAATAGTATATTATGCAACGATCATGTAATGATGGTTATTAATATATGAGCATAAACCGGGATACGAAACAAGCCGAAGGTGAGTTTCGTATGGTTTATGCAAGTGTATTAATAACCATTACATGAGAGTTGCCTACGCTATTGTATCTACACCCGATAAATAGTGAAGAACTACAAATATTATATCTATATTTGTATTGCACACACTAATACTAATTTAACGAATTTCTTTGAAAAATTCCACAGAATTGTAATTAATAGTATTACTTCGAGAAATAAAACGATGAGATATGAAAAGAAGATTAAAAATCAAAGAAAAAAAAGATTACTCGAGACCGGAATCGAACCAATGTCTCCTACAGCTAGAATAATCAATGTCAGCGCCACAGACGGCTCGGCTACGGAGAGCCCACAAAATTTGATGAAAAAATAAGTAATAAATCATGCATTTGTCAAATGGAAAATTTAATAATTCTAACTGTATTTCTGCCGGTGAAGGTGTCGAAGTTGATTCTCCCATATCGCTGGTATCAGACATTTTGTTATGATTATCGAAGTTTGGCTATATTCCTCAAAAATTCAATACCTATACAGATTTGACCTGACAAACGTCAAATGCAGAGCATGCACATCATGCTTGATTGAAAAATAATGGGTTTCTATTGGTTGAAAATCTGTATCGTAATGGATTTCATTATAAAACGGGTTGTGGGCATATAAGTGTATTATTAGAGTACGGGTGTAGATAAATATATATATATATATATATATATATATATATATATATATATATATATATATATATATATATATATATATATATATATATATATATATATATATATATATATATATATATATATATATATATATATATATATATATATATATATATATATATATATATATATATATATATATACATACAAGGCAAGGTCAGAATAGACAGTCTTTTAAACATTGGTCTACAGCTCGCCTGAAAATGAACTTTGACCATACATCTTATAATTTTTTTCTGAATAAGAAATACTTTGTGTACGTGAGCAGAATTACCCCAGAATATCAGACCAGAGCTTAATAAGGAATTAGCATGTCCATGGTATGCTAGTTTGAGAATATCCAAAGAGACAGTGCCCTGCAGTTGTCAAATAACAAAGCAAATACTGCTCAATTTGGATACTACATTGTTTATATGGATTCCCCATGTAAGTTTGTGATCCACATAAATTCCAAGAAATTTTATGTGATCAACTTGCTCTATAGACTCATGATTCATCTTTACCAATGGACTATAATCATAATGAATATTTTTTTGCTGGAATAACATGAAAAATGTCTTGTGTATATTAACTGATAGTCCATTATCGACACACCACTCATGAAACATATTTGCTGCAATATTTGATATTTCCACTGATTTTGCTAGATTATTCTTCGATCCATGTGGTACACCAACAGTTGCATTTGCAGGTTTTGACTCACCGATTCACTCATTACTGTCTGAGTCATATTTTCTAAGTAAGATGCTATCCACTTGTTAGCTAGACCCCAGATGCCCAGATTATTGAGCTTATCTAACAATAGGATATGATCAACTGTGTCAGAAGCGCGACTTAGATCGAATAATAGAGCAATAGGAATTTTTTAAACATTGAGATATTGATAGATTTGTGTGCATAATACTCCTAATAATGCTCCTTTACAATGAAGGGTTCGTTTTCATCACCTGTTTTCTTTTCAAATATGATAAGATGTCTTCTTCCGATACATCTGATTTGACTTCGTATATAAGAACAACCACACCTTCTCTTCTCCTCCTTTGAATCTTCCTTGGCTGTCCCCTCTAAATTGTTTTGATGGTCCCCTTCTTCTTTTCTTCCCACACTCCTCCAGTATCTTCAGGTTCACTACTTTTTTCCAGATATATGTACTCATTCATTTTAGAACTTTGAGCTTTTTTTGTTTTTCCAAGCAGTTTTTTTTCGGCGATTCTTCCGAACTTCTGTAGTGGTTTGGCAACGCTGTTGTTTTCAAACTATTGGAAGCATTATCAACATATGATACCTCTTTTTGTTTAGGAACAATAGGAACTTCACTGTGGCGTTTTTTATTGGGTTCCTAGGTTTTTCACTTGCACACTTATTGCTTTTTCCTTCGAGTAAGTGATTATTTCTCTTCAAGAGCGTATTATTTTCCATTAATAAATGGAATTTTTTTTCTTGTTTAAGTATTTTTTTCAGCATTTCGTTTTTATATAGAAGATTTGAATCATTTTTCTCTCTCTGAATGTTGTTTTTGTTTGACAACACTAATATTGTTTTTCTCTAAAATTAACTTCACTAATAACAGATAACACATCAGACGGCTGTTTGCCAGTTTCTGCCATCATTCCGCCACTTGGCTACATAGTCATTATTACATATTCATTGGAGGTGCATTCTTTTCATGGTTTGTATTGTGAGAATGTTACTGGAATGCTATTCAAGTTTGTTTTACTGCGATTTAGTGACATGAGAATTATTAAACCTTTTTTCAATCCTATGTTGGATTATGAAATAAAAGAAAATTTGTAATTATTGAAATTAGTAATATCAAATATAAATATTTAGAGTATGATATTCAATCCAATAAGATGTAAATGAATGATTAAAAACTACCAAAAGAGGTTGATTTCAATTAGATGTTATGGTGAATATTATAAGTTGCACATTACACTGACCTTCAATCAGAAGTCAAAACTTGCTTAAGAAATTATGACCAAAGTTCAGAAATAGGGCATTTTCCAACTTTTTATTTGCACAATTACTATCGAAATTTACATTTTTTTGTGTATCCTTTACTCATTATTCTACCTTCTCCAGCATTTTTTTGGTTTTAAGAAAATATGATTTTTCTCAATACCAGAATTTCCATCCAATTTTTTTTCTGAAAATGGTTATAATTACAAAAATGTGAGAGAAAGTGGAATGTTTGAATGATACCTAATGAATTAAAACATTTTTGTGTAAAAAAAGGTGGATTATCTTCTCTCTCAGAAATCTGAAGGTAAATTACTTCCAAACAAAGGGAGAGGGCCACAGTTTGACTTTGGATTTGTGTTCAATGGCTGGAACCACCTTATTTTATTCAAAAATATTTTTGAAACTGTTTGCCTTGTGATGAACATGAATATATCGTCATTTTTTTTGCAGAACGGGAAGAGATTATTTTTCCACCTAATGAAAATGTTTGTGCAGGCTGTCTCAACATCATTGATGAAGAAGAATTTATTTCAGCTCTCTGCCAAGAATGGCATATGGAGTGCTTTAGGTAAGAGCAATTGAATTTTAAATCACATTCAGATATCTTTTCCATTGATATGGTCTTATCGAATTCAGATGTTCTGCCTGTGATGCATCCTTATCTAACTGGTATTTCGAGAAAGATGGCCTCCTGTTTTGTAAAGATGATTACTGGACAAGGTATGGGGAAGCTTGTCAGCAGTGTAGCCAGGTGAATAATTCATGGAGTAATTAATGTTTTCATGCTAGTTTACTAGTTCATCATAATATGTGTTATTTCCACCAGTTGATGTTAACCCTTTCCAGCCCAGTGATTCCGCATTGCATCATTAAATGTCTACCTATATATAAGGTTTTCTACATCCGTACTATAATACATAGAATACACTTATATGTCCATAATCTTTTTCATAATGGTATCCATTATGAAAGGGGTTACAAATCTGTTTCATAATATGATACAGATTTTTAGTGGCAGAAGGGTGTACTTATTGAAAATTCGGTTTAGAATGAAATCAGCCTTTCCAATACAACTATGAACTATATTCAGACTAGCAATAATGAAATAAATATTAATATTCCTTCTACTTCCGTCAGTGAGACTCACAATATAAATATAATATTTATAGTTCTTCATCATTTATTGGGTGAAGAAAAATTAGAGTATGCAACTCCATGTAATGGTTATTAATACACTCACATAACCCATACGAATCTCACCTTTGGCTCGTTTCATATCTTGGTTAATGCTCGTGTATTGATAACCATCATTACATTTGTTGCCAACTTATGTATTTTTTGCAGCTGATAACAAAACGCGACGCTCTTCCTTCGTTCTGAAGTTATGACCCTTTAAAGTTCAAAAGTGCAAAATGCTTTCTTATTCATCAGCAGAATGTAAACACCCTTAATCACCCGTTTCAATAGAGAACAACAGTTTTTTTTATCTTAGTGTGCCCGATAAACAGAATTTTACCAACTTGATTTTCAATTTTATTTATGTAATAATTTCTACTAACGTCCTTGCATTATGCCCAATTATGCAGTATGGCATCATAAGGATTTCACCTCAATTTTTTTCATAATCTTGATTTGGAAGCATAAATTGATAAAAAAAGTAAAGAAACCATTTTTCCTGCCAGAAATGATAAATTGGACTTGAAGGAGCGAGGAATATGTAATTACCTGTTTATTTGTGTGCCAGCCATTGGGGAAACCGCAGCTGAGGATGTGGAATTTGATAAATGGATTCATCTCTCATAAAATGTTTTTGCCTCCGAAAGATCCTACGATCATTGTATCATATTTTTTTTCATTCTCAAAATGTTATACACTTCTACAATGAATTTTAGAATTTGGATGTTTCCTATATTGAAGAATGCCATCATACTATAACATCACAGCAGTCCACTCAATGATCATGACAAGTTTCGAAGGCTATTGTGTTATTGCTATTTTGATATTTGAATCCAATAGAACATATTATATCAGAAGCAAAAACAAAAGGCTTTCCCTTTTTGTTCAAAGTTGCTGCCCTTTGTATTTGTTTAAATGTCAGAAAAGAACGTTGGTATTCCATCTTTCCTTCAAACAAACGAATACATTTTTTTTCCATCACACCTTATTCCACATTTCTTATAGTTATTTAGAAACTATTATTTGCAGATTTCAATAAAAACATGTTATATGACGTTTTGAGGTTATACTAAACTTTCTTCTTTTTCTATGAAAGGTTGTGGCTGAAATGAAAGTAGGATTTTATATTTTATTTGAGGAATTATTTTTTGGTTTCTTCTCCGAATCCAAAAATAGAAATTACAACTTCTATGGAAGGAAAAGGAAAAAAATACAAAACTCTGTTGATAATGTACAAGCTACTATTAGAATTTTATCACTTGGAATTGTTGTTTCCTTCTCGGGTTCTCTTTTGATTCCGATGTCAATGAATACCGATAAAACGTTCTATTATAATATTAGTCCAATAAGGTCGAATACATTTGCCTTTAACTCACGTCTCAAGATATATTATCAAGATCAATATTCTGTACCTAGATAAAATTATTTCATATCTTTTACTCTTTTCGTCATGAAGCTTTTTCAATTCAGCCATTTTGTATCTTGAGTTTGTTAACAAAATTAAATATCGTTTTATCGTGTGAGTTTTACTAGACAGTTCACACAACCTCTTCACGATTTTCACTAGTAGTAGTACTATAAGACGCCTGAAGAAGCCTTTGTTAAGTGAAACACCTTTTGCGTTTTTGTACACTGTTTAGTGAAAATTCTGTTATCATCAAGTGTCGGTCAAACCTGATGAAGTGTTCATTATTGATTATTTTCATGAATGTGTTATATCGGAAATTGCATTGAAAATTATATAAAATTTGGTACTATTCAAATCGTTATACAATGCACATTATGATGTCATCATGACTTAGAACATTGTGAATGACACTTCACTATAAGATATGAAGTTTCGACTTCCAACAATCCAAAGTTATTTTCTTTTTTATGAAGTTCTGAGAAAATTTTTTGGTCTTCTCTAAATCAAAACTAAAAATAAAGCCACTGTAAGAGAAGAAACATCACAACAGCAAACACTCTGCTGATTTTAGAAAGAGTTTTTGTTTTTATACTGAGTTGAAGAATAAAAAAAAGGTTCACAAAATTCCTATTCCCTAAAAATAATTTATCTGAATTCTATTATAGATTATCACAGGACCGGTCATGGTAGCGGGAGAACACAAATTTCACCCCGAATGCTTTTGCTGTTGCTCATGTAGTGCATTCATTGGAGATGGAGACTCCTATGCTTTGGTTGAGAGATCCAAGTTGTATTGGTCAGTTTTATCAAGTGGTTAACTATTAGATGTTATACATGACGGTGCCCGAATTATCTGAAACTTCTCATTCCAGCGGTCAGTGTTACAAACGTCAAATGCAGCCACTACAAAAATCAACGGGATTTTCTTTCATGCGAAAACCACATTCAATTAGGCTTGTTGAGATTCCAGGAGGGCAGAAGGGAATTAAATTAACCAAAAATTCCGTTCAGAGTGGAAATAGTCAGTGTTTTACAGTTTCAGAGTGAGTGTCCCACAAAAATTGTATGTATATAATATTCTCACGTGGATATTTGGCTTCATAAAAATTCAGCTTGCTGATTGAAAATGAGACATTTGGTGTGAATTAGTTGAGATATTTCACATTTTTGAAGCTGATTGCTCTTCTTTATTTCTGATATCACTTGAATGGTAATAATAAAATTCTTGAACCAAGGAAAAATACTACCTCTGGAGTAGGTAATATTATAAAGGGGAATAGTTTTTTTGATAAACACATCTTGTTCCTGCTATGAATATAAAAGTCAAGACTTTTTGTAGAGATCAATTACCCAAACACCAAACTGATCTTGACACAACATTGATTGAATATGAATGTTCTAGCCTTGTTAGCAAAACGCGTCAAGACCAAGTAATATCACTCTCGTGTTAGAGAAATTGGTCTCTAAAAAAAGTGTTAGAAGAGTGAACTCAACACAAATTACAGTTGACCATCAGATTTCATTTATTGAATCTTATATTCTGAATAAAAATAAATTTCTGTTTTATATTAACGTTCATATCCAAATGATCTAAAACTAAATCTTTTTTTATTAAGAGACTACCAAAACAATTGTATTTTATTCTTTGATGTACTTTTCGTAACTCCTTGATAACCAACATTTTTATGATGAGGATACATGATACATGGAATATTTTTTTGTGATTTATTCATTGAGAAATGTGTTTAGTTCATACGTTTTTAAGTAAGTTTTTTATCAAAACTGTTCATTTTATTGTGAACTTTTGATGAAAATTAAACGAAATTGGTAAGGTATAAACAAATAAGCACTTCAAGGAAAAAAAATCAGTTCTTAAGGAGATAATAAGGTTATATTACATTATTTGGAACTTGTTTCCTCTAATATTATGTATAACGTTTTGCTGAACAAACCTCAATATGCCCCCAGAGTACAGTGATGGACTGAAAAAAAAAAGTACACTTTGAAAACTGATTTTCAACAGTTTTTTTATCGCTTCAAGAACATGAGGTATCTCTCTCTCAGGAATACTTATTGCACTACTGGATTATAACGAATAGCAATTACTAACTTATAACAATTAATATTATTGATATGAATGATACCCCAGATTGTATTTGCCTTGAATTACTCTGAACACCTATACATAAGTAGATAAATGATCAAAATGTATTACCTTATACTGACAATATTCATATGGTATATTCAAACAATGCTTAAAAAGCTCTCACATCACAACGATACCAGTATTATGGTTCATATCACTGATTTTATAATCTGTTCCATTCTGAAGAATTTCTGTTCTGAAAAATGTTTAGGGAGGGAACATGCAGCCTGAATTGAATGAATGTAGTAAAGGTGAGTTTAGTGAACAAATAAGCACAATCGAGTGAATGATCATGAAAAGGAAAAATACGTTGAGAAAACCACATATCTCTATGCATTGTACACAAGAGATATCATCCAAATTATGAATTGTGCATTATTCACTGCTCAGTCGGGCTGGTTCATCCTTGTAGGAAATGAAACTTTCTCTTATGAGGGACTGATATTTAGTGTCAATAGAACACCTATCACAGGAAAAAATTCCTGATACTTTGAAAAAAAATGAGGAATACATGCTTTTAAAATATGGCCATTTCCAACTTCAACACCCTGTAGCTCTGAAACTAGTCATAGGATTAAGTTGGTCCTATGGACACTATTGTTCGGAAAGTCGTCAACTACAATTTATGAAATTTCACCGAAGCCCATTTCTCCATAAGCCAGCTGCTTGATCCAAAACGAACTTGCGAATTTTAAAGACGACGGCAGGAGAAAAAAAAAAAAAAAGAAGAGGAAAAGCGACGGCAGGAGGAAAATAAAGAACGAGACGATGGAGAGAAAGAGTGAGAAGAAGCATTCCAGAACATTCTCGAAGAGAAAAGAGCGAGAAGATGATAAGAAAGAACGGGTAGTTGAGAAGAGAGAATGGGTCGAAGCAACCCAGAAAATTCTAGAAAAACAAAAAAATTAGTTGAAACAAATATAAAAACAACGCAAAGCAGACTTCCGAAAGGTTCTAGAACATCAAGAAAAGTTTTTCGGGCATGTCTTACACAAAACCGAAGTAAGAATGAAAAAAAGATCTGAAAGAAGTACTGAAGGAAGACGTTGAGAAAATCGACGTGGTTAATGAGAAAGGTGATACAGTGCGAGAGGTGTGAAAGAACTAGAAAAGCAGATAGCTCTTCTCAAGAACCAGGATGGCCGAGACAGGGATGCCACGTCAGCGATTTCCGTAGGACCACCGATTTTTGATGGACAGTTGTCTTGGTCCACCGACAATTTGAGGCTGAGGTAGAGACTAATGGATGAGGCGAGAAAGAAAAAGCTGCAGCATTACTAGTAGCTTTGCGAGGGCCAGTGTATTGCAGACGATACCCATCGAGCAACAAAAGAAATATGATGACCTGATTTCTGCAGATGTGAAACGCCTAATTTAGTTGGCATACCCAGAAGCACCCGGAGATGTCATGGAGCAGCTAGCTCTGCAGATATTTATATATGAGACCCGCAGATCCGAATAACTTTCTAGGTCGACAAAATGGTTAAGGCTTTCGCGGCCGAGGTTATTAGTATAACTACTTTTCTTCGGGCTTGAAGGCCGTCGTTCTTTGGAATTTCTTCCTGACGTTTCGCTAGCGCGAGTGGCCAGCTTCTTCAGAGGCTTACTCATTTCCGATGACTAAACGTTTCCAGGTAGTCCGGAGTGTTATTTACTTCTGTCGGGTTCGGGGAATAATCATCATTATTAGTTTCCACACTACCTGCCGTGATTTCATTAGTTATTCTTGATTTCCTCAGAATGGGATTCCAAATTCTGTTTAGACTCAACGCTTCTTCCTTTCTGTTAAAATTGTCCGCATGTTTTTGGATCTCTATTGCCTCCCGTACCAGTCGGCTATGGTAACCCTGGTTGGGGGCAATCAGTTTTGCATTTTCGAACAGAATCCTGTGGTCACCCTCATTCAGTGCGTGTTCCGCCACCGCCGATTTGTCGGTTTGCCCCAGCCTGCATCCTTTGATGCTCTTTGAGCCTTGTACCCATGGATCTTTTCGTGGTACCGATGTAAACTTTTCCACAGGTGCACGGTATGCGATTTATGTTATATTTCCCCAAGAGTTTCCCAATTCTGTCAGTGACCCTCGGGATATATGGCAGATATGCATTCGCAACTACCTGAGAGTCCTCCCTGTTATGAACCGTGAGACTCTTCAGTTTCATGGCCCTGTTGATCTCAGATACACTGTATCCATTTGACCTCAAGGTCACTTGATGATGTTCCAGTTCCTGCTCTAGATGTTCTGGTTCACAAATTCTTCGAGCACCTTCTAGGTCTCTGCACTTACTACCGTCAGTTCGTGAAAGGATTTGCTGATATTGCGGTACACCTACAAGTTGACAGAAGACCGAGTTAAATTCGTCTGGTTCAATGAAAGTGAACGAGCATTTGGAAAAGAACAAGATGGATTGGAAAAAGTAATTGAGTTCTACAGCAGAGTACTGACCAAGCCAGCAGGTAATTATTGTGTAACAAGAAAGGAACTTCTGACAATAATCAATGCTGTTGACCACTTCCACAAATATCTATATGGAAGAGAGTTCCTGATTTAAGCAGATCAGGCAGCTCTGGAGTGCTTACTAGAGATGAAGACCCCCGAAGGACAAGTGGCAAGGTGGATGTTGAACTGGTATCATTTCAAGATCAAACATCGACCAGAATGATTGCATAACAACGCAGATTCGTTATCCAGAAGACCTTATTCGGATACTTGTAAGCATTGTGACCGAATTGAACGTCGCGATGGAATCAACCAAGAGAAGTTGGACCACAGCAAAAATGAGACAAGTCCAGGAGAGTATCCAAACGTTGCAGAATTCTCAAAACTGAAGAATGTATTCAAATCTCCATTTACTTTATAAATCAACTTGATTGTAGACAGGGTTTTTCTTATTTCTTTGAGCTGTTCATTGAATCAGTCTTTACAACTTTATTTTTTTGTAAAGGAAGAGAACTTCAATCCCGCAAATTTCCAAGACATTGCAAAATTATGAAGTGATAATGAATTTTCTCGTGAAGTGAACAAAACAATAATTGAAAAGCAACTTGTTTAGGGATATAGAAGACCTACCCAAACGATATATGCCATAAAAAAAATTCTTGCGTATTCCCCATTACAAGTCTGTTTCTTATTGCAATGTTAATCTAATTCAGGCAGCATGTTTCCACCCTTTAAGTTCAGAATTTCAGAATATTTTGAAAAGAAATCCTGATAAAATATATGCATATCTACTTTTTAGCAATCAACATTAACGGATGTTACTTACATGTGCTTCAAAAATTTAAACAACTCTATATTCCATGTGCAACAAAAAAAAAATGAAAAGAGATATTTTCATCTAAAATCCCTCATTTGTATCATTCTGTTTTACAGAAAAGTTTTGTTAATCCTTGATTTTATTGATTCAGGTTTTTATGGAGAATCCACGGGAAACTTCTTCAGGTGGCTTTTGCATTTCTAACCTCTGCTTTTAACATTTGCTGCTACTTATTGCCTCCCCATAGGTATGTAATAGTCACGACTAGTAATCCATTGCTCTCTATTCATCTAAAAGCAGTTTCACTCTCAGCAGCAACAGCTGCAGATTCATTGATAATTGAATTTATACTCTATATATCGAAAATCAAGTGTTACAATGTTAACTTTTCTGGTATGTAATTGGCATTTGAATTATATTCTCATTGTCACACTCCGAGCATGACCCAAAGAATTGATAAAAAAATAATTCCTTGTAGATATTTTGTCAATGGATAACTATGTCACATAAAGAATATGAAAAATTTTTCAGATAAATAATAATTCACACATTTCAATATTACTTCAAATTGAGAGTGCATGTATTTTTCTTGAGATGACAAAATATTATGTTTGATCTCATTATCTTACTTTTAATATCCTCTATGAAATTGGCAGTTGAGAATTTAGGAACAATTCATTCAAGTAATTATTTGGTTTAAATATTTGATATGATTATTCAAGTAGATGTGTGAGGGCTGGTACTTTACGACCTGATTAACAATCGGTTAAAATAATCGGTGCTTAGACTGTGCCTTCACTCTAGCGATTGAAAGTATGTGGTGTCTATTCTCAGACCCGATTATTTCAACGGACTGTTGATCATGTCCTGATGTACCAGCCCTGAAAAAAAAAAATTAAAACATTCCAATTACCAGATTTGAAAAAAATTATACTTCATAGCATTTCAAGAATTATGGGCTGCAATCTTTTTTGTCAATTTTCTCTCAAACGGTGAATTATCCGCTATTTATTATTTAGGGCTTGTTTTCAGAAACACTGGCATTTCAATCGTCAACTAATTCCTCTCTAACAAGATTAAGCTGAGCTGGAGTAAAGAAACAGGCCCTTGGAAGTAGTTATTTATAATTATTCAAATTATGATTTTTTTCGTAGTTGATAATAATGTCATTTCTCAGTAATTAATATAACTGCTAGTCATAGAAGCTAAAAAATTATTAAGATGGTTATAGTACAGCTTATCGATTTCCTGTTGGCACGGAATTAATGATGTATATGCGCGCAGAGAGCACGTTACTGCTGAAAGTATAATTTGAGACAAAAACTTTCCTTATTTCCGTTCTATCATCCCGAAATGAATCTCTAGTAGGTGCTTATTGCTCATATAATGATAAATAGTCTATTAACATAGATATTTTATATGTATCATTCATGTAGAAATAGACCGAAAGGCATTAATATTTCTTTATGGGTTTGCTATAAGAGAAAAATAAATAAATTCGATACAGAACTTGTTAAAGTTCACGTGAATAGGAATGTACTCGATTTTTTTACTAGGTTGGTATTGACATATACATAATGGTTTTTTTTCTATACCGTCACTAATGTTAACCATGTACACAGGATTTATTTATATACTTTCATTTGACTAGCAATCCGTTCACCATTTTGTAATGCAGAGTTTACATTCTTAAAAAATTCGATAGTGGCAGTTTGTTCACTAGTTCCAATTCACAATTGATAATAATAAATATAAAAAATCCACATTCAGCACTCGTTGCATGTTGGATTTAATGCAAATCTCATATCGTGACTTTGCTATGAATCTTGGTAAACAAGATAGAAAACCGTTTTAATAGGTACTAATAAAATCTGCAACGTAAACAGCCCGTAGCAAAACTAGCCCGTTTATCTGAGACAGACGAGACGTAGATATCATGAACAATTGTATTTTCAGTCTAGGAGAATTTTCAGAGGACAGTCTGTGCTTCTTTTTTCTTTTACAGGCTGAATTTTGAGGATTATTTGATTATAGCTAAATCAACATAAATATATAAGATATCTAAAAATTTTTAATTCGAAGGGGATCAATTGTGTTGAAACATCATGATGATGTACATGTAATTTAACAGTTAACCAGTTCTGAAATACTATTGTTCTTTCCATTATCTACAAACGAATGACTAATTTTTTGTACAGGTTGGACATGAATAATGATTTGATGTCTTTACACATTGGCGATAAAATTTTGGAAATAAATGGAATACCTGTGAAAGACACTCCTTTAGAAAATGTGGAAAACATCTTGAAATATTCGGATACAGTTATACAGGTAAAGATGAATTTAAAATTACTGTTCATTTGAAGTTTCAAAGTCTTTTTACTTGTCTCCTATATCAATCCATTTGAATTTATGGGTAGTTTTCTAGTATGTGATGTTCTGTAATACCCAAAAAGATAATTCTTGAAAGACCAAATAAAGTGAAAGATGCAGGCAATTCCAAACTGTTTTGCCCATAAATCTATCTTGTGAGATTCATCAAACGTACATAATTTCACTGGATATTTACTATCAATATAATCCACTTGGTATTTTTTTCAGCTGACAATAGAGCATGACCCAGATACAATATCCAGAAATATTGCCAAATTCACTGAGCTGACCCAGTCTAACGTTCCTTTAACTACAACATCCAGTGATACCAACATTCCAAGTTACAAAAACATTCCTTCAGATCTCAAAAATACTGGATCTACCGACTCTGTTCTTAAAGAGTCTAGATCCAACTTCCTAGAAGTTGAAACACCTTATAAACAGAGTTCAAAAGATAATTTATATGTTAGCTTCGAACCCAATAAGAACACTAATACAAGTCCGACGGGAAGGACAGATCAGAAAGAAAGACTATTCAAACGAAAAGATGAAGGTTACATGAGCGGGACAAGATCCCGTCAGTTGAGAAGGAAGAATAATTTATATGAAAATAGGCCAAGTCTGGATAAGGAAAGGAGTTCGTCTATGAGTCGGCTGTTGGATGAGTGAGTATTGTTATTCGGATGTTCTTCTTTGGAGTGGTTCTGTCGGACCCTCTATTGCAACCTCTGAGGTGCGCTGAATTGCCCCGCCCCTAGTTACGTAGTGAAACCGGCTGAAGGAATAAACAATAACAAAAGCAGGCATTAAAGGGTCTCCTCGGTTAAGATGGTCGAAATGCCCTTAATCACGAAATTTCGATTTGACCCTCGAATGATGTTACCCAGGTCTGAAAAACATTCACCATATATTTTTTTTCCTCCTCCCCCTATCTTCCCCCCTCTGAGGGTGAAAGAATGGCATTTTTCATGTTTAATTTTTTTTCTCTCACTCCAGGACTCGAAAAATATTGAAAAAATTCAAGTATATAAAAGACAGTCTGTTTTTCGAAATAAAATTTTTTGGGCCCCCGGGCCCCCCATGAAGGCCTTCAAAAAAAAATTTGAAATTTTAAATTGGAAAAAAATGGCAGAAAACCCAGGTGTCCCGGGTGATATTATTTCATCATTTCAATGGGGCTGATATGTACTATAACAACTAGTATCGTTCATTTCGTTATCAGTAGTGGCACTTGAGAAAAAGGCAATTTTTGTGAATTTTTTATGAAAAATTGGATGTAACTTTTTTGTCATTGATTTTATTGAAAAATTTCAAGGGATAAAAAATGTTTAAAATGCAATTTTACATAGGGTACACTCAAATTCAATTGACTTATTCTGAAATGTTGAGCTATTATACAAGTTGAAAGATTTTCACTTGGAGATTTTTCACATTAAATATAGCCAACAACTGTTTTTTATTAATTTTCACAGAAATCTGATACACACACACAAAAGCGTACCTTTTATTGTCATTTATTATTTTTTTGACCCCCTTGTGAGAATGAACATTTTGTATTTTTTACGATTTATTATTTTTTCTCATAATCTATAATCTTGAAAAAATAATATCGATGGAAAATAGTATGATCTCCAAAATAAAATTTTCAGGCTATCTGGACCACTATTCAATTCACTTATTCTAAAATGTTGAGCTATTATACAAGTTGAAAGATTTTCACTCAGAGATTTTTCACATTAAATATAGCCTATTACTGTTCTTAATCAATTTTCCCAGATACCCAATACATACACTCACGAAAACGTACCGCGTGTTTGTTACTTTTTCTTTTCTTTTTTCCCCCCCTCTTTCCCCTTCTGAGAGTTGAAATTTAGTATTTTTTACTACGTTTTATCATTTCACACACACATTCGACATAGTCGGTGGGTGAACGAATTGTTCAAGAGATGATTTCTTTTATTATTTTTCTCATAATCTATAATATTGAAAAAATAACATATGGAATATATATGGAAAATAGTATGGTGTTCAATATGAAATTCTCAGGACCTTCCGGGCCACCCATTGAGGAATTTCAAAAAAAAATATTGAATTTTCATTCGAGAAAAATGGCATGGAATGTCCCGGGCGATAACCATTCCATTATTAGTTATGGAGGATTTTTGAAATCATCTATATCTGCTCAAACGGAGCGAAATTGATAATATTGAAAAACTACCAATGGAAAATCGAATGATCACCAATTGAGGAAAGGTTATAAGCAAGAGAATTGACAAAACAATCATTTTTTGTGTTCAACCAAAAATTATTATGATGATATTATTGATTGTGTTTTTGTACAACATATCTTATTCAACCTCGTAACCGACGACATTGAGAATTTCCTTTCAACAAATTTTACGTGTCTATCAGTTTTCTATAAAAAAGGGATAAGTTACATTCAATGTGTGAAATGCCTTGGTGAACATCGTTTAAACGTCGCTCAACTTTTCATAGTGTATCATTTATTTTTTTGAATATTTTTGTTAAAATGAATGATAAAAAAGTAACCTATAATTTTTAATTGAGAATTCTTGAAAACTACATCTTTGCCAATTATCACCACTGAAAACGACGAACGTTGTGATAACGCATATCAGTCTTATCGAAATGTTGGAAAGGTTATCGCCCGGGACATTCCATGCCATTTTTCTCGAATGAAAATTCAATAATTTTTTTCAAATGCCTCAATGGGTGGCCCGGAGGGTCCTGAGAATTTCATATTGAACACCTACTATTTTCCATATATATTCCATCTGTTATTTTTTCAATATTATAGATTATGAGAAAAATAATAAAAGAAATCATCTCTTGAACAATTCGTTCACCCACCGACTTTGTCGAATGTGTGTGTGAAATGATAAAACGTAAAAAATACTAAATTTTAACTCTCAGAAGGGAAAAGAGGGGGAGAAAAAGAAAAGAAAAAGTAACGAACACGCGGTACGCTTTCGTGTGTGTGTGTGTGTGTGTATTGGGTATCTGTGAAAATTGATAAAGAACAGTTATAGGCTATATTTAATGTGAAAAATCTCTGAGTGAAAATCTTTCAACTTGTATAATAGCTCAATATTTCAGAATGAGTGAATTGAATAGTGGTCCAGATAGCCTGAAAATTGTATTTTGAGAATCATACTATTTTCCATTGATATTATTTTTTCAAGATTATAGATTATGAGAAAAAATAATAAATCGTAAAAAATACAAAATGTTCATTCTCACAATGGGGCCGAAAAAATAATAAATGACAATAAAAGGTACGCTTTCGTGTGTGTGTATCAGATTTCTGTGGAAATTGATAAAAAACAGTTGTTGGCTATATTTAATGTGAAAAATCTTCAAGTGAAAATCTTTCAACTTGTATAATAGCTCAACATTTCAGAATAAGTCAATTGAATTTAAGTGTACCCTATGTAAAATTGCATTTTAAACATTTTTTGTCCCTTGAAATTTTTCAATAAAATCAATGACAAAAAAGTTACAGCCAATTTTTCATAAAAAATTCACAAAAATGCCTTTTTCTCAAGTGCCACCACTGATAACGAAACGAACGATACTAGTTGTTATAGTACATATCAGCCCCATTGAAATTATGAAATAATATCACCCGGGACACCTGGGTTTTCTGCCATTTTTTTCCAATTTAAAATTTCAAATTTTTTTTCGAAGGCCTTCATGGGGGGCCCGGGGGCCCAAAAAATTTTATTTCGAAGAACAGACTGTCTTTTATATACTTGAATTTTTTCAATATTTTTCGAGTCCTGGTGTGAGGGAAAAAAAATAAAACATGAAAAATGCTATTTTTTCACCCTCGGAGGGGGGAAGATAGGGGGAGGAGGAAAAAAAATATATGATGAATGTTTTTCAGACCTGGGTAACATCATTCGAGGGGCAAATCGAAATTTCGTGATAAAGGGCATTTCGACCATCTTGACCGAGGAGACCCTTTGGGTTGAAGTATTTGTAGTAGCTGTCTCATATACCCTTATCGGTTATAAAATATATGCATTATCATCAGGCTAAATTACCTTTGTGAAGTAATAAACGTTCTAGAAACAAATTTTGATGCAGTAGAACATAACAACAAAAGTTAATTGGTAACTATAAGATCATTATAGTGCCCAGAAGATCGACCGAAGTCCTTCAGGTTGTAAAATTACAATATTTTTTTGTCCAGTTGAAGTTTTAACGTGATTGGAAAGAGAGTATAAGTTTTACAATTCTCACATGTAAAAAGAAAACAATCTGGTCCATGCTGAAGAGAGATGAGAGGTGTGTATGATAACTAGTTTGTTACTTCAGCTAGTGTAGTTTTCATTTCCTTTATTGTTTTTTCTAGATATTTGAATCTGGTGGGGAAGTATGAGATTCTATCCATTTGCAGTCTCTGCAAATGGAGTTCACTGAAATGCGAAACTATTTTTCTTTTTGATAGTAGTGGGCTTGTTTGAAGATATATTCAACTGTTGCTGATGGGTTAACTTGGTGATTATTTACTGTTATGGTGAGCTGGATGATAGTTTCTGATAGATAGAAGAATATAATATAATTATCTGGCATTGACGTCGTTATTGAAGATATTGTACAATAACAGAGACGAGGGGAAGCCCTGAAAAAGCAATAAATGTCCGAGATAAATGTCCGCATTGATTTTAACTGACAAGAGAGATCTTTAAAAATTTTTATCAAGTTTATTAAGTTGTCTGGTTCACCAATTTTATAGAGTTTGAAGAGTGAACCTTTGTGAATTACAGTATTGAAAGACCTCTCTAGAAACGTTGCAGCAGATGTTTGGTTATTCAACTTTGCAGTCTGTATGCTAGATGCAAGTACTATCAGAGGGTTGAGCTTTGACTTCAAAAGGCCAATCTGATGCAGTGAAATCTTTCCATCAGAAATTGAATTGAACTGGCCGATAATTGATAAAAATCCATATTAAACAAAAAATATTACAGTTTCCTGTACAATTCTCATTTACAATGGGTTTACATAAACGCGAAACGTGTTTCGCTTTACAATAGCTTCCTCAAGCAGGGTAAATGAATCTTTTCATCAACCAATACCTCTTCAAAATTTTCTGTAGAAGTTTTTCCAGAAGAGGAAGCAATGCAAATGGTCGTTGATTTAATTTTTCAGCCATCATTGTTGTTGTTGTAACTGTTGAGTCGGTATTGATGTGAAATGAATTGATATATGATTTCATGAACACATTATTCATTATCATAGAAACATTTTTCTGCAGACTTTTGGGTATTTGTGGGGTTGAGGTGATGCTTTCCCTCCGTTGAGCAGTGTGATTTGACCCCGTTTTGTTTTGTTTTTTTCTGTGATTTTATTAATATTGATTGTTTTTGATATTCCAATGATCTCTCTCAATTCCTGTTGCCAGGATTTTCCATTATGAATTTCCATTGAAGAAAATTCACCATAACCTAAAATGACAAATGCATTTGTTGGTATACTGCTGTGAAGCCCTGAAAGAGTAGAACATATATAACAAATGTTTTTGACTATTTTTCACAGCGGTCATATGTTTTTGCCAAACATCCTCAAATGTACAACTGTTCCACATTCAATGAACATACTCATGAATTACTTGGAAACGATCCAAACGAAAACTATCCACGTACTCCAGTAATAACTGAAAAAATACTTATATATACTTATTACTCAATTCCACAACTTAAAATTGAATTCCAGAAATGTTTAACTAACGAAAAATAATTGTTTATATATGGGTTTTTGAACAATCCGAAAATCTGCCACTAAAAAAGGTCTTGTTTATATTTTAGATCACCCAGTTCCAAAAAGTGTTTGGAGTTGTCCAGGGCATATTCCTTCTTGGAGCAAAAGCCTTCACAGCGAGTTTTTAGGGCTTCGGATTTAGTAAAAGGAGAGCTTTTAGGGCAGGGTTTTTTTGGACAAGTATTCAAAGTCACAACTAGAGATACAGCAGAAGTTATGGTACTAAAAGAGCTGTATCGCGTTGACGAGGAAGCCCAAAAAAATTTCCTTAAAGAGGTGAAACATTGAGCAACTGTTTTTTTTTGTTTTCTAATATTTTTCTTATCAAGGTTGCTGTGCTGCGGAGTTTGCATCACAATAATGTTCTTCGTTTCATAGGAGTACTCTATAAAGAGAGGCGACTACATCTTGTTACAGAATATATATCAGGAGGAACTCTAACAGAGTTATTGCACGATTCAGCTCAGCCTCTGCCTTGGGAACAGAGAGTTTCTTTTGCTAAAGATATAGCTGCTGGTATGGCATATCTTCACTCCATGAATATAATCCATAGGGGTAAGTTATTCCTGTTTCTGCTACAGAAGGATGTGTTGATATAATCGTAACATCATTTTAGTACGTTTTCTGTAGCGTTCAATTAATTTTCCTTCCTCATTTCATTAGAATCTTGAAACCTGCTGAAAAACTCATTGTATCGCAGAAAATAAAATTCTAAAACAATTTTCAAATTATTGAATAATGAGGAAAAATGTAAATAAAATGAAAAATTCGAACACAGAAGGGAATAAAAAAATGGTATAATGGGACAACTGAAAAAATTATAACATTGAAATGAAGCTCTCAGTTGAATGTTCTAACAATGTTTCAATCTGCAACTTTGTTTCAAAGTTTTCTTTATGTTTCAATGTTTTCATCATTTTGTTTTATTTTATTGCTGTTTTCTGAACATTTAATTTATATCTATGTAGTTTTGTTCCGATTTCTCAATGTTTTCTTTTTGACTTACTTTCCTCTTTCAGACTTTATTAAATCCATCATCAGGGCTCTACAATAAAATAATTCAATGAGGAAACAATATACATGCCAATACTGCCAATACATACTGCAATTTGAAGTAATTTTCATTATATATTTACTTTATAGTTAAAAAAAGATTGGAAAATATAAACAAATGGAACTTACTAAATATTAGTTTGTCCCTGTTAAAAAGGGTGAAGATATATACTCAACAGACAACATAGGTACAAAAACAATCAAAGAGACTAACAACATGAAACTCGTAAAAGCACCGAGTCATTAATATAATGAATATGTCATCTAGGAGAGACCACTGATTAGAGTTAGAAGTTTGTTGGTTTTATTTTTTTTTAATTGTAGACAAAAGAAAGATATCGGATGACACAGGATGGACCACATACAATTCATTTCTTCTTCGGAACAAATTATAAAGGAATCCGATTCAAAAAATTATTATTAATGTGAAACTACGAGGTTAATATATAAATGGAAATTACGTCAAATTGCAGTAACTATTGGCAGGTATATTTTTCCTTATCGAATTATTTTATTGTAGGCCTCTGATGAAATCCGAAACGTTGTAAGAACTAAATTGTTCATCCACGATTTTTTTTATCCCTTTTCCAAAACATACAGCATTTGAAAATATAGCCAATGTTTGTTAGAGTCACTACCATGTACAGGGTGTCCCAAATTCGAGCCTCATCATTGGGATCTCGGAAACTAGAAGAGATACGAGGTCGGTTAAATGGAGGCAAAGTTGCGCAATTTGGTGCTCATCAAAACGCCGCTTTGATATTTGAAATATTCCGAATACTTCCGAAGATTTTTGGAAAAAACCGAATATTCGCGATTTCATTTTTATTTTTTTATGACTCTGTTTGAATAGATATAACAAAACAAATTACACATTCTCATTGCTACTTTTTCTGTTCTACAAGATGGTGTTATCAGATTTTCAAACAGACGTTTCGTATTTGAGCTGCCATCATCAACTTTGTTTTTTTAAATACGGCCCTGGATTTTTTATTATGGATTTCAAAAGCTACTAATGTCCCAAAATGATGTATCGCACTTATTCAAAAAGTTTATATTAATAGCATTTTCCATAAGAACTCATGTGTTAGAGAGAGACAAAAATTAGATGTTTAATAGGATTAAAAACAAACTTTTTTTGCAATAGCGCATTGCATAAAACTGAAAAACTAACATAAAAGTGGGTGGTTAATAAATAATGTAATTAAAGTGTCATCCCTCAAACTTTAGGCCCTAGGCTATATTTACAAAAATAATTGCATTTTATCAAAGTGGCGGTGCATCGTGCACTTCGGCTATCTTAGTTCATTTGTTAATGTTTAAATTATCCAATATTTTGACAGTTCACTGTGCGTTCACTAATCGTTAACGCTTATTAAACCAAAATGACTTTTTCTAACGAAGAAAAACGAGACATGATAAGGATTTATTATATTTCGAATCGAAATTCAAAAACGGCTTGTGAGCGCTATTTGTTGGAATATCCAGAGAGACGGCAGCCGCATTATAGTTATTTTGCTAATATTGATAATAATTTAGCTCAGTACGGAAGTTTTGTTAAGCCAAGAGTTGAATATGGAAGACGAATCGATCCAGAAGAGGAACAAATTATCTTGAACACTGTAAGTTTGAAAACTATTACAAAGTAGAAAGTAAAATGAATAATTTTAAATTATTTTTTAAGGCCAATAATAATCCCCGAGCTTCGGTTAGAGTTTTCGCAGAAGAAGTAGGATTACCGCGAATGAGAGTTTGGAGAACTTTAAATAAGCGTGGATATAAACCTTACAAAATTCATATTAGTCAAACACTAAGACCGGGCGATGCTGAGAGACGATTACAATTTTGTAACTGGTTGCAAAATAGAATTAATGAAAATGACGACTTCCTAAATAAAACTATATGGACAGATGAATGCAGTTTTTCAACAGATGGACTATTTAATAGACATAACGAACACTATTGGTCAATAGAAAACCCAAGGCAGAATCAAGAAGTAAGACCTCAGGGACGACAATCATTTCACGTATGGGTCGGTATGTGGCACAATAAAATTATCGGCCCGTTTTTTCTTGAAGGAAACTTAAATTCCGATAGATATGCAGAATTAATAAGGACCAATATATTGGATTCCTTAACGGAAGAACCTTTGGAAGGATTACGTCAACTATGGTGGCAACAAGACGGTGCACCACCTCATAATGGGAGACGTGTTAAAAATTTATTAAACGAATTATTCCCTAATAAATGGATTGGAAACCAAGGTCCCGTACGTTGGCCAGCTAGAAGCCCCGACCTAAACCCTCTAGACTACTTTCTTTGGGGATTTCTCAAAAACCGTCTTTATCGAAACACGCCACAAAATCTTGAAGTTTTACGACAAGACCTATTAAGGGAGATCAGGGCTATCCCTGCAAGGACCATTCAGCGTGCCATCCATAAACTTCACAGACTAACACGAAAATGCATTCAAGCAGGTGGATTGCAATTTGAATATTTGCTTTAACCTTCATTGGGTATTCAATTTAATAGTTTTCGTTTGACTTTTTTTTGGAATAATGAAAACATCATGCCTATTGTCACACATTGTTTTATTTCAATTTTTAGGAGCTTCTAAGAGTTCTAAGGTACTAAAACCAATGATGTATCGTTCTTTTTCGAAAAAATCATTTTAACGATGTCCTGCCAAGATCTTACCAAAAATCTATTCTCTTTCTCTCTCTAACACATGAGTTCTTATGGAAAATGCTATTAATATAAACTTTTTGAATAAGTGCGATACATCATTAGTTTTGGGACATTAGTAGCTTTTGAAATCCATAATAAAAAATCCAGGGCCGTATGTAAAAAAACAAAGTTGATGATGGCAGCTCAAATACGAAACGTCTGTTTGAAAATCTGATAACACCATCTTGTAGAACAGAAAAAGTAGCAATGAGAATGTGTAATTTGTTTTGTTATATCTATTCAAACAGAGTCATAAAAAAATAAAAATGAAATCGCGAATATTTGGTTTTTTCCAAAAATCTTCGGAAGTATTCGGAATATTTCAAATATCAAAGCGGCGTTTTGATGAGCACCAAATTGCGCAACTTTGCCTCCATTTAACCGACCTCGTATCTCTTCTAGTTTCCGAGATCCCAATGATGAGGCTCGAATTTGGGACACCCTGTACTCTTTCTACAGAAGGAATCACCAATATGATTGTATTATTTTTTCGATATCCTGTTACAGATCTCAATTCGCACAATTGTTTAGTGCGCGATGATAAAACGGTGATTGTTGCTGATTTTGGATTAGCTAGGATCATATCTCATGCCACAAACAGTGCCAGAAGAATCTCTCCGAAAAGTTCAAATAAACGCCAAGAACGGAAAAAGCGTTACACTGTCGTTGGAAACCCTTATTGGATGGCACCAGAAATGATGAAGGGAAATAAATATGATGAGAAGGTCGACATTTTCAGTTTCGGCATTGTACTGTGTGAAGTAAGCTTTTAAATGATAATTATAGTATTCATGTGTGCGGACGGACCTCGGTCAATATCCAGTTGACCAAAATTGCATTTTCTTCAATAAACTTCACGAATTATCATTTTTATAGTTTCAAAGTGTTATCAGCACCAATATGTTGAGAAATACAATATATTTTATTTTCAGGACTGAGATTATGTTCTCTGCTATTTTTATACAATCTCACATTAATTTTACTAATTATGTATATATATATATATATATATATTTCTGAACGATTCCCCTTTCCAGATAGCAGAAATTTGAGCTCGATTAAAGGTCACAGCTCATTATAGCCACCCGGCACCCACTCGGCACCGCCTCGCCTCCTGCGGCTAGCATTCTTTATATGGACTTGTATGGGTATGCGCTCACTATATCAACTCCGTAGCGTCACCGGATCGCCTCGGTCGTGAGCCCTCCACGCGCGGACGGCGGGTGGACCACTCGGTGACAACTCGCTGCTCGCATGCTTGCCTTGCGTTGACTGCGCGTTGCCAACGCGCGGGTCCCGAGTGGACCGCGTGCTGCCCGCGAAGACGATACGTGGCGATGCGCCGCTCTCCCCACCCTCCTTTCATTCCCAGCCTTTCTTTCGAACGAGTCGGATGTATCGTTTTTGTTTTCGAAATGATTAAAGAAAAACTAGTGCCAATTGTTAACAGACTACTCAAAACTTCGTGGACCAAGCGACGTCCACTCGTTGACCACTCGGCGTTCACTCGTTGACCGCGCGGAGTCCACTGGTTGACCGCGCGGGGTCCACTGGTTGACCGCGCGGAGTCCACTGGTTGACCGCGCGATGTTTATTGGTGATAACGCGGCGTTCACCTGTCGACAACGAGTGGACGCCGTGCGACGATGCGGTGCCGGGTGGCTCTAATGAGCTGTGACCTTAAACGACCTTAACCCGTGCCGCTCGTCGCTCAAAATTTGACCAATCTGGCCAAAAAGCTAACATGTGGAGGCATAACTATAAAACGGTAAATAATAAAAACACGCTCAATATCTCAAAAGAAAGCTAATGTTGTTCTTCAAAATTTACATTCTATACATAATTGTTGTTATTTTGAATCAAACAGTGTTACAACACACAACAGCCTTTGAACCCAAAACTGTGACCTGGTACCAGTAGGAGCCAGTTAAGGAGTATTCTAAGAATATTACGCGTTTCTACATAATGTGTCTCGGAATTAACATTTTTCTTTTAAAAAGTATTTTTGAACTCATGGTCGGTTCATACACCACACTTTTACTTTACTTATAACAATGACCTAAGTCAACTGGAGACTGTGGAATAAAAACTTCAGATTTGTTTCATCTTCATTTTTTTCAGAAATAAAATTGGAATGTAGAGAAAACAATAATTTTCGATGAAAATAAACTTCCGACTTCAGAGATAACTGAGATGTCTAGAAGGATGGTGTACTGAGTTATACCTGGGCATGTTTGGGGTATACTTGGGGACACATGCCTACTATGATAATAAGCATCATGGCTTTTCGACATCAAATTAGTTCAGATGGCGAAAAGAGTTACAAATTTCCTAGGAAATGTATAAACGACGGCCTGACGGCTGGCTATACTTTTACTTTTGGACGCTGACTGATCAACAACCTATATTATTTGTTTAGAATACTGGCCAAATTTCCTATAATTGTGTTCCTTTCATTCGATTTTGTTTTTTATGAGTATGACATCAGATTTTGCTCATTTTGTTGACTGCTTGATTCAAAGAATATACTTAGTTTGTCGATCGATCGGTTGACTATGCACTTCCAATTAGCGTCAACTTGCGATGAAATTGAGAAACTCACCACGATACGTAAAAATGACAGTAATGACAGAAAAGTGTCGCCATAAAATTCTAAACAATATCGCATCGGTCCCAGCACCATCCTTCTAGACACCTTAGACACCTTAGAGATAACTAACATTTGTCTTGTCAACGTAAGTAAAAATAAACCGTTATAATGATATTCGTTCATGTTTTTATCATACTACATATCAATATTAGTAGAATGAAAAGTATATACTTATTGAACACAAGATAGATAATGCAATAGAAAAATTAAATAATAAATTTAAATTTAGGTTTATCAATTTCTCTCGAAATGCCAGAAACTATATAATCTGAAATATTCTATAATTTTGATAATTACTTTGAATTTAATTACTGGATTCTGCGATCTTACAGGGTTACAGGGAGTAAAGGTGAAATAAAATTGTGATTGATTTTTCATTCATTTATTATATTTTTTGATATCTCCCTATTTTTATTATATTTTTTAATATCTCCCTATTTTTATTATATTTTTTAATACATATTGTAATATGTTATGTGACTGACTGATCATGGGGGGGGGGTAATGACCCTCTTTACCCCCCCCTTGTATACGAGCCTGTCTTCCACCTAATAGAGGCCCTGGGCACATAAGCATAAAGTGGCCCCTGCGACCATAAAATAGCACTATTTTGTTAGAATAGATGAAGAACGTACATATGCAAAGTTTGAGCTTTATTTCCATGTCTTTACAATAACACTATATATTACACTAAAACTTTACAATTGCACTATATATTATGATGAATGTAGAGGTATCTTTCTAGATTTTAATTGAGCAAAATCTTTAATCACATCTTCAAAATCTGTGTTTTCGAGCATATCACATTCTATCGACTGCGACAAACTGTTCAACCTCTCTTGGAGAGAAAGAAGTTCCCCAATGCAGTTAGTTACCATCATCCTTAAATATCTTTCAAAAGATGATATATTTCCAATATACTATTAGAATCTTCATATGTTTACTTTGAATTCTCAAGTATTCTGTTAAATACAAACATTCCTTTTCTAACTCTCTCTCGTTTACGTCTTCATAATAGATTTTAGCAAATTCTCTGCAACTTTGTCTCAACTCTTCGCAACTCGAGAGTTTTCAAGCGAAACTTTGACCTATGTTTTTATGTGAACTTAATCGCTGTTTAGATGATTACCCAGGCTATCAATTATGGGGATAAAGGTTTTTACTTTGAATCTTTCTCCTCGATTCAGATGGACTGATGGCGCAGAGCCATCAAAAAAAGTCTGGCGTGAGCTTCTACCTCTGGTTCTTGGAGATTGGTCATTATAGTCAGATTCCACTCACTAGGGTAGGTAGTGAGTCGCGTCACTCTTGATCGAAGAGCCAAATTAAAAAGGAGTTCAGTTAATTTTTAATATATATTATATAAAGGCTGTTGTAACTCGAAAGACTTGAAGTAACAGAAATTATGTATAGAATATAAATTTTCAAGAACAATATCAGCTTTCTTTTGAGATATTAAGCATGTTTTTATTATTTACCGTTCTGGAGTTTTGGCTCCATATGTCAGCTTTTATATATATTCTCATCTTTGTTAACGTTTCGGGAAGTAAATCCGCTTTAGGTATCCTCGGACAGATGTATAGAAGCAGATTCCTTCAGATTTCGTTTCCTGCCATTGCTCTCCCTTGCCATGATTTGAGTTTCATTCTATTCTATGAGCTCTATAGATCTTCCTTTCCCATTTAGGTAGATGAATTCATTTATTCAATGATAATTATTGTATTTATTGTCATAAAATTTGATCAGGTATCGGAATTTTTTAATAAAGTAGTGCGTTTCTAGATGATTTTTTTGAAACAAGCTCTTTATCACTAATTCTCCCTAAATTCCAAGTCGTCTTAAAATGTCATAAATTGTGAAATACATCATTTTGTTCTTATTTCCAGATCATTGGAAGGGTGCAGGCTGATCCAGATTTTTTACCTCGATCAAATGACTTTGGTTTGAATCAGATGACATTCAAAGAAAAATTCTGTACTTCATGTCCTGAGCCATTTTATAAGGTTGCGTTTCTGTGTACAGATCTGAATCCAGATAGAAGGTGATTCATTTTTATAATATTTCAAATGATCCAGAATCAGATAACATTATACTACAGATGCCAATAAATTTCAGGCCCCCCTTTGAGGTGATGGAAGTGTGGCTAGAATCCCTTTCCATGCATCTGTCAGTTGGAATGCCCCTTCCACCTGATCTTCTTTTCGATATCCAACATTACAGAGGTTTGAGCCCTAGTTCATCAGGAAGCACTACACCAGAGGGTATCCCATCAGGACATAGAAGTCCAGCCTTGCAGCCAATATGTGAAGGAAAAATGGCAGATATCAAAAGAAGCTCAGAAAAAATCTATAAAAGCAGTGAAAGGCTGCAGAAGAGTAACGAAAACTTGAAACCAATCATCAAAGTATCCTCTGCGGAGGATCTATTGGACGGTAAAAATTGCCATCTCAAGTCAATCATAAAAGTTTCCAGTAGTGATACATTGACTCCAAAATTGTCCAACAAAGATGATTTTTCCACAAAAAGTTGTGAGGATATGCGTGAAAGTATTGTGGATGAAAAATTTCCTCTGGATCTTGAACACAACTGTAAAAAATTCCCTGATTATGAGAATATCGATTTCTTGAAAAATGACGCTGCTTACGCTGGAATTATTGAAAAACCTATTTGTATTCGAAAACTGGATGGGACTGAACTGAATAAAAGTGACAAGCAGTCAAATGTAGAGGCTTTGAGAAAGGACTGTCAGCCCAAATTGAGTTCGTTGACAAATCAAGACAATAATCTGAGAGAGAATACACTCAGTGTTCATTTGAGGAAAGTGCCTAAAAACTTTACTAGAAATCGTCTGGTTAAGGAAATGAAAGAAAATAGCGTGAAGAATGATGAATGCAATCCAGTGAGGGATAAACGAAAATTTCTTGGTAAAACGAAGACTTTTGAAATAAAACCTTTGCTCAATACTACATCAAAAGTATCAAATCTTAATTTAGATAGCATAAGACTGAAGAGCTCCACGTTGCCCTCACAGGTCACGGAGAAATACGTTGGCAACTTTAAAAATGTTAACGTCAACAGACAAATCAAGGATCCTCAATCACAAATTCCTGCCGTTTACCAAAGATCTCTGAGTACCGTGGAAAGTTGTGACAGGTTGATTCCTGATTTGGTGTCTTCTACTTTCTCTAAGAAACCTTGTTGTTCGAGGGACTCCGATGAGGGGAGAAAAAATTCGTTTATTGGTAAAACTATTTTCAGCCGCAGTGATTCTACACCGACAAGTTCTGATATTCGTTCGAGTTTGACTCGTCGGAGATACACAAAAGATTCCGAAAATTGTCTGGTGTCTAAGAGAACTCCTATTTTGCAAAGACGCTTAATTCACAAACAAAACAATCCCCAGAATGAACAAGGTCGCGATTTCCCAAAAAGTGAAGAAGGAAAGGAACCTGTGAGTGAGAGATTGCAAAGTTTGCTGATTGATAAGGATCAAAGCATCACTTTGGATCCAAGTCATGAAGAACCGCTTCGTAGAGAACCCAGTATAAAATCTGAACATGAAAATGAAACAGATTTGGCTACAAGTTCGTTCACTAGTAGTAAACAAAAATCGCCCTTTACACCTGAAAAATCTTCATTTTTGACAAAACTTACTCCTCTTCTGCAGAGGAAAACAGGCTTCTTAAATATAGAAGAAGCGTCAAATAATGCTGGTAAAAGATCACTTGGCACTGTTGTCAGCTCTGGAAGTGTGGTGAAAAATATGGTGGAAAATTTCAACAAAAAGGGAGGTCTTGGATTTGGAAGCAGGGGAAATTATGGGAGAAGTTCCCTCAAAGTATCGGGAACTCCTAAAATGGATTTATCAGGTGTTGGTAAAAGTTCTGGTCCATCAGAGGAGTATACGATCTTATAGTTTATGAAGTTATCAGGAGGAACATTGAATATAATGTTAACTCTAAATGATTACTTTAACATTTTGACTTCAATATCTCAACCAACATTTTTAAAAGATGAGCCAAATTATGGATTTTTTCGTTAACCAGCTGAACGACCAACGATTGAGATGCGAGCTAGGAATAAATTAGGATGTTTTAAACTCGAACCATGTTCGTTTATATTACATATCTTGAAGCCCTTACAAAAAGTGGTTATGATGCATGTCTCACCAATGTTCTGATTGAAGAAATTCAAAATATCAATCTGTAATTAGGATTGAATAAGAATCTCGAAGTTTCGAATATAACGCTTCAAATTATCTCTAGTACAACCTTCTACTGGAGAATTGATGAATATTTAATATGTTGTATGTCTGACCGAGTCGTAAAGTGCTACCGGATTACAATTTTAGCGGGCGTAAGTTCCATTTTATAAACTTAGGGTTTTTGTTGAAAAAATATCATAAAGTTATTGTTATAGAAGAGAAACGTTGAAAACTACCCCCACTATCCATGTAATTATATAAATTGTTTTTTTGAATATTTAAGACACCATTATCATTTGACTTTTGTACAATAGGTGTATTTTAGATCTTTGAGAACTCAATTTACCTCTCAACTCAAAAATACCAGGTTGATTCATTATAGTAACAACAAAGTGGCTATTCACTTGTCTTTGACGTAACTTATTCAATAAATTCTGAAATAGTCCCACTTTTTTGGGATTTCAAGAAAAGTGATATGCCATATGATGAAGAGTTTCAATCAATGCCAAAGTGGTGCAATTTATTAAAAATTTCAGAATATGAATAAAATTATAACCAGTGCCGGACTGGCCTATCTTTGCCAAGTGAGATTTTGAAAAATTGGGGCCCCCAATTACCAGGTCCATTCTATTTTATGAGTCGCATATGAAAATTTCAACAAATTATTGGTTTTCGTTCTATCAATGATTAAGGTGCAAGATCGGCTCGACAATTGTTTTAGAGTAAAAAATGAAATAAACACAGAAAGACAAAATGAACAAAATATAAAAATAAATACATTTTTCAATAAATCAAATGGATATTCTTATGAAAATAAATACAACAAATACAAAAATAAACTGAAGACCTAATAAATAAACTTTTGGCATCAAAAAGGAACAAAGTAAATAAATATAATAATAATAATTAACGTCTTTATTTGTCACAAGATGAAACATTTTACATCAGTATATGAAAATACAATTGAAACGAGTGAAGTGGGTACTTCCCGGACGCTTTTTCTTTGAGAAAGTAGCATTTTTCCGGCCTAGTCCGGGAAATACGTACTTCCCGGACTAGGCCGGGAAAATGCTACCTTCTCAAAGAAAAAGCGTCCGGGAAGTGGGTCGGTTGCCGAAAAAATAGTGTACGCAACACGACCGAAAATAGTTTTTTTGGACTCGCAGACTTCCAGGACTCGCTACGCTCGTCCTAGAATTTTGTCCACTCGTCCAAAAAAAAACAGTATTTTCCGGACTTGTTACGTAAATTACTATTATTGCAGAGTAAGCCTTTTGTATTGATTTTCACGTGTTTTTCGAACCTCTTATCAGTGTCAAACAATACACCTAGATTTTTAGCTGAATTTACCTGTACAAGAGCCTCATCATTGATTCGGATATTAATATCAATGTTAACATCCCTATTCATTCTCGGACCAAAGATCATCAAATTAGATTTTGAAGTATTTATCAGGAGATAGTGATCAGATGCGAGCTTGACGAAAGCAATCAGGTCAGCATTGATCAGATTGGATGCATCTTCAGATTTATCCAGTGGAAATCCGTCATCCGCATAGAGATGAACAGAACAAATATGAAGAGATTGTATTAAACCTGAGGTGTATATAGTAAAGAGTAATTTACCCAAAATGGATCCCTCAGGTACACCTGAAAACAGTTCAAGATATTGTGACTCATCATCTTCTTTGCGTACTTTTTGGTGCCTGTTTTTCTTTTCTTTATCAGAGAGTCCGATGTAATGTAAAATTGCTAGAAGCAAATTGAAATTGATGGTGTCAAACGCTCGACTGAAGTCAAGGAGAACCAAAGCAGTGCAAAGGCCTTCTTCTTTAGCTCCAAATATTTCTTCAGTTATGTGTAAAAGCGCAGTTGTGCAGCTGTTCCCTTTTCTAAATCCTGACTGAACTTCTGGTAGTAGTAAGTGATTTGTGATATGATCCCTTAGTTGTGACTCGATAGTTCTTTCTAAGACTTTGGACAGGGTACCAGATTGTTGCATAAACAAAAGTTAACTATGTGCGTGATGTATGTGATTATAAATGGAAAGCACATCTTGATGAGTCTTAAATTCAGTCCATCGCAACCCTGTGCATTGGTCTTCATTTCATTTATAGTCTTATATATAAAAATATCATTTACTTCCTGGAATTCAAGGGATGAGTCAAATCGGGTATTGGTGTTGTAGAAATGCAGAAGATCTGGTGGGGGTTCTCTGAGGGGAATAGAGCTTGTAAAATAATGATTCAGATCATTAGAGTTCTTTAAATGTTCAGGTAGTTCATGCGACTTTTCGGATAAAACTTTGTTTGATTTCAAGGTTCTCCATAAGTCTTTTTTGTTTTTCGTATCGAGTTGATTATTGAAATAAGCCTTTTTTTATAGCCCGATTTGTTTAGTTTCTCATATCGTTATAAAATTGAAAATGTGCATCTGCTTTAGTTCTCCTATATCGTTTTAATGCTTTCTCCCTGATGGAAATCATTTCTTTGATTGCCCCATTTAACTATGGAGCTTTTGGTTTGGTTACCCTCAATGTAGTGATAGGAGCATGACGATAATAAAAAATAATAAAATAAATTTAGTAAACAATTCACTAAAAAAGAGTTTTTCGTCAACATTATCTTGATCGGAAATCCTGAAAAAAGGGGTGGCATAAAGATCATTCTGAAATGCATCTTCATTGAAATACTTGAAGTCACGATAAGTGTACATTTTTGAAGTTCTTCCTTCGCCGTGAACATTGATGGTGCAAAATACAATTTGATGATCTGATATGCCAACACTATCAATTACACCCTTATCTGCTATATGATTGTTAGTAGTTATTATTGAATCCAATAATGTAGCCGTTGTATTTGAAATCCTTGTAGGACTATCCACAATTTGAATGAGATAAGTGATTCGAGAATATAAAAAAATATATCAACATTAAAATTTTCCAAGTCAAGAATATTTATATTGAGATCACCCATACATACAATTTTATCAAAACTAGGGCAGATCAAACTCAGTTTATCTTCAAATTTGTCAAGAAATGTGGCATTGTCTTGTTGCGGTTATAAAAGCTTGTTCTGGCTCTCTATATTAGTTTTTATTGGAAACAATCTTTTTTATACATTTATATATATTGTTATCATAATATTATATTTTTTTTATAATTTTTAATAGTAGGCCTGCTAATCATACTGTGATAAAATAAGTATTTTGTATATAAAACCTAAATAAATGTAGAGCATTCCATACTTATTTCAGTACATTCCTAGATTTATTTTTTATAAGTTTTATTGTGATAGTTTACTTGTCATAAACTTGATAATATTGTAACCAGTAATGAGAATTTATAAGCTTTAACAAAATAAAATTTACAACATGATTGATGTTTTTGTCATCACATTTTTTCATAAACTTGGTTCTTTTTGTAGAGATTTTCAAAAGGTTTGTAACCGAATACATCTAATATTGAAATTTTATTGTTAATCTATCTTCACTATAATTGACCAAAATTGCGCAATGCATGCCATTATAAAAACAACATTCAGATGATAAGTTTTTTAATTCATGTGACTGAAACTTTCCATCATTCAAACAATTGTAAACGCTTCCAAATGAATTTCAAGAAATGTTTTCCTCAGCAAAATTCTCAGAATCGGAAATTACGGGTTTGGGAAATGATTCAGGTTTTTCAAATTCATTCAGGTCCAATAGTTGAACAGTTTTTGAATAATGTAATTTTCCTTTGATTGATTCCAGTCTCATCAGAACAATATCGTTGTACATTTCTTTCAACTTCTCAGCATGTGTTGTCATCCTCTGAATTATATCTACATATACGTCCTCCTCTGTAGCATTTTTTTCTACTTCCAAAAATGCCAATTCTTCTGTTACTTTATTTTCCATATCTTTTTTTAAATACTGTTGAACGGTTTATGGGGACACCAAAATATACACTAATGAAATACCCACGCCAAATTTACCTCAAATTCTAGATATCTCAACTCTAAAATTTTATAAACAATTGAGGGTATTTCAATAGAAGAGATTATCAAGGAATGCACTATTTCTCTCATGGCGCGAATATTTTCATTTTTTCAAGAATTTCCCTTGGAAGTAGAAAGTGTTAAATAATATGATAGATGTGAGCGTCATGGGCGAATTATACGTTTGCTACTATGAAAAATAGTGATGTTATCAGTTATCATTCGAATTAAAAATAATCGATAATCCGATTATTGTTTTGGAAGAATTCGAATGAAAAATAGCATATGTTCCGTAAATCGTTTTGGTTAACCAGAGTGGTTCTATCTCTCTCTCTTGGATAGACTCGGCCCCAGGGTTGCCAACCCAGAATTTGAAAAAGACGTAGACCAGATTCAAAAAGTTACGTAGAAATACTAAAATTGCACATCAAAAGTTAGTAGATCTACGTACTTTTTTTTTGAGTAATAAGAAGGGGATAAGGTGGGTAAAATTGAATCCCAACAAGATCAGTTTTTCTGTGAAAAATCTCGTCATGTGTACATTGATAGGACTTTAAAAAAAATTACAAAAAATATAAAAAAAAAATAAGTGATTTTTGGCCATGCTTGGCGTTCGTGATCACAATTTCAATTATTGAAACTCGACGATTTTTTACGTCATTTTTCTTTGTGAAGAACAATATATATTTTTTAAGTTTCGGCACCCAAGATTAGCAGACTCTTTCCAGCTCTACCTTCTAGGTGCACTCGTAAGAGTATTCAGCAAAGGGAAATTTGAATTGAAAAACAGAGTTCTTTAGTTTGAACCTTTTTAATTTTATTCGTTATCAGGCAAATTGAATTTCTACCTTTATTTTTTTAGATGTTCCTGTGATGGCTCGCGGCTCTTTTGTAAGCCACTTTTTGTGAAAAGTAACCCTGTTTGAGTGTATGTAGAGAGTCTGTTCCTAATCTTCGTTTTCATTAAATTTATTGCAGAAAAAGGACGCTCAACATTGGCACTGCTATGTGACAATGTTAATAAATTTTGGGAGAGTTGTGTCAGTAGAGGAAACATCTGGGATGAATCCCCCTTTCTGATTTTTGCAATGTGACGCCAGAACTTCTTTTAAAATGGAAGAAGTGATGTGTTGAGTTGAGTGGAAGGGCGAGTATGCGCTGTGTGCGTCAGTGTCAGTATAAAACGGGAAATTCATTGAGTTGTTTTGGCGAATGTGGCGGGAATCGGGAAATGATTCAGCCCAATGAATGAGATGTTTCAAATTTGTACAATTTTGTGAAAAGTACGTAGATTCTGGGACTGAAGTTCGTAGGTTTTCAAAAAAGGCTCAAAGTACGTAGATCTACGTAAAAAGACGTAGGGATGGCAACGCTGCTCGGCCCATATCACAGAGTGAGAGAAAGTCCAAAAAAAAACAGTATTTTCCGGACTTGTTACGTAAATTACTATTATTGCAGAGTAAGCCTTTTGTATTGATTTTCACGTGTTTTTCGAACCTCTTATCAGTGTCAAACAATACACCTAGATTTTTAGCTGAATTTACCTGTACAAGAGCCTCATCATTGATTCGGATATTAATATCAATGTTAACATCCCTATTCATTCTCGGACCAAAGATCATCAAATTAGATTTTGAAGTATTTATCAGGAGATAGTGATCAGATGAGAGCTTGACGAAAGCAATCAGGTCAGCATTGATCAGATTGGATGCATCTTCAGATTTATCCAGTGGAAATCCGTCATCCGCATAGAGATGAACAGAACAAATATGAAGAGATTGTATTAAACCTGAGGTGTATATAGTAAAGAGTAATTTACCCAAAATGGATCCCTCAGGTACACCTGAAAACAGTTCAAGATATTGTGACTCATCATCTTCTTTGCGTACTTTTTGGTGCCTGTTTTTCTTTTCTTTATCAGAGAGTCCGATGTAATGTAAAATTGCTAGAAGCAAATTGAAATTGATGGTGTCAAACGCTCGACTGAAGTCAAGGAGAACCAAAGCAGTGCAAAGGCCTTCTTCTTTAGCTCCAAATATTTCTTCAGTTATGTGTAAAAGCGCAGTTGTGCAGCTGTTCCCTTTTCTAAATCCTGACTGAACTTCTGGTAGTAGTAAGTGATTTGTGATATGATCCCTTAGTTGTGACTCGATAGTTCTTTCTAAGACTTTGGACAGGGTACCAGATTGTTGCATAAACAAAAGTTAACTATGTGCGTGATGTATGTGATTATAAATGGAAAGCACATCTTGATGAGTCTTAAATTCAGTCCATCGCAACCCTGTGCATTGGTCTTCATTTCATTTATAGTCTTATATATAAAAATATCATTTACTTCCTGGAATTCAAGGGATGAGTCAAATCGGGTATTGGTGTTGTAGAAATGCAGAAGATCTGGTGGGGGTTCTCTGAGGGGAATAGAGCTTGTAAAATAATGATTCAGATCATTAGAGTTCTTTAAATGTTCAGGTAGTTCATGCGACTTTTCGGATAAAACTTTGTTTGATTTCAAGGTTCTCCATAAGTCTTTTTTGTTTTTCGTATCGAGTTGATTATTGAAATAAGCCTTTTTTTATAGCCCGATTTGTTTAGTTTCTCATATCGTTATAAAATTGAAAATGTGCATCTGCTTTAGTTCTCCTATATCATTTTAATGCTTTCTCCCTGATGGAAATCATTTCTTTGATTGCCCCATTTAACTATGGAGCTTTTGGTTTGGTTACCCTCAATGTAGTGATAGGAGCATGACGATAATAAAAAATAATAAAATAAATTTAGTAAACAATTCACTAAAAAAGAGTTTTTCGTCAACATTATCTTGATCGGAAATCCTGAAAAAAGGGGTGGCATAAAGATCATTCTGAAATGCATCTTCATTGAAATACTTGAAGTCACGATAAGTGTACATTTTTGAAGTTCTTCCTTCGCCGTGAACATTGATGGTGCAAAATACAATTTGATGATCTGATATGCCAACACTATCAATTACACCCTTATCTGCTATATGATTGTTAGTAGTTATTATTGAATCCAATAATGTAGCCGTTGTATTTGAAATCCTTGTAGGACTATCCACAATTTGAATGAGATAAGTGATTCGAGAATATAAAAAAATATATCAACATTAAAATTTTCCAAGTCAAGAATATTTATATTGAGATCACCCATACATACAATTTTATCAAAACTAGGGCAGATCAAACTCAGTTTATCTTCAAATTTGTCAAGAAATGTGGCATTGTCTTGTTGCGGTTATAAAAGCTTGTTCTGGCTCTCTATATTAGTTTTTATTGGAAACAATCTTTTTTATACATTTATATATATTGTTATCATAATATTATATTTTTTTTATAATTTTTAATAGTAGGCCTGCTAATCATACTGTGATAAAATAAGTATTTTGTATATAAAACCTAAATAAATGTAGAGCATTCCATACTTATTTCAGTACATTCCTAGATTTATTTTTTATAAGTTTTATTGTGATAGTTTACTTGTCATAAACTTGATAATATTGTAACCAGTAATGAGAATTTATAAGCTTTAACAAAATAAAATTTACAACATGATTGATGTTTTTGTCATCACATTTTTTCATAAACTTGGTTCTTTTTGTAGAGATTTTCAAAAGGTTTGTAACCGAATACATCTAATATTGAAATTTTATTGTTAATCTATCTTCACTATAATTGACCAAAATTGCGCAATGCATGCCATTATAAAAACAACATTCAGATGATAAGTTTTTTAATTCATGTGACTGAAACTTTCCATCATTCAAACAATTGTAAACGCTTCCAAATGAATTTCAAGAAATGTTTTCCTCAGCAAAATTCTCAGAATCGGAAATTACGGGTTTGGGAAATGATTCAGGTTTTTCAAATTCATTCAGGTCCAATAGTTGAACAGTTTTTGAATAATGTAATTTTCCTTTGATTGATTCCAGTCTCATCAGAACAATATCGTTGTACATTTCTTTCAACTTCTCAGCATGTGTTGTCATCCTCTGAATTATATCTACATATACGTCCTCCTCTGTAGCATTTTTTTCTACTTCCAAAAATGCCAATTCTTCTGTTACTTTATTTTCCATATCTTTTTTTAAATACTGTTGAACGGTTTATGGGGACACCAAAATATACACTAATGAAATACCCACGCCAAATTTACCTCAAATTCTAGATATCTCAACTCTAAAATTTTATAAACAATTGAGGGTATTTCAATAGAAGAGATTATCAAGGAATGCACTATTTCTCTCATGGCGCGAATATTTTCATTTTTTCAAGATTTTCCCTTGGAAGTAGAAAGTGTTAAATAAAATGATAGATGTGAGCGTCATGGGCGAATTATACGTTTGCTACTATGAAAAATAGTGATGTTATCAGTTATCATTCGAATTAAAAATAATCGATAATCCGATTATTGTTTTGGAAGAATTCGAATGAAAAATAGCATATGTTCCGTAAATCGTTTTGGTTAACCAGAGTGGTTCTATCTCTCTCTCTTGGATAGACTCGGCCCCAGGGTTGCCAACCCAGAATTTGAAAAAGACGTAGACCAGATTCAAAAAGTTACGTAGAAATACTAAAATTGCACATCAAAAGTTAGTAGATCTACGTACTTTTTTTTGAGTAATAAGAAGGGGATAAGGTGGGTAAAATTGAATCCCAACAAGATCAGTTTTTCTGTGAAAAATCTCGTCATGTGTACATTGATAGGACTTTAAAAAAAATTACAAAAAATATAAAAAAAAAATAAGTGATTTTTGGCCATGCTTGGCGTTCGTGATCACAATTTCAATTATTGAAACTCGACGATTTTTTACGTCATTTTTCTTTGTGAAGAACAATATATATTTTTTAAGTTTCGGCACCCAAGATTAGCAGACTCTTTCCAGCTCTACCTTCTAGGTGCACTCGTAAGAGTATTCAGCAAAGGGAAATTTGAATTGAAAAACAGAGTTCTTTAGTTTGAACCTTTTTAATTTTATTCGTTATCAGGCAAATTGAATTTCTACCTTTATTTTTTTAGATGTTCCTGTGATGGCTCGCGGCTCTTTTGTAAGCCACTTTTTGTGAAAAGTAACCCTGTTTGAGTGTATGTAGAGAGTCTGTTCCTAATCTTCGTTTTCATTAAATTTATTGCAGAAAAAGGACGCTCAACATTGGCACTGCTATGTGACAATGTTAATAAATTTTGGGAGAGTTGTGTCAGTAGAGGAAACATCTGGGATGAATCCCCCTTTCTGATTTTTGCAATGTGACGCCAGAACTTCTTTTAAAATGGAAGAAGTGATGTGTTGAGTTGAGTGGAAGGGCGAGTATGCGCTGTGTGCGTCAGTGTCAGTATAAAACGGGAAATTCATTGAGTTGTTTTGGCGAATGTGGCGGGAACCGGGAAATGATTCAGCCCAATGAATGAGATGTTACAAATTTGTACAATTTTGTGAAAAGTACGTAGATTCTGGGACTGAAGTTCGTAGGTTTTCAAAAAAGGCTCAAAGTACGTAGATCTACGTAAAAAGACGTAGGGATGGCAACGCTGCTCGGCCCATATCACAGAGTGAGAGAAAGTACCGCTCCGGTTAACTAAACGATATACGGAACATATACATAATCTGTTAAGAGTTGTGATATACTTCAGCTGTCAACACTTTCATGTGTCTGTGTTGTCAGATGTCAGAGGCGTTTTCTGGCGCTGTATTTAAAACAAATTCGTCTGTCGTCTGTTTATTAATGTTATAATTCTTCTTGTTTTTTTATGGTCTTTGTTTTCATTATGGCGCATTAGACCAAATTAATGTTAAAATGAAAATGATATATGTAAAATATAAACAACTGACGACTGACGTGACACATGACAAGTAGTCAATGACAAGTGACAAGTGACAACTATTCAGATTCGAATGATAATCCGATTTTTTCAATCACTCGAATCGCTAGAATCCGATTATCAAAATAATCCGATTATGAACAACACTAATGAAAAATAGGTACAGATCTCACAGTACACTGCATTGTCAGTGGTTTGGTGGATTAATTATTAATTGGTTACCGTGAAAGGAGCTGTCTCTATAGACCCTGAGTTGCTGTGTTTCGGCCAATGGCTACGTCTAACAGACAGCTTACAGCTTACAGCCGCTTCACAAAATTTGACATTTCATCATGGAAAACTGTATTTAAACCAAGATTTATGAATAATTTCGGCAATATTGCCGATTGCCGTTGCCAATACAATATAGCCAAAACCATGGGTGAGCATGTGCAAAATGACTAAAATGAGGATGAGGATAATCGTGGTCACATCTAAACGTTTACTCTCGAGAGGTGTGATGAAGGGTATTTAAAAATAGCTAGAGCATTATCATGAAAACAAACCTTTTGTATAAGTGTGAATCTTGAAAACTTTTTTGAGAAAATGAAATAACTGATTATAATCTATCAATGAACACTCATGTACTGTGTACTGGTAAAAACTGAGTCATATTCTTCTATCTTGGACCCACAAAACGAATAACTTTCTATAAATTAATGAATAGATAATATAAAAACCCTAGCGTACAATTTATAGGAGTTCCGGTTATGCGTCTGCATTGATATTTAGAAATACCTACTTATTGCTCCTCTGCATTAAAAATGGTGAGTATAGGTAGGTAGCAACTACCTATGTAGCGATATCACTAACGCAGGTGATATAACCAATGTCATTGGTAACGAACGGAAAAATAAAGGAGACTGCGCCAACTGGTACATTGATTTTATACACAGAGGCTCTGGTCGCATCACACTATGAATTAGAGTTATATAGGTACCGATATACCTACCTACCTATGGTCTGACATTGCTAAAATGTACCTATAATAAATTCCAAAACCCACCGAGGTACTAAAGGGTTTTGAAAATTTCCAGTGTTCTGCTCAATCAGTCGATCATAGTAAATAAATTATATCCAAGGTACCCATTCTAGCTACTACTTTATATATAATAGGTATATGTATATATATATAGTATATACTCATTTTTTACATGAGGAAGTGAACCTCAGTCCGTTTCTTTTATGCATGAGAAAATTATCTGATCAAAATGTCTCTCACACCTATAAATTTTTTCAAAATTTCAAGTAACTAGCTTATTTCTATTTAGATACCTAGTTATGGGTAGGTATAAATCGTGAAAATAATCCATACATGTAAATTTTGCTGTGCGGGAGAAAAAAGAATAAGTTATTTTTATTTTTCACCCTAAAGAACTGAATAGTGACACTCTTGAAAGCTATTGGGATATTTTATTGCTTTTAGATTTTTTCTGCCATGATCTGATGAGCAGAAAGTTAGAAGCGTCGTTTTCTGAGAACGTTAAATTAACAATACATTGGTATGAATTTCTTTCAGTAACGCATATTGCATGATCTGTCGAAAATGATAGTGCATGACTCCAACAATTCTGCAAGTGATATCTACGAAAATTAATCAATAAAATGTTCAATCAAAAATTTGCTTTCTAGGAAAATTTCCTTCAGTTTCAATTTTTCTGTATTATCGCTGTAATGTACGCCACTGATATATTCGCTGTTTTCGTCCAATGAGAATGAAATTGCCAGATGCCTCTGCCAGATGCCTCTCAATTCAACCAATAGACTATCTTGCCTAACCAATTTTTGGCAGTTGCTTATTCAGTGCGCGGCAGGCAAAAACCTATCAAAAAATTGAATATCGCTTTATTCAACAAAATAATAAAATTGTAAGAACGTGAAAAGTCACAATTCACACATTTTTTTAATCTCCAATTGGTGAGATCTTGTAAAATTCACGTAAGTACAGTCCTCCAATACATAGCTTAACTAGAATCGCCCGTGTGTGTGGTACAAATACCTGAAGATGTTAAAATCAATTTCTAGCTGATATATTGCATGATAGATTTTGATATAAGTCATTATATATTGATATAACAGCATGGTCCTATGTTGTACCAGTTATGGGCGAGCTGAGAGCTCATGCCCTTGTTAAAATCAAGAATTTGAATTCGTATAGAAAAAGGTCTGTCCTGCTGAGTTTCGACAATATATTATATCGTAAGACTTCCTTTGTTATTGATTGTTAATTTTTTTGCAGGTCTAACACACAAAAAGAAAAAGATCACAAAATGACTGATCGTAAAGCGGTTATTAAAAATGCTGATATGAGCGAAGACATGCAACAAGACGCTGTAGACTGTGCAACACAAGCAATTGAGAAATATAACATTGAAAAGGTGGGTAACTTTGGTGGACTCATTCAATTTCTTACTAATCGAATGCTGCATAAAACTTCCCATAATTTCCCAAATATCTAATGCTTATATTAGTTTATTGACTAGTAAGTGATCCATAGCCATTTGATTCCGGAGCCTTAATCCGCTACAAATATCACTCCATGAGTCCAATAATAACAGGTGCAACTTTGCAAACTATGGCTAGCTTTGTTAGCCTCTCTCAGGTTTACTTATCTACTAGTGCATAAGTTAGATAGTGAAACCATCGTGATATTGGTGGATTATTCTTTATAGTAAAAATTCTACCATTAAAAAGCCTTTTTTTGCTGTAGGCCAGTTTTTTCAATATTCAAATTTCGCTTACCTAGTGCTGTAGTTACACTAGCATACAAAACTGATTTTTCCCCTCAGTACAGAAAACCCATTAAACAGTTGAAGACTGGACAGCTTTCACAGAAAGTTTACAACGAGAACTTGCACCAGATCTGTTCAACTAAGGTCCAATTTATACATCTCTGTTTTAATCTTAGTGCTCATTTCATTGTAAAACATAGTTGATTTTAGAAATCCATGTGGGAGCATTTCAAGAACTACCTATGTTTCAGTTTCCCCTTTAATCTTGAAAACGTTAATCAGGCAGCAAGTGATCAATAACCACCACAACTGATTGTAATGTTCTGTTCTGGCAACTTCTGTAACTCGTAATGAGTGACTTTCATCAACTGTCACTGCTTCCCAAATATCATTAAAATATCTTGAATGTTTTGGAAATTTCCATTTTTTTTTAAAACTGTAAAAACTTGTATCTTCGTAACCGAACAATTTTGGACCATAGTTTGTTGATATATCTTAATTTTTTCATGTATACTGACACCCTTTAATATTCTTATATTATTAGGAACATCCTATATATTTTCAGCATGTTTTTTTGTTGAGTTAAAGACTACAGCTTTCACAGAATTTTACAACGAGAACTTGCACCAGACCTGTTCAACTAAGGGCCAATTTATACATCTCTTTTTTAATCTTAGTGCTCATTTCATTGGAAAACATAGTTGATTTTAGAAATCTATGTGGGGGCATTTCAAGAACTACCTATGTTTCAGTCTTTCCTTTAATATTGAAAATGTTAATCAGGCAGCAAGTGATCAATAACCACCTGTTTCCTTGAAATTGAGTGTGAATGTCATTCAAGGATTTAGGACTAAAACAGAAATGTATAAATTGGTCCTACCAATTATTCAAGATTTTTATTTCTAACATTTTTTCAGTAAACAATTTTCTTCTGGACCATAATTTCGAAAAATTTACCCTCCAAGCAAATGCTTCAGGACTGGTTTTTCAATGCAATATATCTATCAGATAATAAACAACAGTTTTCATCCTTATCACTGTCAAACGCAGTACTCACGCGCACCTTCTCATTTCTTTAATCTATCTGACAAAAAACTTTATTCATCTTTGTATTGAAAAACTTGCCCTTAATATTTTAGATGATCTCCTTCAGTCTGCGGTCTCGAACCTTATCAATGTACACACATGTTAACGTATTGAATGTAATACACTTGGGACATAATCCAAAAAAGTATTTTTTATGTATAAAAATGAATGAAGCCCAAAAAATACTACATTAGTATATTCTTATTATGGATTTTAATCAGCTATTATTCACTTCAATTTCAAATACTTTGAAGAGGGTTCTGGATTCATAGTATTCAAGAAAGGCAGTTGAAATAGTTCAAAATCAAAGAGAAATATTATAGTTAGTCAATAACCTTGTAAAAAGCATTGGAGTTTTTGAAGCGTTTTGTGGCGCCATCTACAATATAATGTAATATTTTGGGATATCATGATAGAGAAGAGAACTCGCTACTAAAGCTATGACATTCGGTATGAAACTTGTAAGAAAAGGAAACTCCAGAAAAGATGTTTTTCTGATTGTACGGGGATGTTCTATACGTTTTTAATAAAAGACAATGAATTTCGAGGCAAGGAATGATAACATAATGGTGCCGTTCTTTTTATTTTTGCCAGAGTCATTCTGTGACATTTTGTGGATGTATCGACTATGATTCTTCTAACACCGAATTCCACGGTACAATTTGTCACTGCAACCATAGGAAATTGCATGTATTCAAGCAAGTTTTTCGAGTTGCATGGATCTGTTTTGGTGAGATAATATATGGTGGCACCATTGTGAAGAATGGTAATTTTGAATATAACTATTTTCTGAAACGGTGGAATCGAGAAAAGTAATAAGCAATATTTATTTTTCTACAGCTATAACACAAAACTTAGTACTCTTATCTTGAATGTTCTTGATAGAACATTAAGGTACATTGTATCAACTTCATTTCATTTCCTTACCTGATAACAAGTTGACTTCATTGTGCTACAGTTGTAGTATGTCTTCAATTTCATTCTGTTACCATTTGTCTTAGTATTTATTTCTAATATATGGGGAAAGGTTCTCTGTCTTGTCTCTCTTCTATATATATTTTCACAGCCGGTGCTTTTCTGAACTGTCAATCGTTCCACCCTTGCCAGTATCTACATGGATGACCCAACGAGTACAGAATTCCCACCCTTTTGTTGTGAGCTTGGAAACCTGTCGAATCTCTCTTGCTCAGGGATCGTTTTTCAATAAAACAGTTGAACTTTGGAACTCCTTGCCGAGAGAGATTTTTCCTGATTATTTCCCTCAATGCGAATAAACGATGAAACAGTTGAAGGCTAGACTGCTTTTACAGAGTTTTACAGCGATTAAATGCACTAGACCTTTCAACCAATTAAAATGTTCGAAATAAACCGGGCGTTTGGATCACTTTTCAGGTACTATCTCTGGTACTATATTGTTCCTGTGTTCGATTTTGATGTTTCCTGAGTTTACATGTTTTCTGGAAATAATCTAAACATATATCCCTCCTTCACCAAGTTCAATCGACCAAAATGCGTGCATTTCCATGATTTTCAAAATTTTGCTTTCAAGCAAATGCTTTCATGTATAATAATTTAAAATAAAATCCCTCGACCTGCGGTCTCGGGATTTTATCAAATTATCATACATTCAAGTCATTTGCTAAGCAAAATTTCGAGAATCATGGAATTGCAGCACACATTTTAACCGAATAAACTTGGTGCACTCGGGATATAACCCCAGAGAAAAATTCAGAGTGAATGTTTATTCATATCTCCTGTCCCTCGATTCACGCGGTGTTCTTTGAAAATTACAGGGCTTCCCTTTCGTGTGAATCTGTATATATAAAAAAAAACATTGGCTTCATTGTGTAACAGTTGTAGTACACAATAAAAAAAAAAAAAAAAAAAATCATTTATTGGTTGTGATAACGTAGGCGATTATCTTGGTATCATTTAGTGCTGTTGATATTGCCAATGGAAACTGACAGATCGGATATAATGCAACCCCCTTGGTGGTATTAGCCAGGGGTGTAGTTGTTTTCTGACAGGTGCTAGCTAAAACCTACTATGTAGGTAGTTTGAGTCTGACCTCAAGGAATTGTTCAAAAAATTATTTGACAGATTCATGACATTTCTCTTAAGTTGTTATACATCTAACCCCAGCTCTGATCCAAGCTTTTGTAAGTGCTGTTTACTCCAGTCTATGACGGTAAAAAAAGTATAAACTGTGTATTTATCCCATACAGCACCGATTCGTATGAAAATTTGGATATAGGTTCTACTTACCCTCTATTTCAAAATCTACCCGGTGCCGAGGGTTGCTTTTTGGAGGGGGGATAAAAACCACCCCTATTCGAAAAAAAATATCGAAATTTTAGATTGGAGCATGTAATAAACTGAAATCATATTTATATCAGTAAAATCAATCAATTGATAATTTATAATATAATTTATGGTTCAGTAATCAGTGTCAGCCCTTAACACTCCCCCCCCTTATGACAGAATATCATCAGAAAATAATAATAAACATGTTATTTGGCAGTTATTAAACTTATTCCGTATCTATTTGCATTAAATTTGAGATTTAGCTTCTATGTACCATCTACTTCAATGTTGAAGTTGTGCCTGGGGTTGATTTTTATTCATCAGAGGTGAAAACTACCCCTATTCAAAAAAATTACAAAATACTAGTTTTGAGCGTGCAGTTATCTGTAAATACGTTGAATTAACCTTGATAGACAATTTCTGATCTATTAAACAGTTTCAACCCCTAAAAACCACCTCTATGATAATTTTCATTAAAATTTATATCGAAATTGTTATTGAGTAACCGGGAAACCCAACTGTATGAAAATTCAGATTGAGACTCTAAAGTTAACTCTGTACTCGGGGTTGCTTTCGATTTTTTAAGGGTAAAAACTACCCTATTAAAAAAAGGTTAAGTCTAGATTTGGATGGGTGATCGATTGAAATCATCTTCAAATGTATTTAAAATATTTTTCGACAATTTTTATCAACTCCACTTCAAAATACAAGTACCGACTGGCTAATAAAACATATAATAGTATATATATATATATATATATATATATATAATATAATATAATATAATATAATATATATATTATATATATATATATATATATAATATAATATAATATAATATACATATAGTTCCACTAGGCCTAAAATTTAGTTACTATGTGTATAAGGTTCATGCTGAAAGAGCTCAAAAAAGGTACTTTGCGCGAACCCTCACAATATTCAACTGGCCATATCTTACTCTATTTTCATCCTGCAGAAAAAAATAAAACACTAAAATTTTCAGAGAAGAATTTTTTACTCTAGAAAATTTTGCATGTGATCAATACTTTTCGAGTTATTTCGAAGAAATGGTGATTTTTCGCTAAATTACGTATATGATTTTTTTCTCTTCAATCTCAATTTTTTCCAAAACTACGTACTTTCAATTGATGAAAAACTCAGAACTCATTATAAGAACATGAATGAAGTGAATTATGGAGTAACAACGATTTTTTTCAAAGGGGGTGGAAGAGAGGATGAGTTATTCACAATTTTTTTTTCAAGGAAAAAATAGGATTCAACATTTTATTTCCTTCATACCTCGGTCAGTTTTGATGCTAGAAACTTCTATAGATAACAAAAATAAAGGATTTTTGAAGGACTCCAAAAAAAGGTCCAATGAGTTTTTCCCGAAAAATGCATTGCTTTTTGGTTATTGTACGTATTTTGGCGTTTGAAAATACCAATCAACTTTCAACAAGCAATTATTCAGTTTGTAGTGGGTTTGCATACATCACAAATGAACGATCGCCTTTGTTTCTTCAAAAGTTTTACTTTTGCTCTTTACAGGTTTTTCATTAGATGCATATTCTTCCAGTTATTCGCGAAAAAGGATATAAAAACGTGTTTTTTGTGCCTGAAAACCGACAATTTCACTCGCGAATAAGTCGAAAAGTATTGCTTTTCAGAAAAAACTTCATTGAACAAAAAGTGCTTAGAATTAGTCAATCTATTGATTTCCGCACTTATTTCCAATAAAAATTTTTCACCCCCCCAAGAAGGGGTGGCATCCATCCCCAGGGAGAAAGCAACCCTCGGCACAGGGTAGATTTTGAAAAAGAGGGTATGTAGATCCTGAATCCAAATTTTCATGTGAATCGGTGCTGACTTTGTATAGTCAGCTTTCAAATGTGTCAACGTCTGTGCTCATTAATCTGAATCCAAATAAAGTTGCGGCGATGGTCCAAAAAATATGGAGAAGGGATGTTTCGGAATAATTTAGAAATGATTTCTAAAATCGTCCGTGAATTTCTTTTATTTTCTGATATAATGTAGATGAGTTATTATTGATCAAAAAGTTCTACAGTGCCTACCACGCGAATGCCACGGTTTGAATTATACAGGGTTTTGAAGTATAGTATTTCCTTGATTTCTGGAATAATCAATAATTTCTTTGTAACGGAAAATAATATTGTTTACTAGACAAACTTCGAAACATTTCAATGACCAAATTATCTGAAATGAGAATTTATGAATATACAAAGGTTGGTCCTAGTAAGTATCCGTTTACTATTCATATTTTTTATATATTCAGAAACTCTATTAGGACCAGGACCACCTTGTCTCCACCCGATGTTTTAGGAAAATCCAGTATGAAAACAATATATTCTCGAGAAAGATCGTGTGCGGAAGAACAAGTAGAGAGAAATGAGATGATTTGGTTTATATTCAGGTCTTCGCAACTGCCATTGTCTTCAAAAAATTGTAACCGCAACTGACAGATATATGAAATATGAATTAAAGTAAGTACATAACATGAATTCAGCACGATTCCAAGCATATGGGCTGATTCAGAGAAAACAGAAATGATGATAGTACTACAACAGCTACTGAACTGAGTCGAATCAATTCAGCAAGTACATTTTTTCCATGAAGACAGCCTTTCGGACGATTCATATTTCGTTTTCCGAAACGAGTTATACCGGTTTCGGGGTTTTGCCCCTCATCAGTGTAGGGTAGGTCTTATATAGATATCACTGAATAGAGCATGCGACATTCTGAAATAATTGGAAAAATCTTCCATTACAATGATTGAATCTGCAGTTAATTCAATTGCAATGAAGAATGAGGATGCAAGTGATTTCTATCGCAATAAAGAATTAGACTTCAGACGAAATGTCATGCATCCAAATTGACCACCTACATACCGGTCTTGGGTTTTTTGAGATGTTATTCAAATAAATTGTGAGGAGTTTATTCACCGGCATGACTGTCATCGTTTCACTACCCAACTATTTCAAGCGCACCATCAGGAACCATTTGTTGTGGTTTATTTGCCGCGTCCATTACTGAGTTTAGTAGGGAACTTGAGGGGTATCGACTGTTGGGGTCATGTCGAGCATGACCAAGATACCATAGAACACTGGCAACATGCGCACATGTTCCTAAAGTTCTGGCGCCGGTTTTACAAGTACAAAAATATCCTAATATGAGCTCGTTTGGTTCATCAGGTTCTTCTCCATCATTATATTTGATCCACAGTTGATATTTTGTGGCATTTCTGAACCTCGAAAAAACCCTGACTCTCATGAATCCAGGTTCCTCTTCGAAAATATCGACCTGAAACTCTTCATTTTCTTCCCTTTGCAATTTATCCTGTATATACGAAGGTGAAAGTTTAACTTGGTATATACCTACGGTCAAATCTCTTAGATATTCTATCGTAAGGCGAGGAAAGTTTGGAATCAGGTTTCCATTCATACGGACCCATTGACCATTTCTCAGATGAAGATTGTCCACTTCCACTCGAGCCTGGACGACATTTACCTCCTGTGATTTTCGTAACAATTCTTGTGCCAGCTGAGCATTGGCACCTCTCATTGAGACTGGGGGGTGGAAGCTGTTGATGAGTGCACCAGCGATTTGATATAGATCGCTAAGATTGTGTACGTGTGGCATTTCGATCGTTTTATCAAAAAACTTAAACATGCTTTTCAAATGTCCATTTCTTGCTTCAACTATCCATCTAGTTTTCGTCACTAATCGAGATTTATTTGCTTCCTCGGTGGAAAGCTGTTGTTGCCCTCGTGGAACAATCGCGGGCATTTCATATTGTATACCAAGATTATTCAGTAAGGGTATGGCATCTCGATAACCCCGATCCACAACAAAAATGTCACCTTCATTAAACCATCCCCTCATGTCTTCTAAGTTTCTTTCAAACTGATTCTCCAAAATTCTTGCTGTCATTGTTGCGAGCGTCTGAGAAATAAGGTCCTTGAATACTCAGTATATATCCATCCGGGGCCACAATCAAAACTGGTTTCACCAGATGATGTCCCTTGTACCGGCAGAAAGATTGGCGCAATATCCTGAAATTACAACTTTTATTTATGGCGGCGTATGATCCGTCGATGTAAACGATGGCCTTCGGGTTGGCTGGGGTCGGGTTATATAAAATATTGGAAAACTCACTCACATGCCTTCTAATATACACATTCCTATCGATGGTAAATGTCGTCCAGGCTTGAGTGGAAGTGGACAATCTTCATCTGAGAAATGGTCAATGGGTCCGTATGAATGGAAACCTGATTCCAAACTTTCCTCGCCTTACGATAGAATATCTAAGAGATTTGACCGTAGGTATATACCAAGTTAAACTTTCACCTTCGTATATACAGGATAAATTGCAAAGGGAAGAAAATGAAGAGTTTCAGGTCGATATTTTCGAAGAGGAACCTGGATTCATGAGAGTCAGGGTTTTTTCGAGGTTCAGAAATGCCACAAAATATCAACTGTGGATCAAATATAATGATGGAGAAGAACCTGATGAACCAAACGAGCTCATATTAGGATATTTTTGTACTTGTAAAACCGGCGCCAGAACTTTAGGAACATGTGCGCATGTTGCCAGTGTTCTATGGTATCTTGGTCATGCTCGACATGACCCCAACAGTCGATACCCCTCAAGTTCCCTACTAAACTCAGTAATGGACGCGGCAAATAGACCACAACAAATGGTTCCTGATGGTGCGCTTGAAATAGTTGGGTAGTGAAACGATGACAGTCATGCCGGTGAATAAACTCCTCACAATTTATTTGAATAACATCTCAAAAAACCCAAGACCGGTATGTAGGTGGTCAATTTGGATGCATGACATTTCGTCTGAAGTCTAATTCTTTATTGCGATAGAAATCACTTGCATCCTCATTCTTCATTGCAATTGAATTAACTGCAGATTCAATCATTGTAATGGAAGATTTTTCCAATTATTTCAGAATGTCGCATGCTCTATTCAGTGATATCTATATAAGACCTACCCTACATTGATGAGGGGCAAAACCCCGAAACCGGTATAACTCGTTTCGGAAAACGAAATATGAATCGTCCGAAAGGCTGTCTTCATGGAAAAAATGTACTTGCTGAATTGATTCGACTCAGTTCAGTAGCTGTTGTAGTACTATCATCATTTCTGTTTTCTCTGAATCAGCCCATATGCTTGGAATCGTGCTGAATTCATGTTATGTACTTACTTTAATTCATATTTCATATATCTGTCAGTTGCGGTCACAATTTTTTGAAGACAATGGCAGTTGCGAAGACCTGAATATAAACCAAATCATCTCATTTCTCTCTACTTGTTCTTCCGCACACGATCTTTCTCGAGAATATATTGTTTTCATACTGGATTTTCCTAAAACATCGGGTGGAGACAAGGTGGTCCTGGTCCTAATAGAGTTTCTGAATATATAAAAAATATGAATAGTAAACGGATACTTATATATTTTTGAAAAAAAAAATTTTTTTTTGGACCAACCTTTGTATATTCATAAATTCTCATTTCAGATAATTTGGTCATTGAAATGTTTCGAAGTTTGTCTAGTAAACAATATTATTTTCCGTTACAAAGAAATTATTGATTATTCCAGAAATCAAGGAAATACTATACTTCAAAACCCTGTATAATTTAAACCGTGGCATTCGCGTGGTAGGCACTGTAGAACTTTTTGATCAATAATAACTCATCTACATTATATCAGAAAATAAAAGAAATTCACGGACGATTTTAGAAATCATTTCTAAATTATTCCGAAACATCCCTTCTCCATATTTTTTGGACCATCGCCGCAACTTTATTTGGATTCAGATTAATGAGCACAGACGTTGACACATTTGTATGTATGTTAGCTACATAGTTTCAAAAAATCAGCTGAATATATTGGTGAAAGCTGACTATACAAAGGGATACATTTTTCCGAAATTGAAAATATATTTTTGATCGCCCCGTACCTTTCAAATATTTAAAGTTGGATGGTTAGTACAAATGCAAAATATGATCGCCCTCTTATGTACTGTAAGTAACATCAACTGCACATGGATCTGCAGGAAAACGAATATTTTCTCAAAAAAAGTTCGATAAAAATTACCAAAAACAAAGTTCAACCCTCTGTATACCCGCCAGTTTTGATTCTAGAAACTTTTGTCATTTGAACTTTTTGATGCACATATTGTGGACTATTCCATTATAAAAATTCAGATCGATACAATGAAAATGAAATTCCGGATTTTTTGAAAAATCGTCAAAATATCGAACTTTGACCCCCTGTAGAATCCAAACGCGGGCATTCAGAGAGTTGGCGCAATGATAACTTTTATTCAGGATGGCATGGGCGACATCATATTGAAATTTCAGCGATTTTCACCGAAACCGGTTTTCCATAAGATTAGTGCGGGGTCCTTTGTTATTATTAGGCGTTTTCCATCAATTGTATTGAAATAGTCATTTCCCACGAGTATGAAGTTTGTAAATCATACGAGTGGGAAATTAGCATTCTATGCGAGTTATACACTATACTTTTTCTCTGCCCGTATAACAGGTACTAGCGAATTGATTAAACAAATAAAATGAGCTTCAAATTTAATGTTATTCAACATTTAGATCAATAACTAAATAAAGCTGTCTTTGCTCGAAATTTGACATTCCATGATAGACCTGATTTTTTTGTCTAATAATAACTACAACACAATGAAGTCTTTGTTTTATCAGGTAAGGAAATAAGATTGAAGACAATGAAAATAGAGTAGTTTTGAATTATAGCCGTAGAAAAACAAATATTTGCCTGTGATTCATATACATCCATTCTGGTGTAGGTATTCAAAACAATTCAAATCTAAAACGACATTGGTTTTAAAACAAATTCGTTCATTTGAGTTTTATGCTTGTTTTTCATTAGTGAAAGTTGACAAATTTCACTCGGTTTTCGTTCATTTGAAATAATGTCCAATTTGAAGTGTTGATTAAACATTTGTATTCTATATCTCCATTTGACATTTCATTTGACGTAAACTGATTACAATGTTCCATTCTGGTAACTTTTGTAACTCTTCTTGTAATAAGTGACTTTCAGCAATTGTCACTGCTTACCATATATCATTAAAATATCTTGAATGTTTTGGAAATTTCCATTTTTTTTTCTTAAAACTGTAACAACTTGTATCTTCGTAACCGAACACTTTGGACCATAGGTAGTTGATATATCAATCATTATTTTTCCATGTATACTGACACCCTTTAATATTCTTATATTTTTTCCAACATGTTTTTTCAAAGTCGAAAAAATTGATAAATAAAGATGTATTATTTTCCTGTTATTTCGATTTATTTGATATACAGAGGCATAGAACCAAAGAAAACAAATCCGGCCAGGACCGTAGCAATATCGGGCTCCCATCAATTAAAAACGATTTAGATAGATAGATACTTTATTGGTGTTAATATACATCACGTATTCACTTTCATGATTTGACTTTCTCATGTGGATTTTGATTCTAATTTTCAATTATTCAAACCACTTAATTACCCTAATTATGTCTTTTCTACTTCATGATGACCCGAAAAACATATAATGCTCATTGCACTATTTTTTACCCTGAAGATAATTTTGATCGTATAATTTTTTTTTCTAGGATATTGCTGCATATATAAAGAAGGAGTTTGACAAGAAGTATAACCCCACTTGGCACTGTATCGTCGGTAGAAATTTTGGATCTTATGTTACCCATGAAACGCGCCACTTCATCTATTTCTATTTAGGTCAGGTGGCAATATTATTGTTCAAGAGTGGTTAGGCTCCCAATGATCCTCCTCGGTGTATTCCACTACTAGATGATTTTAATTTTTCCAATACCTGAGATTTTTTTAACGATTTGGTTTTCACACACTTTCAGATTGTGAAAAGAATGCTGAAAGTGTGTTTGAAAAATTTGAAGTTTTATTTTAAGGATTTCTTATACTTTCTGGAATAAAAATTATTTTGTTGATTATTCAAATTTCCTTTTTTTAGTAGGGGTTTCAAAAACATTGACGCACAACTATATTTTGTTCTGCCATTTTGTGCAATCATTCATTTATGCAGTAGACAGAAATGATTCGTGCTTTTGGCTAGAATTGTTTTCAAATTTAAAAAGATTCAGGGGAAATATAGTTTTTCCTCCACTAATTCTGTAATGATGAATTTGAAATCATCATGGAGTAGGTATTGAATGTTAGATCACAGAGAAGGAAGAAACCAAAATCATCGTGCTATTAGTTTATTGGGCAGGGTTATTGAATGAAGATATGATATATATGTGTGGAAAACTTGTGAAAATGCTACTCGTTATTTTGAATTTGAAAATAATTTTTTCTGTATATAGCTATGAAAGTATTATCTAAGTTGTTATTTAAAATTATATTGAAAACCAACTCTCAAGTATGTACTTATTTGTTATGGTCTCTAGATTTCTAATTACACGTCTCTCGAATAAACTGGAATAACTGTTCATTCTGATATTGGTCCTGGTGTTTCTCATCAAAGAAATTCTTATCTAAAAAGAAGACACTTTTGTCTGGAATATTTCAAGATCTATAGGGGCAATTTTTTTTTTTATACAGAATGGTATTGAATTTCAGAATTATCTTTTTTTTTCTCCGAAATCACTCATCAATTGTGAACCAATTCATAATTGTTCGTCTGAAGAAATGTTTCTCTGTTCTTTCCATTGAAGAAGAATTTCGTCCTCTGTGGTGTTTCAAATCTGTGTCTTGAGCACTAATTCAAATTAGTTCTTTTATATAAGAATTTGTTGAAAACAGCACTATGCGCAGAGTGATTGATATAAGTTTATCTGTGCGAGTATGGAAAACACTTTATGAAGAACTTCTTGTATATTTTTTTACACAGTTTAAGATTTTTCACTCTGAAGGAACTAATTTTAATTTCGTGGTGATATCTGTAAAGGATTTCTAGTAATACGTTCTATTGAGGCTTCACCAGATTTATGACAACTTTTTGATTCTGCTGCTTTTAATTGTTGAACTGTGAGAATATTATTGAAAGACACATTGTGTTCCTTATATTTTTTTTTTGAAGAAAACTTGTCTTATGTCTGATGGATTGTTGATCTTCTCAAATCCGATCTAGAATTGATATTCTAGAAACTATGTTGAAATCAGTAGTGACTGATTCTGAAAATATGGGAAAAGAATTGAAATGATTTTTAGTACCAGGTAACATTCCAGCTATTTCATGGACTGAACATCAATATATTGATCTATTTCATTTTGAAAGCTTGGTTGTGAATACAGTTGATTTTTTTTGTCAAGGTATGATTTTTTATACAATATAGGTTTCTATATTCATTTTGGGTGTGATTTTGTTTCCCATATTTTCAGGTTTTCACTACATTGTTTAGGAGATATGAACCTATATTTCTTTCATACAAAACTGTTTCAATTGTATATCTCAATGTAACAATATATGGTTAATGATTAGGGTTGTTTTTTTTTCATTTGAGTGATTTTATTCTTCAAAAATCTTAAGGAAAATAATTGTAGAACACAACTCTTACGAGAGACAGACATTACATTTCAACATCAACTCCTTGGTTTTTGAATCGATTTTAAATTTTTTTCATTAGTTGCTGTACCTGAAGTAATTCAACAAATTCAATATCATCTAATCCCTCTTTGGTGGTTACAATTACCGAAATTATACTAGGTAATGAAGAAGTTGGAATTCCGCAATTAAGATTCCAAGATAATGTCTGTATTCCGAAATGCAATTAGGAATTCAGATTCAGATGCGAAAATCTGACCAGCATACCAGCCGAAATTTCAAATTGAGGCATACCGCTTCTGTAACCTCGCACAATGCCTCTAGTCAACAGTACGTGACCTGAAGGAAAAATGATTACAGCATTTTTGAAACTCGGTGAGTGGCTTCCCTTCGACAAGGCTACTTAATTTTCCGATGAGAAAATTCTTGAAACTGCTGGTTATTCAAATTATCAACTTCTCAACGTGTCGGTTTCACGATGTTATGTAATGCAATTACCACATATTTTTTCACAGCAAAATCGAAAAATAAATACGTTATAACCACTGAAATGTATAAATTATACATTTCAGTGGTTATAACACTTGGACAAAAAACTGCTGCAATCAATGATACTTCAGTAAAGGAAGTAAATTTTTTAGTAAAATGAAGGACTAATTCGAGACCACTCAGATCAACTTAAAATTTTTTGGAATTTGTCAAAAAAGGTGTCAAGTATCCGAGTAAACAAGTTTGGTTACTGGGCAAAGCTCCAAAACGCTGTAAAACTTGGCCAAACTGTTTTTTTGGCCCAAAATTAATAAATATTTAATATCTCGGGCGAAATTAAATGAATTTTCGTGAAAATAGGTACCGGGGTTTTTTTGGGTCACTGATTACGATTTTAGTGTCAGAAATTTCTGAAACACCCTGTAAACCGTAAAAACTACCCTTTCTTAGGAGTTTTTTAAAAATAGTTTTGAATTAAAGCTAAAATTATCAAATAAATGCCATTTTTTCAGAAAAATTAAGGAAGATTTTTTTATATTTTCCCGTATATTTACTATTATGACATTAATCAACCCCCTTACCTCCTGGGGGGTGAAAACTACCCCTAAATTTAAAAAAATGATAAAAACGTTAATAAAATTAAAAGTTGTTTTGTATATTATATATATTTATATTATATACTATATATATATATATATATTTATATTTGACAGCGGGATTTAATTGGCTTATCATCTAAACATACAGTACTGCACGAAAAATGTTCATAAAACTTATAAATAGAGGGTCCCAATGGATTAACTATAAAAATTTTATGTGATTGATGGAAAAAAAAGGTTTTTTGGCCATAACTTTTTTTTGGCTAATGATAACGAGATGTACCAGGAACCATTTTAAAGCTAAGGTTATCGCCGAAATTTCATGTCATATGCAACATTTGAATTGGATGGGCCAATTTTTTTTTATTTCGCCCGACAAAAAAGAGCATTTACCGTTATAAACATAAAATAGGCAATTTTAAACGGACAAATTTGCTTACAGATGAAAAATTATAACAAAAAATTGAAATACAACTATCCTGGAATAAATGCTGAAAAATTTGGCTGTTTAAAATAAATAATGTTCACGCTGCTGGCCAAAAACTGAAAATGTTTTAAAAAATACACGATTTTACCCAACTTTAGCAGGCCAAAACATAAACAATAATTACCCGATAGGGCCAAAAATGGCTGGACATATTTAGGACGAAGTGTTCTGACTTTTCACCAAAGGATTTTTTTTTCCAAGCACCTTAGCCCATATGGCGCTAAAAAATTGGCATTAAAAATTTTAGAAAAAAAATTATTTTGCCCATAACTTTTTTTCTTCTTATTTTAAACGGTTCTGGTTGGTCTCAAAATTTTTCCGATTTTGTCATCTTGCAAAATGAAAGGAATCATTTTTTTTTGTAAAAGTTGTATTTTTTGAGATATTCACGCCAGAACGATCCGGTTTCTTCATTTTTCGTTGAGCAACCATTTTTGCCATGTCATATCTCCTTTAATATTAATCGCACAAAAATAAAACAAAAACCACTTCATTTGTCAACTTAAATACTTCATATAAGTAATATATAATTTTTTTTGTAATACTAACAGATTTTCAGTAAATTTAAAAAAACTTTAAAAACTTTTGATTTTTTTTTTGCAAAAATCACACTTTTCCTTGCGCTATTTCTCGGTGGGGTGCATTTTAATGAAAAATTGCAATCAATGTTTTTATGTTAAAAAATGATAATTTATCGATTGGTTTCATTATTTTTTTAACCCCCCCCCCAATGAGTTCCCCCCCCCCCACCCCCGCGCTTTTTCCCAGTAACGGAAGTTGTTTACTCGGATACTGGGCACCTTTCTTAACAAAATTCAAGTTACTCCAAGTATCTGCAATTGGTCTCGAATTAGTCCAGCCAGTTTTTACTTTACTGGAGTGTGAGCCTACTGATTCAAACATGTCAATTTTACACGGTTATGTTTCGTGATAACCACATAAACCATTTACAATCCCACAATCAATTGGTTATATCTATCTTCAGTCTGACAACCCGAACATGTCGATTCTACGATGTACGGTTATGCGATTACCACATTCTTGTTATCTTCTTCCATTTTTTTCAAGTCTAGAAGGTATTAAACCATGTGGCGGACAAAGTGTCCTTTGCAAAGTAATTAAAATTTCGTAGAAACATTTCAATTTGTATGTCAGGCATGATTTTTGCGCGACGAATCGTTCCCAATCTCAATAAAAAATATTCTGTATTATTTCCCAATGATTAAATATCGATTTTACAAATCTTTCTAAGGATTAGCTAGGTATGTAAATTATTTGCTTGCCATTTTGGCGCATTCAACGTCATCTGCATCTAATATAAGCTGACTCCCTTCAAATATTGAGTGGTTCAAAATGGAATGTTTTTTATGGTAATGGTTCGGACTTCCATGCATTGTCTATATTATTAACTCTATTGAAACCTGTTGCTGAGTACGGAAGGATTAAAATACTAATAAAGTGAAAAAATCAAAATAAAATTTTGTATGAGGCAAAAATTGAGGAAGTGCTGCAGAAAGGAAAATACAGCGAGATATCCAGAGACCCCACTTCATCGATAGAGAGAAAGGTATACCTAAAATTGAAGAAGTACCAAGTTTTTCTTTCAGATAAGGAGAGATCCTCACTAACGCCTCATCATAGCAAGCCACCTCACCTTTACGGGCTTCCGAAAATCCACAAGACGGACGTACAGCTTATCCAATCCATCTTGGCACAAACTCAGATAGTTTTTTAGTGTCCACTGGTAGTGTAGATCATGAAGAAAGAAAAAACACCATTTAGGAATAAATGTCAACACAGTGAACACATATAATAGGTGTTTTTTTATCTTACTATACTTCACAGAGATTTCTGGGCATATACGTTTTTAGTTCTGTGCCAAGATGGATTGGATAAGCTCTACCTCTCAGGCCGATCATCAGCTCCAGAAACTTAGCAACCCACAGGCTCGCGAAATTTCTACTTCCATCCTACAGCCACTACAAGGAAACTCCTCGTCCTTTGTGAAGAACTCCAGACATTCTGTTGAAATGTTGAGAAGAATCAAGGCACAAGGAGACCAGCTTATCGGTTTCTATGTGGAAAGCCTCTACACCAACGTTCCCGTCAGAGGCACTCGAGATCATCAAAGAGAAGCTAAGAGAGGACGATACTTTGGACAATAGAACAACACTACCAATAGTGAGCATCATGGAGTTGCTGGAATGCTGCGTTCAGAATTGCTACTTCCAGTTGAAGGATCGTTTCCTCAGCCAAGATGAAGGACTACCAATGGGATTACCATTATCACCGGTAATAGCCAACATCTACATGGAGTGGTTCGAAGCATTCGCCATCAAACAGGCCAAGGAGAAACCCCGCGTCTGGTTGAGATATGTCGACGATACGTTCATAGTATGGAACCACGGAGATGCAGAATTGGACGCCTTCCTAGAACACCTGAACAACGTGAGGCCGACCATTAGGTTCGCAATGGAAAAAGAATCTCAGAGCAGACTGCCGTTTCTCGACGTGGAGGTGAAGAGGACCAGAAATTTATGGGAAACATCAGTACAGGAAACCAACGCATACTGGACAATACCTGGATGAGCAATCCAATCGCCATCAATCTACAAAGCGAGGAATCGTCAAGTCTCTGATTGATCGGGCAATCAATCTCTGTAACACCAAAGAAAGTCTAGACAAGGAGCTGAGCAACATAAGAACGGATCTTCAAAAGAATGGGCAGTAATAAAACCCAAAACAACCCCAGTCAAAATGAGCAGAAAGCGCAAATTTATTCAGATAAACCTCCAACCCTCTAAAGCAGCAACAATATAGAGTACTCAAGAGGAGGTTTTCTGAAGAAAGCATCAATATCGAGCTAATACAAGAGCCCTGGATCCACGAAAGGACGCATACAAGGACTCGCTTTGAAATCATGTAAGTTGCTTTAAGTATTATTATACATTTGATAAACCAAGAGCAGCGGCGATTCTACTCGGAGCTGACATACAACAGACAGATTGGTGGTTCAAAATTATTAGAACACATTCTCACTGTCGGTGAAGATCACAGAGTAGAATAGGATGACATTCGTATAATAGCAAGGCATTGTTTATAGATATATAGTTAGTCAACCTTATGGAAATATCATTTGAAGGGATGGATACTACGGATAGATGACACTAGTGATTTCGTTTCCAAGTCATATCTTTTATTTCGTTTTTCTTTCGAGACGTCGTGGCCTGAATCACAAATTTTCTTACACACACTAGAAGATGGTAATCAATTCAGAAACAGAAGTGGAATTTTTTGTCAATGTTGTAGATCATTCACGTTTTGAATATTATTTTAATGCCTGAATTTTCATTTCCGCTATCATCAACTTTTTTTCAAAGCTTCATTATTTTTCTTTCAACATTCCAATCAAGCTTATAGGTACTCAATACTCAATACCTATTAATAGGTGCAGAGTTTTCCCTTCAGCTTAGGAAAGTTGGTAACTAATAGAAGGTGTTTCTTTAGAAGGATCTGTTTTAAATTAACGAAGCAACTTTTCTCCGTAGATTAGATATATACCTACCCTTCTACACTTGTAGGTATAGATTTCAATATTAATGCTTGATTTCTTCAGATTGGGGTAGGTTATTACGAACCCAAGAAAAATACAGAGAAATAAAATCAAGTTTTTCAATTTGATACAATAGTAGTAGGTACAATATGCTATGTGGGGGTTGTTGCACTATCAATATAATATTATTACCAGCGATTTCGGATTGAACGTAGTTTTGGGCCGAGTTATACACACTATGGTATCATCAGACATAGGTTGCTTTTCAAAGACAAGACATATAGATAATACTAGTTTGATGATTATATCACAAAAATTCGTGCAAATAACACGAGTTTCTTGCAAGTACACGTCAATCTCTTGCAGCGTCTTATGACTTATTGCCCCCCAGTTTATTTTCAACCCCAATCAGCTGTTCAGCTTTTTTTGGCGGTGGGCTGATAAACCTTTTTGCTTGTCTTTGTCACAACATGACGAATAGAATATCCATTTTGGACGTCCATTTCACGCCTATAGAAAGGAATCCACAATTTGATCGTTGAAGGCGAGATCACGTGGATGTCCTTTATATATCCATTTCCATATGCGGATATCCACTGGATGTCTTTTCCATGTCCAATTCGATTAGGACCTATAATTGACTTTTGGATATTCTGTATCTTCTAAGATCTAGATGATTCCTTTAGCTTACTTTTGCAAATGCGATGCGGCCCGGCTGTAATTTACATAAGCCTTCAATTAATTTTTTTCCCGTAGAGATATAACAACACACCATGGTGTATTTAAAAGTTGATTTTTTTCTATGCAATAGAGAAACTCCTAGATTCTCCAGCTATTATCCATAATGTCAGGCTATTTTTGAAAACTTCAGATATTTACTGGTTGCTTTTATATTGGCGGTATTTCACCCACACAGATAGAGATTTAAAATTTGTTAACATATGGGTTTTGAAAAAAATTGCCGAAAACTGCCTCCCACTGGATTCTGCGGGTTTGTTTGATATGGACGATGCAAATAAATGGGTTGATGAGTTCAATGAAACATATCATTTCTGCTTGAAATAATTGTATTCCAGTAATTACATACGAAACTGATAAATACATAATAAATAGTACTTGGCTATATTCATTCAATATATGAATTCACTGAAAGGCACATTTTTATCAACATGCTGCATACAATCTATAGATAAATCTAAATTAAGACCCTGGCTGTCGGGAATACTATATACAGAAAGATGTAAAAAAATATTTCCAATGAAAAACTTGAGCGCTATGAAAGAGAACTGTTTTAAAAATATTTTGAAACATCTTGTAGTTACATTCCGAAAACTCTATAGTATAAATAATAACTATTTCGCCATGCGATACCACCTATGATAAATTATGGTTTAACTTGGTTGTATCGAAATAGTACCTACAGGTAGTGTTTGGTACTAGGACAATACATAAATATTTCAAAACATACGAAAGCAAAAATAAATCGAGAAATTTGTGGCAAAGCTAATAATTCTGAATGTTCAGGTATTCTAAATTAGACCAATTCATGATATAATGCTTTTTTCATATATGTTACATGGCGTGGAGTGGATATTTGATCCAAAAATCAAGCGTGGATTTGAAAGATTGTGATGTAAAATCAAAAAGCTACCTTAAAAATTAACAGAACTCAGAAAATTAACAAAATGAAGAAAGATAGAATGGAAAAAAAAAAAAAAATTTGAGCAAAATCGAAGACTACACATTATATTGTACAGCGTAACAGATTCATACCTGTCTGTCTGACAATCTTCAACGCAAAAATATGAAAACCTCGCCCTATATCGCATAATCTCAAGATTTTCTGGGGCAGCATATCATGAAGATAAACTCAACCGATAACTTACAATTTTTTCAATCGTTGTCCACACGAGGAGTTTTTTATCACATACATAATCATTGTATTGAAATACAATAAATAATCGATCAATAATACAATTTTTATAAAAAGTCCAAATATGTGATGTGCGTGCGTACATTTACAAGTGCAAAATTAGTGTTCATTGGGTATGTGGTACACTTTTCGAAACCTTGTTCAAGTATACATATTTTTCTACATCTTTCCGAAAAACAAATTTTGACCGAATGAAATTGTATTTCTGGATTGAATTAAAATATAATTTTCATTTTTTGGAGGAAGATGTAGAAAATTATGTAAATTTGGCTGTATTGAGCGTGTTTTTATGGCTTCTCTACTATCTCAATACAAATCGAATGAAAAGTATTTTCTACCACAATCAGTCTAGAATAGTTCATTAAATGAGGATGATAATTTATCACAATATTCCGAGTGTCACAACTCAAACAAAACAAATACATCCCTTGGACGTTCATAGAAGACGGGTCGTTTTTCCACAGTGAAGGACTGCAAGGTGTCCCTTAAAGAAATCCGTTCCCATTTGAAATAGATAAAGAAAGATCGTGAAAAAAGTTAGTGGTGGTCTCGATCTGCTAGGAATAGGTTTATTTCATTAGTAAGGTCGAAAACAACAAATTTAACAAAAATGAAATTTTTTATGAAAATCAATGGACTGCTTGGGGAGTGAATTTAATTTTGTGTACTATAATGATATGGATGATGCAGTACGAAACATCCAATAAATGAACACTGTGAGACGTCCGTCGGATATTTGAGGTCATGCACCAAAAATCATAGGAGGTACCTAGGATGCCCCTGCGTTGTTTGAAATTTTCTATCCAAAAGAATATCAATATTGAAGAAATATTTTATACTAACATACGTTTTACAAAACTTTTGGTCTTATCACTAGTCACTGTTTGGGAATGGAAAAAGTAGAGACCTTCAGTTCTTACTGAAAAGACCATTGGTGTCACTCGATAACGTTTGCTCCAACTGACGACTTTCACAGGTGAACACAATCGCGAATTTTTTCTGTAGAGGAATTTTCTGATATTCAAGTTAAACAGCATGGTATTGTTCGATTCTCAGCCCATATATATCACTGGTTTTGATAATTGTTAGATTTCAAATCCCAGAGGCTGTTCGATAAGTTTGAATGGGGAGCAGTGCTATTTTTCTCTGATTAGGAATACGTTTCTACGAGGGGTGATCATTACAATATGACTCACTGGAGTCGTTTAAAAAATGAACCAAATTCGTTTTTGGAATTTTCTTTTTTCAATCAGCTACCCTCTTGAAAGTCATCCTTTGATAATATCAAGGAAACTAGTGGGATCGAAACGTATTATTAGTATGTTGAATATTTCTTCAGAATAGATGATTTCGCCTTCTTGAAACGCAATTTTTCAAATGAAATGGAAGAGAAAACTGAAAATCTTGAATATTTAGTTTTTGCAAATATGCTCTCGCTCTGGGATTTCATGATTGAATTTATTACAAAGTGTTTGTAACCTCGCCTACCATAGAACTTCGGACCTGTCTTTGGATGAAGAAAAACAATAATCACAGTCACATTGATCATCTTTTACGAATATTCGAATTCGTATTAACTTCGTTACTCGAAAAAAAGCCTAAAGTCCTCAATGTGGATGACACTCTAGCCACGAGAGGGTCTTTGAATTTCCATATCGTAGTGTCCATTACACTTGTTTTTCGGAATTCCTCGCAACTTTTCTTAAGAGTTTTCACACAGTCAGCTCTGTAGTGGTGGAGTTGGGCGTCAGTTGTTTCGATCGGGTAGCTCGTACAGCCGCTACCTAAGCAGCTCAGTGGAAAGTGGTTGTGGAGGGTTAGGACTTTTTCCGTATTGTGGAAACACTTCACATACTGTCCCGGCTTTGTGAAATTCTTCGTTCGGTATACGTGCTGCATCATATGCATGTATCTGGAAGGAAGGAAAGTTTTTCTTATTATGACAGGAAATAACCAATATTCTATTATTGCTAACACCTTATAAGCGAGCGACAAACCCCAACAGAAAAAAAAACACCCCAAGCCCAAAAAAAACCCCCAAACCCCCAAACAAAAAAGAAAAACCCACCAAACACCACCCCAACAACACACCCCCCAAAAAACCCCACCAAAAACCCAACCAACACCCCAAAAAAAACAAAACCACCCACCCAAAAACAAAACCACCCCACACAAAAACCACACCAAAAAAAAACCAAAAAAAACACAAACCCACACAAAAAAAAACAAACAAAACACCAACACCAAGAAAAAACACAAAAACACCCAAAAACAAAAAAAAAACAAACACAAAAACAAAAAAAACAAAAAAAAAAAAAAACCCACCAAAAAAACACAAACAAACACGAGCGGTCCACCCCTAAAAAAAACAACACAACCAAAACCCCCATATTGGAATCGATTCTCCCCAGCATTGTCCACAAAAAACCTGATTGACATTTTTTCATTCAAATGGCCCTCAATTAGTTATTGAAAAAAAATCAAAGAAATCATATTACATTACAAAAATTATTATTATTATTATTATAACATATAAATAAAGGCTGAAGGCAGAGCCCTATGTAAGCCTAAAAACGAAATGACTTCTCGATAAACGCCCCCTTCCGAGATATGAGTGAATGAGGTCAAGAAATGACAAAAATTCACCATTTCCGAAAAATTACATCTGCACTTTTTCCAATTTTTTCAGCATCGTTACGTGCGAAATAATCCCTGAGAGTTGTACTTGGACGTCAAATTTTTTCATTCGAGCTTAATCATCATTTATCTTGAGAATTCTGCAATTTCTATTTCCATAGGGCTTGGTAATGTTGGATGACAAATGATCAATTTGAAAAATACATAAATATATTTTTAGGCAAAAATAAACACTTTTTATTCTTCGGTCGATTTTAGTTGATAGAATATAATTCTTTGAGAGTGAATATTCAATCCTCAAAAAAGGAAAGTTAATGCTTTGCACAAAAAATTTAACACAATTCACCATTTTACTGTGCCACCAAATAAAGAACTTTTTTCATTCAACCTTATGTCTTCGAGATATCTATAGAGATTTCCGAGATATCTATTGAGATATTAGTTGAAAACAACCAGCTTGTATATTTGAAAAAGTACAAATTCATTCAAAATGAACTCGAGACTCACCTCGGAATTTCTTTAAACCATCCATGGTTGTGTATCAAATCGTCCAAGAAGTAGACATTTCTGACGTTATACGACGCTCTCTCTTCCTTGTTGATCTTCAAAGCTTTGGGAAGCACTTTCTCCATGAGTTCTTTCCACGTGGTCCCTTCTAGCGGCATTATCACTTCATCAATGTCCAAAAGGGCTATATACTTGTATTCGTACATGTGTTTGTAAAAGCAGTCATTGTAAGGGATGAGCTCGTTTTGCCGTTTGTGATTGGTTTTCTTGGTCAGGTAAAGGTGTTGAAAAGAAGGAGCATTGGGCTGACCTCCGGCCAGATTTATAGGGGTTACTTGAACCTTGAATAAAGAGGAATATACGTTAATGTCATTTTAATTTTCGATTCATTGGCCTGGAAGCAGATTCAAAGTTGAGGATTATGTACCATAATCTCATTCATATGTCTGGTGGAGTTTAGGCATACTAATTTTCAGTTTACCGATTGAAGGGAATCTACTATAGAAAATAATATTGAGTACTAGTAGTACTACCTAATTGGCGGAGCAGTAACTATATTTATTTATTTATTCATTTATTTATTTATTTGATTATTTATATCCAAACAGACGAAGGTCTCGTTACATGGATAAAATGTACAAAAAAAAATAATAACATTGAGCACTTTCAGACAATAATAACATTCTGAGGAAACTGAGTTCTGTCACATACTTAAATCTATGATATATCGACATATTATATTACGAAATTTGTTCATCGAGAGGGTCCAATCCAAATCGAAGAATGTATTGTAGTTATTGGCTAGTCGAAACATGGTTACAAGAGGGGATCGAGTGGTAGTTAATATCAGTGGAATATTGAAGATAGCAGAAGTGCGAGTTCTACGAGGTGGAACATTAAATCTAATCAGAGCTAAAATTTCTGGAGAATTGATATTATAGTTGATGATTTGGAACAAAAAAAATTAACATTGATATTATATGCCTATCTCCCAGTGACATAATTTTGAATTCATTTCTCAAATAGTTTGATCTTATATATATATATATATATAATCGGCTCGTCTATGGAATTTCTTGAAGTAAAGGTATCGGAGAAATTTATTTTGTAGTTTTTCAATTTTCTGTAGATAAATTTAACTTTCCCCGTACCAAATTATCGATGAAAACTCCAGTTTAGGTCTGACCAGTGTGGAGTAGAGATGTTTGATCGATTCTGTATTTCCATAGTCCGTTGTTTGTCGAATTATAAAACCCAACATGCGGTTTGCGGAACTAACAATACCTTGAATATGATTCGAGAATGATAATGTATCGCTATATGTAATACCCAGGTCTTTGACTTCATGACACCTTCGGAGAGTGTCTCCATTCATTTCATATTTGAATTCAATTGGTTGTTTTGATCGAGTAATGCACATGATGCAGCATTTTGTAATATTGAAAAATAATGTATTGTCACAGCTCCATTTATAAACCCTATCTATATCTATTTGTAATTTTACACAATCCCTTACACTTTGTACTTTTTTAAAAATTTTAAGATCATCTGCGAAGAGCAGACAATTCGAATTCTCTAAAACAGAGGGCAAGTCATTAATGAACAGAATGAAGAGTAGAGGGCCTAGGTTAGAACCCTGAGGTACACCTGAGTTAAATGAAAATTTTCGAGAAGAATTTCCATTGTGCTTCACAATCAGAGATTGTATGCCAAAAATGATAGGATACTTTTCATAAACCTTTTTGATTCGATGTATGCTCCTTATATGTGTTTAGGATTATTACATAATGGGTAATTGCCAAGAGTGTAAACCCTTTAGGGTCGTTGGCATGTTAAACAGTGAGGCCTTTGAATCACTACCCTTTCAACTACTGAATGAGACTAGATATCAATACTATATGGAATTCTCATGAAAAAGCATCAATTCAAGTAATTTCTGGTGAAAAAAATCAATACAAAATTATATGACTCCATAACCATTCAGAGCATAACAATTGTTGTGATATTTTTATTGCACTACAGCCTAGATGGAGATCACATGATTTAGGGCCAGTTCCACAAGAGCTTGTCGAACATTTAGTTCAATAGGACCATAGATTAAAGAAAACAGTCTTTAATCTATGAAAAGGACAGTTAACAAGAAGGTTGTTTGTTAAGTGACCATAAAGATCAGCATACTTATTGTGAAACTGGCCTTGGGTATGTAAGTGAATTTTGGGTGATAGAAAAAGACAAAATAGACTTCGCGTTGCATTTGAAAGTCTGAAAACAGCTATATGTAGAATAGTTGTATGAATAGTAACAAAGGAAAGATCCCGTCTGCTTTCATTATATTAATCAAACTGGCATTAAGACGAGTTATAAAATTAGCATAAATTATATCAGATTTTTTATGAACATGGTAGGTGAGTATCAAATCAATTTATTCTCCTGAAGAGCCAAATTGTTTGCGAAACACGCGCCGAGGGTTTCCTGTTCGATGTAAGGGTAAATTCCTTTGAATAACAACTTGAATTTTCAGGCAGGAATAATTTTTAGGAAGTAAACTAGTTGTAATGAGTCGTTACATGTTTGAAAGACTCTTATGACATATTGCCTCAGAGGTTTTTCGAATATTTATTCAGTGCATTTTCGTTTCCATAATCTTGAATAATGATTTTCAACTCCCTAGTGGAAATACTTTTTGTGAGCGAGGTGAATAATAATTAAATAGAATGTTGTTGCAATTTTGGATAGTTATCATATGAATATCATCTAGTGTAGAGTGTGGAATATCCACGGAAGTAGTTGTTTTTTTAAAGATTTCTGCCCAAAAATATGCCACTTTGTTGATTTTATTGGAGGGGTGGGAAATTTCTAGTTTGCTTGAAATATATTACACGGCAGATGAACGAATTATGTTCTCTTTCATCCTCCAGAAGTTGCATGAGACTGAAAATATACTTCTTTCAGTTATTTCAGTGTTACTTGGTAAAAAAAAAAATTGAATTCTGATAGAAAACTCTACTGTTTCACACTCACCTTTCCTTCCTGTTCATAATGCCTCAAAACTTTACTAATATTCGGATGGACCTGCAATTCATAAAAAAATACTTTATCAGCTCCCAGCAGATTCAACAGTTCGATCCATTCGACTAGCCTCACAGACAGATCCTCGTGAAGGAAATCGAGCCCTTTTACGCAAACGGCAAAGTCTTTTTTCTCCTTCGGTTTTTCGTAAATGATTCGCAAGTTATTGGTGGAGTTGTCGCACTGTTTTTCCACCAAAGAAATCGACTGAGGAATGTGGTCTCTGAACTTCTGAGGAATGACGCAAGCGATCAGATAGGGCTGGTAGATACCTTGCTTGTAGTTGCCCCACTTTTTGTACCTTGAATAATAAAAAGGAAAGTGTCAATAAACCAAAGCCTGTACAGTGTAGTGGCGTTTACAAATATAAAGCTGAATCCTATATTCGCAGTGAAACCCAAAATTCCAAAAGTTTATTTTCAATTTTGAATTTCAACTAATGTACCTATTGTGAATCAATCGGAACCTGCCCTGAAAATTTAATGTTTTTTAAACAGCATGATCCGAATGTTAGGAAACATATTAAGAGAATGATGTCTTTCTAATTTGTATATGAAATACGTTTCAAAAATCTTATGAGTTGAATGTTTGAATGAAAAATTAAGAGGTTGGAAGGTTTCAAAAGGAGTCGGGAATGATTATTGCCTACCGAGGCGGAAAGTGAATTATGAGAGAAAACGCTATTTGAATGAAAAATTTGCGGAATTCAGACAAATTAGATTCCGAAAAAAATGAACTACCTCAGGCGGGTTTCGAACCCACATCTTCCATTCACTAGATGGATGTTCTAATAACTGAAGTACCGAAGATACTGAGTTCTCCATCGCATATTCGGAAATCATTCCTCTCAAATTCTAGTTTAAGTTGCTTATTATTCAATTTAGAACCTTCGGCGGTTTTCTACTACTAGGATACTAATTCATTTTCAACTGGTCTTAGTACCAAATTGCACCTTTCAAACGAAGCATCGTCGAACAAGTCGACTTCAGCAGAGCAGGGTATCAGGTGTAATAAATTCTCACGAGAATTCGAATGATTTGCGGTATCAGACAAATTAGATTTCAAGAAAAATAAACTTCCTCAGACGGGTTTCGAACCCACATCTTGAGAAAGATCATTTTTGATTTGCTATTTGAAAATCTCATGTGAAATGTCCCAACAGTTGTTTCTTTATGTTTGTTGTTCAATAGATGGCACCAATATTTTGTTATGAGACCATTAACGAAGGGACTCTTTAAGTTTCGTGAGGGTCTATTAATAGGTGTTCAATAATCTTTTGAACTCTTGGACTCGCTGCAGTGCGTTAACTGACCTTTAAAGGCCCAAAGCTCAATGCTCTCATAACATAAAGTCGGTGCAATGGGCTGTTAAACTTTTTTAAGTACCAATTATCGAGATACTGTTTTTCGTCAAATTAACAAAAAGGGGTTAAAAAATCTTGTTGTCGATACTACGCATGTCGATAAATGGTGTGACCTTATTTCGGTGACTAAGATGCAATACATACGTTTTAATTACCAATTTAACAAAATACTATTATTTCAGTTCTGATATATTTTATAATAATCAGCTCACTGGATATTGAAAATTTCCCCCAACATCAATCGACATATTATTATGATTCAGTTTGATGATTTTATCAATTCATTCAGTGTCGAACATCGGTCCTCTTACATCGATTGGTCATTCTTATTTTTCAGGTGTCGAAAATTGGGACATCCGCTTTGCGTTTTCATTTACCCAATTTAGATTATTTTACCATTATTTTTTTATGATTCATTTTCTTCGTCTGTTTTATTGAAAATGAAGGTACAAAGATTGTGTGAAATATTGCAAGCACATAAAAAGTCCATTTCGCCATTTTCACGAACACTTGTCGATAATTGGGACATTTACCTTATCAATATTTTTTTTACATTCGTTACTGAGATGTGTGTATTAGCTTCTATATGGCTTGTTTTGTGTAACTTCGTTGGTGTCTACACTTTAGCGGAGATTCAAATACAATTGTGAATTCCAGTTGGTAGAATTACGTTTTGAATAAAATAAGTTGGAAAATAACTTCCTATGTCTTCTTCTGAAAGAACAACAAATTTGTATTTCTATCGAAGTGTTTTCATGTCGACATCTTTCTTTTTTTTAGACAGCAAATTCGTAACCAAAATCGTAAATAATGCAGTTATATTTGATTGATGGTATAGCTGACGTATATTCATTTTATTATTTTGTATTGAAATTGTTCATGGGCTACAAAATACTGACGACGTTCTGAATCTTTTGCACTTTATCTGTCTAGTCACTCTTACAGCTTTGATTTTATCATAATTTCACTACAATATAATTTCATTCAATAACATCCCGTTCTCCATGGTACTCCATTCAAGAGAAGCATGTGAATGAATAATTTTGACATTTGAAAATAATTGTATTGGAAATAATGGGCATTTATACAAAAATACTGTCCACGAATTGAAAGGATATTGTTTGGTGAAATCAACCTACAATTATTTTCATCAACATGAATGGCACATTATCTAGGTGTCATTGTGTTTTTGAGAATGTGCATCTCTCTCATTTACGATAATAAAAATGATAGAGGGTCCTATAGCATTGTTAATAGAGATATAGTTAGTCAACCATATGGAAAATATAATTTGAAGGGATGGATACTACGGGTAGATGGCACTAGAGATTCCTTTTTCAAGTCATGTCATTTCTTTGGTTTTTCTTACGGACGTCGCGTCGTAGCTTGAATCACGCATTTTCTTGATTACTTACACATAATACCAAAAGGTGGCAATCAATTCAGAAATAGAAGTGGAAACCACAATCCTCCCTCCTCCCCCCCTCTTCTTTCCCTTCTTTGCTGGTTGTGGTGGGTTGGGGCGCGTTCTCGGCTTTTTTTTCTCGCTCGCGTCCGTGGGGTGCACCACTCCTGGGCCATTCTTCTTGTTTCTTCCGTCGTCTTCTGGCTTGGCCTCGTTTGTCCCCCTCGCGGGTTTCTCCCCCGCCGTCGGAGTAAAAAAGAAACTGTTACACGTAATAACTAGGATGCATATCATTAGCGGAACGAACACATGTGCTCAATTTGCTTTTTTTCAACAGAATATATTCATTTACTTAACAAACCACCATTGTGCGGACACTTACCAGATGTACTTGTACTCGAAGCTCTTTCCGATAACGGGGTCTTTCTTTCCATCAAACCAAAATTGACAGTAAGTGATCACAGTTGGTTCAATTCGGTCTATCATGCCGAGTATTCTTACAGTGGGCCCCAGCCTATTATTAGCTCTTTTGTCCAAATACGCTCCGTACAGTTGAAAAGTTCCGTTTGTTGTCCTTAAAGTTTGCCAGTAAAGATTGTTGAATTCTAAATCGAACATGGACGGGAATCTGTGAAAAAAAGGTTTGGTGTGAATACTTCGATTTTTATCTTTGTTTCGCGGCAGAAAAATTCTTTTTTATTGAAATCTTGTATAATTTTCAACTTTGTTAATCAACTTCATATCTTTTGTACCATTGAGCAATCGAAAACCTTTGTAGTAATATTTTTGCTAATTGCGAACCAGATGTTTTGAGATGAAGATTCATACATATTTTTTTTTATTTTTTAATCAAGGCGCAAATTGGCATATAGCATTGGTATGCTGGAGAGGATTCACAACGCTGAAGACGCTCGATCACATGATTAGGATTCTGACACCAGTGTTGTTGTCCTGAAAATTTGAATTATGGTCAATCCTACAGAAACATCACTGATTGATATTTATGAATTTTCCAAATGACGAATTTTTATTTCTGTATGAGGATCTGGTCATAGATCCGTATTTTTCTTCTGAGGTCCAGTTTTTCAAGCTGTAGTGCTTGACCGAGACATTCAGTTGGCTGCTGAGGACTAGGCTGACAGCTGAGTTTATTAACAATAGAGATTGAAAACCGGCCTTGAGTGTCTCTTATGATTTTGGTCAGTATCATGAGATACACATAGATATGCTTTTTCAGAATATCTTTGGAAACTCGATATATTTCGATAAATGACTTAGAGAAGAGTGTGTCATATTTTTTGTACATATATCGTGAATAACTGGAAAAAATGATCACACCAAATGGAGTCCTGGAGAGCTTACTGTGAAGTTCTGGAATCAATATTTTGGGTTTTCTCTTCCCTTGAGTATTCAGGCAGTGAGCGTTGAAAACCGAAGTAAACCTAAACAGAGATTTCCTTCCACTCCATCAAAGGATTATGAATTTCAAATTAAACTTAGCATTCAAATTTTAAAAATAATTTTAGATTGACATCCATTCAACAATTTTCGAATTCATAGTGGACCTCTCCTCAAGTTGGTATCATTATTTTCTACATTAATTTAAAATGACACTTGACATTATATATATATCACATTTGACATAACCATATGGCCTAAATTTCCAGCATGCTTTTCGCTGGTTATTAGGCAAACTAGTTTTATATAAATCAAATTTCACAACGTACTATGTTTTCTCATGTCGATACTTCCTGTCGTCTGACGAGTAAGTTCTCAAACAATTTTTCAAATTTTCATAACTTCAAATTTCAACTTTCACAAAACTTTCTTTTCAATCAGAGTATTTACTTCGGTGAGCACCGGAAATGACGAAAGTCGAAAGCGCTTTGCAATAAGAATTTTTACAACTATACACTATACAAAAGTCTTCCATTGATTTATCACTAAGAAGTGTATTCAGCTGCAAATTATTTGAATTTTTGGAACAATTTTTCACAGTTTGGAAGACATTGTATATTTCCGAAGAGAATGCCCAGTAAAGTTTCGTCAATCTCACGATGAAATTGTTTCAAGTTGTGATGGGTATAATGTGAAAAGTTGGTTTACCTCATTTGGATCATCATTACCTTTTCCTATTATGCGATATTTTAATGAAAAAACGCAAAAAGCAAGGCATCCAAATTATTGTTGAATTTATCGAACGCAAATTCTGGGTTTGACAAGTACCACGCAGCGCGTGAACTTTCGGAAGCAACTTGTGAAAAATTGGTCCAAAAAATCCGTCTACTCATATTCCTCAATAAGATCTAGTGATGAGCTTACATTCTTTCAAAATCTGGTAATGTTTGTTACATCGCTGTACTCACCTTGCACAGCTGTTGTTGAAACCCATTGGTTTATTTTTGTTCTTATTCCAATACACTATCGGCAAATTAGGCATTCGTTTCTGTATGTCTTCGATGAGGTTATCTTCGGACAAACTGGGACTCTTGTCCACGAAAGGTTCAAGATCCATACTTTCCGTCGTGCTTTCTGCATGCCTAGTTAGTGGATCGAGTCTTTTCTGGAGAAGGAATCTACTATTGAGATGCGGCACAGGTACATCTATCGATCTGAACTTGTTCAGAGTGTAGATTACTAGGATCCACAGCGCCCCGAAGGTAAGAAGTTTTGTGATGAAACGACCTTTGCCGGCTGTGCTACACACTGACATGTTGAGCCAGATGATTTCTGAAATGAATTATTTCAATTATTCAAATTAGACTACAGAGAGTTGTTCTATATAAGGGTCTCTAAGTCCCCAAGGAAGCATTCTGGGCCCCATACTTTTCACGATCTTCATATTTGATTTGCCAACTGTTCTAAAATTTTCAAAAGTTCACTTATATGCTGATGACCAAATCATTTGAAGAAAGCATAGCCAATATTCAACATGAGATCGATGCGATTGTGCACTACTCTGAAAATCATGGACTACGGAACAACCCAAACAAAACTTTTGCACTGTGCATAGGGTCTACTAGACAAATATCTGACATTGAACAAATTTCACTCTCAAAATCAGTAACGATAACATAAAGTGGGTGATATCAGCAAAAAATCTGGGCGTTCACATAGATTACCATTTTTCTTTTTCCTCGCATGTCACTAATATTTTCGATAAATCTTTCTACAGACTAAAGTCCATCTATTCGTTGAAGTATGATATGAGTACAAATAACAAGTTACTTTTGGTAAAATCATATATATTTCCTCACATTGATTATTGCTGCACTGTTTATTATAATTACCTTCCAAAATATAATAAAGATAAATTGCAACGAATTCAGAATTTGACAAATTTATTTCTGAATAAACTAATCAACATCCAAGTTCCTAGATATCTATATGAACTAATTAGCAAAGGATCGGATGACCATAACGTAAATATTAAAAATGACACATTCACTGTACCAATTCATTGCACCTCTAAATTTGAAGGAAGTTTCTCTTATGTCGCACCACACTATCTTAATGAAGTACTGAATATCGTTGGCCTACCCACTACTACCTTTAAGAAAAAAATGTACTCACACTTACTCTGCAATCAAACCAGATAACGATATATCGACTTAATGATAGTTTTATACACAGAGTTGAAATGATGTATGTTACTCAAATACTTGGAATAATTAGGCAAGGTGGAAGAAAGCATTACATGCTAACCTTTGTGTAACTCAGTGTAATATAATATTGAATTGTAAACGATACTTAGCACAATAAACGTTATTATTATTATTATTATTATAATCAAAAATTTGTTTTTTTGTTGTCTCCTAATAACAAATTTAGCTAGCAATACATCTTAGCTTTCTGCCTCTACAAGTCAATGCCAAAAGAATACCAAACTTCCCTAAGAGAAGTACCATCGAATTTAATCATGCACAATTTTTCTTTTTCACTGCTGGTATAATCCGCGGTTGGGGCAGAATTTTTATGGCAGGCTTGGTTAAATAGGCAGTTGCCTAGCTACCAATCCTGGTAGGTAGGATATCTGGATTGCATACACCAACCGACCCGGTAGCACTGTGGGTTTTTTCGGTTTCCCTACAGTTGAAATACCAAATGCGCTACCGTGAAAATCAGTAAGACACCCTAGAGCGCTTCGGCACCCAAGACACAAGGCTCTGAGGTCTGGGCGCACTCAAAATGGGAAATGATAATGTAATAAATGAAATAATAGTAATAAATAATATATCCCAGGGTTCAAAACTATTCACTTGAATTATTAGACCTGTGTATTAAATATTTTGTGGACTATACTTTGAACCAATGAATTCGGAAATGCATCAAAAGCCGATTACTTTCAATAAAAATATTAAGTCTCCGGAAACTCAAGTTGATCGTGACAGAGGCTGGAGTAGTCAAATATGTGAGTTCACTCAATTATGTGTCATAACATAATTTCATGGGGTAAAGCATAGATCGTGTATTCATAGCGCAAAAAAATAAGAGCAAAATATGGAGTGTCTTGCAGAGAATCTTTTAGATCTGAAATAATTCTCATTTTAACTGAAATATATCTTTACAAAATCCTGATATATGTATGACAGAACAGAGAAGTACAGTAAAATCCATCCATATCCTACAAGGAATAATCAGAATATCTATCCTATAAAACACCATCACGAATATTTCAAGACGTCGCCGGATGGTGCTGGTATTCCACTTTTCAATATGCTTTCCCCAGATGTGAAGTTGGCTCTGACAATGAAGGTATTTAAAACTAAATTGAAACTTCTTGTTGAGGGGTGCTTTTATGGTCTGGTGGAGTTCATTGTCTTCTGTCAGTTCCGCTGAGCGGGATATTTTCGTGAAAATATGTATGATGCTGTATATATATATATATATATATATATATATATATATATATATATATATATATATTGTTTTTCAAACAACAGTTGCTATATATATATATGTATACGAAATTGGTATTCTGGGAGTTTATCCGTTGATTTGTCGGTATTGACTTTCGACGTTTCGCCAACATCTCAGTTGACATTTTCAACAGACAGTGCCTGATAAGAGCGGCTTGTACAAAGTTCCTTGGGAAAAGTTCTGAAGATTATGCAGCAGTTGATGAGTGTTACCCAGACAATTGAAAAATTTTTTCAACAAGATAACACCTTCTACTCCAAAAATTAAGTCATACTCCTCTCGTGGCGAATAGTAACATCACAAAAAATTTTTTTCAGCCAGAGAATTGATAATGAAGCGTTTCTTTGTGATCTTTGTCCGATCTTGATATCTTGTCCCATTTCAAGTTGTGGAGGGTAGTTTGCAAAAACACTACTAAACGTGTCGCGGTTTTGAACATTTCCCCAGGAAGACTTCTCAGATAGAATTCAATAATTACTTTGTTAATATTGATTAAAACAAATTGAAGTAAATTTTGAAAATGTTACCACTGAAATTAATGAACTGTTTTTTGAAGACTCTAGTAAATGAAAACTAAAACCAGGTGTTAATAACTCCGAAACGGCTAATTCGATTTCGAAAAATAAACCAGCGTTGGATAGAGAATTGAAAGCAATTGTTAAGTTGTTTCTGTCTCCCCTCGTAACTTAACACAAATATATTTTTCAAAGACAGCTTCTTCAAACAATGAATTGAACTAGCCGATACACTCTATAATATTAATAAAAAATAATAACTACTACACGATGACATGGAATGCGAAGGAAATTGTTCAAGCAATACTGAAATTGTGAAGAGAAATTATTAACGAAAATACGGGAGATGTATCAGTGATTTATTCGGCAAAAATCAAAAACGATAATGAAAGGATGTAACGTTTCTTGATTTTCAGTTTGTCAGTGAATACGGTTTCCCCACATTATCGTCGATATTACAACATATCGATAGAAATTAGTAATAATAGTTAAACTCGTCTTAAAAAAAAGCTTGAACTCTCGTCTTTGCCGATAGTGGTCACATTGGGTTCTAGTGGTATAGTACATAGTAACTGTTGGAATTAGGTCCAGTGTTACCTTTTCGACTTCAGGATGCACGTCCTTCAAAAATGAAATGTCAAAACTAAGAACTAAAAATTCGTAGAATCGATATCTCAATCTCGTATTTGAATGCTGAAAAATAAATTTTCATCGATTAAACAAATCTAACAGATTACGAGATGGATAGAAGCGAAATAATTGAACAAGTAAATGAATAATAAATCCCACAATTATCAGGATCTGCTAACGGAAACGCAAAAAATCGTCAAGTAACATGAGTGGGCTAAGGAATTATGTGATACTGGTAGCCACCAAATGATAAAATTCTAGAATAAAGCTTCAATGTCAACGAAGTTGTGAAAAATTAACAAAGCAATTTCTTCAATAGGGAAATAAACTTTGAAAGAAATTTTCAAATCAGCTTCTTGATTACACCAAGTTTGAAACTTTATTTCAGTATTTTTCAATTTGATATTTGATTTCACTGGTGGATTCATTTCAGTTGAGATCATTCACATGCTTCAATAAAGTGAGAATAATGTAAACATTGGAATTTTGACCCAATGAATACTATTTATTCTGTTTCAGAGATCTTGAGTGCCTCAGACTGATCTTTTTCGTATTTGCCGATGGAAAGCTGACCTATACGCGAAAAATACATTAACAGAGTTCACCTGTGGTGATGAAATCCGAATCGTTGATCGTAAATTATGACTAATGGCAGGTTCTTCAATAAAAGGATGAATGAGTTATCGGTCAGACAGATGAGAGAAGAGAGAGGGTGCGCGTGAGTAATGTTTGGCAGTGATAAAGACGAAAACTGTTGGTAATTTTTATCTGACAGATATCTTGCATTGAAAAACTGGTCCTGAGTGTTTCAAATTACCAACAACTTCGGTATTCATTGCTTCCTCTGTCATCTATGGTTCTCTGCCAACATAACTGATTTAATTTCTTTTCATCACTTTCGTGGATATTTAGGGTGAACACTTTTCACGACGAGGAAGAAATATAGATAAATACCGAAAATTCTTCTCAGTATTATAGTTTTTCTAAATTTTCTGAATACTCACTTTCAGGTAACACTCAACTAGAAATACTTATAAATTACCCCGTGCAAGACTTGCAGTGTTGAAATAGTAGGTACAGCGCATGCATGATGCACGTATTAGAGTCCTTAACCTCATCCGAGTTCAGTGTTCACTTTTTTACACTCTACCTCTGCTAATTTGCATAATTCATCTCTCATAAAAATATAATTGCACATGTAAATTACGTTGTTATAGATATAGACAGTTAGATTCCACTTCTTATGCGGTGAGAAGTTTTCAACTTTTGATAGTTTTGTGGTAAAGTATTATCGATTCGGAAACTACCTATTTGCTATTTATCGAAGCTTAACAACAAGTTCGAATTGGAATTAGTTTTTTATGATTCCTTTTTTATCAGTTCACTTATTATACATGAGAGTATAGTTAATCACTGTAGGTTGATGCTTCTAGGCCGATGCAACTTTTTGGGAGCATCGATTTTACTTTTCTTGTGTACAGTACTATAAAAGTTTGATTGTTCTGTAAGTAGGAAATCCATAGGTGGAGTTGAAATGCAGTTTTTTTTCGCTAGCTGACAACAAATATGGAATGGTTGAATATGGAATGAATGAGATATCAGTTTTTGGAAACGCGTGACATCTTGGTTTGTTAGCCTGCTTATCAAGAATAAACGACATGTATATGTAACTCATGTACCTGTGTTGAGCGAGGCGAAATGATCATAATGAATTATATCTTCATGAATCTCATACACTTCCTCAAGCGAAACCTATATTTGTTCTTATACGTCGCGTTGCTTATGATACACTTGTTTTGTTCATGATCGGAATTGTACTTAGGTTATCACTGTTTTCTGCTGTATATTTTTGTTAGGTTTATTTTCTTCCTGGTTTTGGCCACATCAGTGCTGGTCTCTGAAATGGCTATTGATGCAGTGAAACAGGATAAAATAAACTATAAATAAGAAATGAGAATTGGAAAAAAATATAATACGAGAAAAATTTAATTTCAAGGCTTTCCCAATTTCAATCATCTGTAGAATAGTTTTGTGGTAGATTGACGACCAGCTTTCTTGAATTGACCAGCTTCAATGGAATGATGGTAGTAGATATAAATAATAACGAATTGAATTATTTTTAAAGATGGTCCAGTGCTGACTCGACAGCAATTAGGATGAGATACTAACAAATGGATAAGGCAATGATTGGGGTTTAAAATTCGGGCACATGTGACTTTAGTGCTTCGAGTTTTTTTCCAAGTTACCAAATACAAAAACAAGCACTCTCAAATATCATTGCAAGTGAGGTCAGGAAATGAAGGCAGCCTCTAAGAGTGTTATGACAACTCTTGAAAAGTCATTCGAACTCAGCAGAGGAACTGAAAGTTGCCAAAAATTTCATCTTTGATTCGACAACAGCAGGAAGATATGATTTGGTCACACAGCAAATCGGCACTGGCAAAGCCCACCCGATACGGCAACCATCAAGAAGCTTCATTCAGCCACAAGAGGAGGAAGAGCGCATTGACAGGATGAAGACTCGGTACGATCTTAAAGCAAACACTGACAGATTCGAAGAAAGAAGGTGGCTGTACAATCCTCGTCGTTGAAAAGGAATTCCTCCCAAATCAATACTACCTTGGGAAGGACCCCATAAGATAGTGAAGAGAATAAATGAAGTGATTCAACGCAGACCTGGAACAGAAATGAAGGTCGTTCACCTAGAGAGACTAAAACGTTACATGGGGATAAAGATACATTGTTTGATTGGGACAATCAAAATTGAGAGGGGGATAATGTTTAAAAATCCTCTTACGCTGAGCTGAGCATCATGAGAGAAGTCATGAAGAAATTTCGAGTAGATCGAGATGATTTCCGTTACGATTTCAATCGTAGATTCTGGAATACCATAGGTCTGAAAGATTCTCCTGTGTTCCGATGTGGTATATAGGAATGCGTTTCATCAACAGACGTTAGTTTCTTAGTGAAGAGTGTTGGATGTTTTTATCAGTTGAGAAGACTGAGTTTTCTGTAAGCGAATTATAAGTTAGTGCAGTAGTTGTATTGTGAGGGTAATCAAATTAGTAGAGTGTTGTTTGGGAACGAACCTAGAAATATCCAGAGTTCAGCTGTTTCTTTGAAGAAAGATCCCTTTGCAACAAAGGTTCGACAGGTCTTCAAGCTCGCAACAAATGGGGTGGAATAACTCGAAACCCGTGGGTTTCCATAATTAGAAATCGAACCTTGAAAGACCCTGAGGCGTATAACGAACAAGTGAGCCGCCATCGCGCCATCTGCACAACTGAACTGAACAAATGCTTCGACTCCATGCAAAGCTATGTAGGAAACTACACGACATGGTCCATGAGCTTACTTGAAGACTGGCTCCAACCATCAATTGTAATGAAATTTCGAGTATTCATTGGAGTCCGTAAGAACATTATTTGCAATTCACAATCATATTGAAATATTCAACAAATGCGTTGAGATATGATATGAATACAAAATATAAAACTTAAAATTCTTGGGAGTAATTCCAGAATTAAAAATATATTTCCATGCTGAATTCACGATCTCTGGCATACTGGCTGATCCGACGAGTGTACTGGCTAATTTGTACCTTCTCTTCTTTAGTTCACGCGAAATTCTTTGAGCATTTGGGTGTTTCAAAATAAAGCAGTCATCTGTTCACTCTAGAGGCTATTTGAAACATTCCCACGTTTCCATTGGTAAGAACAATCCATCAGAAAAACATACCCTTTGAAGTGAACCTGAAGATGAAAAAAGTATCGTAAAGTTTATACATATCATTCATGCAGAAAGCGTTATCAAAGAAAATTGTTGATCATTCCTATTTTTACTGAAGGTACCTCCAATTTGGTAATTCTGAATAATGGCCTAACAAATGCTAAACACTTCGTAGAAACCAGTTTGGTCGAGCGATATCTATGGAAATGTGGATGATAGTTTACTCACTGCTAAATTAACATTTGATAAAATTGACCTTACTGGTTAATGGAAAAACACATATTTGAACCAGCAATGGAGATAACTGACGGAACTGGCGGATACCTTATGAAAATCCATGATGGCATTATTATCACAGTGTTTCTAGGGAAATCAAATATTCAGCAATACAATCGCTCAGTTTGCCGGCAGCTGCTCTGGGCAACAGCCGTCAAAATTATTTTGCGGCCTCTGTTGCGGCTTCGAACTGATTTTTTCGCGTGCCGTTGCACGACATCCATGAAGAGTTCACTAATGATATTTTGTTTAACATAACAAGTTTCAAACAGAAACGCGTTGGAAATATGACTTTTCCATATTATTCTGCTATATTGCAATGATTTCTCCTTATGTAATTGTTGCTCTATGTGAACTCATTTCAGGCCAGGAAAAACCCAGGCCTCTGCCAACCAAGTAAACCGCAGATTTTTTTTTTGTTTACGGAATATCCAAATTGCAATTGCTATTTTTGGTTCGAGCGTAAAATGCTTTCTGATCGGGATGACAGTGAAAAAAAATTAACGCATGGTGATGATTACTTGAATCTAGAAAATAACACCATGAACATCATCCATTAACGATGTTAGAAAAAATGAACGGACTAATGAGTCTCTATATTTCATTACCTGATCCCGGTAAAACTTTTTCAATTAAAATTCAAATTACATACAAGTACTTGATAGTCTAGGTGGAATCGTATTACTTATGTATATCAATTAAATGTATATTACCTCATCGAGATTCTAGAGTGGCATGGGAAACGATCGACCTTGACAAGGACATGCTGCGCCATTAGACGAACTTATTTAGTTTTTACTGGAGGATGGTTTCATAAAAAACAATATTTCATTCGATTTTTAATGATGAAGAATAAACTTGTTCTGTATCTCGTTTCTCTAATGGCAGGAAAATCATGTATCTAGGTTTTGGAGAACGGTTGGAGGATTCGTTTATGAAGGTATACTTTAGTAGCAAAACTAATTCGTTTCGAGAATTCTGCACTTATAAACTCCCTGGAGCTTATCAGAAGTGAATTTGAGTTTGTGGTAGATTCGGTTAGAAAATTCCATTACAGAAATTATCTGAAATTGAGATTAATGCCGTTATGTACATATATTCTGAATCAAAATCATCTATAGGTCAATTAAACTGTGAGAAATTGTTTCGCGAGAGAAGAAAATGATAAAAAAAGAAAAACAAATCAGTAGACCAGAAGCTCTTAACAGCTAGGCAATTCGCTGACATAATGGAATTTGGCAAATTCCAACATACAGTTTATGTGCGACGACAAAAATAAATCCATTATATATTGCAGGAATTTAAACATTCGGTGTCTAGGAACAAATATTCAGTGCTGTTTGGGATTCAAATATTTCATTGAAATCACTCGTTTTCAGAAATATTTCAAAATTTAAATAGCAAAGTTGACATATGACTGCAGCGACATTCTGAGGAAATGTCCACTGAGTAATTTTGCATTTAGGTAGGTTCACTTGAATCGGATGGTAACAGAAGTAGGTCTAAAGGATTACCTCGACTCAAATTCACAGGCATGGCATTTTCACTTGTGCTTGATTTATTTCCGGAATTTTTCTCGAGTTTACGAGTAATTTTGAAATTATCCCAAACCAAATCGTTGATAGTCCAGAAGTTAATCAAGAAAAAGTGGAAAAATCGTGAATTGGGCTTACTACAATGAAATTCGATCACGCGACATTTCTCGTTTACATTTCGTTGAATTGAAAAAATTTCTCCTCTGCCATTTTCTTCTAACTTGAAAACATTGGTGTGATTTGAAAAAAGTTTGAAATTTTCACTGAACAAAAGGAGGTATTATTGATTTGAAATTCGGGTAATTTTAAACCTCTTTAGAGGTACAGAAGTGAAGTGATTTCGAAGCTCGAGTGTTCAAAACTGTCCTCTTTATTACACTTCTGATGTTGGAATTTTCCTTCACCCTAGCGCCACTTCGTTACTATTCTGTAATAACTTCTGTATGAAAAAAAAAAAATTGAAATTTCACAGTTTTCAATTGAAATGTTGAAAATTTTGCATATTTCGAAATTTTTTTAATACAATGTCAGACATTTTCAACAAAACGTTTATTACCTAAACAAATTGAAATATTATTAATGAGAAAACAATATAAAAAATTAATTTTCAAAAAAAAAGTTCATTCCTACTGATATTTATTACTGAAAAAATTGTCAATTATTAAATGGGTTGTTGAGCAAAGGAAATGTTTTAGAAGAAACGACTGGAAAATGATATTTCGTTCAAAAAACTGTTGTGATGAATCCGGTGATCTTGCGAGCAACTACATTTGTATTACGATTTTGCACAAGTTAATTTGGGTGTTTGCCTGAAACATATTCCGTTCTGTAATTGTTTATAAGGATCAATTGAAAAAGTGAAGATCTGATCACAGATCTGATTCACACATAGTTTGTCGATCCACACCAAATGTCTCTGTGACCCTGTTAGACGCAATATATGCATTAAAAAGAGAATGGTCCCACTGGAATTCAATCCATTTTCTATTGTTTATTTTTGAAAAAAAACGATGGTTGATAGAAATATGTTTACGAAGAAGAGTTGAAGACTCCCAATAATAGCGATATTAGTTCGTCAACTGTCACCAGAAAGCGTATCGCCTAGCTGAAAATCCCAATAAAGTGTATGAGTGTGTGTTTTGGGCTGCCCTCTATTCCTCGATTTTTCATTCCATTGAGAATAAATATAATCTATTTCACTATTTAATAGTAGATTATACTACGAGTCAATAATGATAACGTCAGCGGAGGAGGAGTAATATTCTTTTTTTTTTTATATGCAGATTCAAACGAAAGGGAAGCCCTGTAATGTTCAAAGAACACCGCGTGAATCAAGGGACAAGAGATATGAATTAACATTCACTTTGCATTTGTGAAGTTTGTAAGTCTCAGGAAAAACCTCTCTCGGCAAGGAGTTCCAAAGCTCAGCTGTTCTATTAAAAAAAGATCTTCGAGCAGGAGAGGTTCGACAGGTATCCAAGTTCACAACAAAGGGGTGGGAATTCTGTACTCGTCGAGTCCTCCGTGTAGATATCGCCAAAGGGTGGAACGATTGATAACAATTCAGAAGAGCACCGATCGTAAAAATCTCTATAGAAGGGAGAAGTCTCCGACCCTTCTACGATGCTCCAATAAAGTGTGCGAGTCTGTGAGCGGAAAATCTACATTATTTACGACTAATTTATTCATCATAATATTCATTCCGAGAAATTTCGTGAAAGAGGAAAAAGAGGGGAAAAACTAGTAATCCCTCGACATTATTCCCTAAGGTATTATGGCATTATACTGCAGAAACTATAAGTATGATGCTTACAATATGTATGAGTCGTTATTAAAACAAAATCACGTGGTACCAAGTGCTAATTGGCACTGAAGAAATTTGAAATGGAGAACTTTCGAATATATAATTCCCAACTATGTAAAGAAGCAACAAATTGAGCTACCTCAGTATAACATGTCAACAAGCGTTTTTTGATGAAACATTATTTTTAGAAAATTTGTTGTTGGTTACTTTATGTACAGAATTCTCTTCTCAAGGGTTGTTAGGATATTCAAGAGGAGAAAAAAAGAAAAATGAAGACATGCCATGCTTTTCAATAGATATATGTGAGTCATGAAAAGTATAACGATTTATGATGTCCTTTTCTGTTCAATTTTCCAAAGGGTTTTCCAATAATTGCCCACTTTTATTTATTCATCTTCAAAAAATCATCAATTCGGAAATGACTAATCTAAATGTTCGAAATTGAAAATATACTTTCATAGCTACGAACTTGACATGAATACCTATATTCGATGGCAATTCTCATAAAGAAGTGAAAGAAAGCCGAATTATCGAATAATATAAATGACGTGTTCAGCTTAGACTGGGAACGCTTAATGGGAAGGCATGGGCGTGGTCAATCATTCGATGCAAATCGGTTTGATGAAAAAAAAAAAAATGTCAAGAACTCCTCGACCAGATCAGCATTGACCTTGTGGTCCGAATATATATCATTTCCTCAATTGATTCATTAGCATACTGACCTGAAAAAACGAAAAAATACCATGATCATTCAGAAATCATTAGTTCGCAAAAACGCTTTGTGATTATCGTTACATGATTTTCCAGAAAGAGAAAATATATGAATACTTTGTATATTATTACGCACATATTATGTATTATTGAATATAATGTATTCAAATCAAATCAAATCAATTTTATTTCCAGAGACTTTACAGCGTGGAAAAAGTCAATTATACTAAAATATAGAAACATACACATAAAATAGTAAAGATATGACATTCGTAGGATAACAATTATTGCCCACGTTAATATCAAGTCGGATATTGAATAGCACCTGCTCGACATAATTGCATATAGACCAAGAGGTGGTGACAGGTGACGTTCTCCCATTTTACACTGCATGCCTCTTTAAGGATTGATAATTAACCTTAAAATATGAAAAATAGAGAGGTTCCTGGAGGCCGAGCGTGTGCACTCCATAAGGAAAAATGATTTTCTTTTTGTGGGGAATTTTCGTGTTTTTGATTTGCATGTCGTTTTGGATTTCATCAATATATATCATTTCAAGTTATTGGGGTAAATAGCATGCATGTAGCTACAGCACCTCCTGGTCTAATAGATCTTCCTAAGTAGACACATTATTTGCAATCGAATAGCAGTGACGAGTTCGAAAATGTTGACGATCTGCATAGCGGTTTCACAGTGATTGCTCCTCGTCAGTAATGGACAGGTCAACACCGACAAATCGATGGCCTTCTTGTCATCGTTGGTCTTGATGTTAGGTGTGGCTAGAAGACAGAATCTTGTATGGCCAATAAATGGCTAATGTTCTTGAGTACCGTAGCGCTCTGGGGCATCTTACTGTTTTTTCCGTAGCGCATTTGCTATTTCAGCCATGAGGAAACCTAGGAAAACCTACGGTGCTGTAAGTAGTCCCACATTGCTGTGCAGTTGGCTACTGCTGTTTTTTAGCACTTTCGAGCAGTCTTTCTTGATATTTCCGAAGTGGTGTGAGCAGCGAAGTAGTTGTTTGATGTAGATCTGCCTAACAATTGACCATATCCATCTATTTTTAGTTGAACATGTATTTAGGATTCAATTATTGGCATCACTGACATCACGTGACATATTAAGCGAGATGAAGGATAGATTTCGCCACCTGAAATTTCTAGAATTATTTATGCCTATATAATTGAAAATTCTATGGAATAGTGAATAATCGAGTGAATTATTAAATATATAAGAAACCTTTGAGAAAGCGTATCCCAAGTATTCGAATCATTTGAGATCTACCAAAATTAAATGAAAGTATCACCTGATGAAGTATATTTATCATCTAGGAATCTACCTGTGGAAGGGATAACTGGTGTCGATTCTGATCGATTTGTAAGAATTCTGTCTCCTTCATCTAAAGAAAAATGATTTGGCAATATACATCAAAGGCAAGTTGAATGATTATATATAACTGATAGAGGGTTCACCTTAGTACCAGGCAAAATAAACAGCATATTTTTGTACAGTTACTGTAAGAACATTCACATCTAAGTAGGATTTCAAAAAAAAAAAAGAACTTCATACATGCATGCCACTCTATCACTCCATAATCCAGAGCAAATTCAGCTTCATAATTGAGGGATAATTGGGTACTTGGGGTGGTTTTTAGTAATCTCCACTTCGATCAGATGTTAAATACATTTACCCACGCGTATTTTGCTCAAGTATCTTCCAATGAGATTAACCTTCATTTCGTGACTTCTGTTTTGTGGAGTGATTCATGAAAAGCTTATACTTCATTTTCTCTTATTAATGCGGTGCAATATATATATATATGTATATATATATATATATATATATATATATATATATATATATATATATATATATATATATATATATATACATATATACATATATATATGGGGCCGTTCATAAAAAACGTTCGCATACAAGGAGGCGGGGAGGGGTCTGGCTGAGTGTGACAAGATGTGACAAGGGGGGACGGGGGGTATACGGCAACGTGACGTTCGCCGTTTATTATTTTTTGACATGAGCGTTAGCCAGCGTGACCACTTTTGGTAGAAATCTACTTTTTTGGTAGATTTCTGACGAAAATTGAAAAAATTTGGTATGAAAGAAATCTTCAGTAGATTTTGGTAGAAATCTACATGTGAGACATCTTCTAACGAATTCCTAAACTCGTCAGATTTTTTAATCAAATCTATAGTGACTCCATCTTTGCGAATGAATTTTCAATTGAAAATGCGAATTAATCTTGTTAGAATACACTGTATTTCACTATACAAATGAAACAAAATAAAGCGATTTTTTACTGTTTCCTCGACTGTTTCATTGAGTTATTGAGCATTGAATCTTCTGATTATGTGAAATATGTATATTATTTGTGGCCACTCATAAATAAATATTTTTAATTTTCAGAATTTGTGTACTATCATTCAGAATTTGTCATTCTCAGCAGGGAGGGGGGTCTTAGTTTTTGTGATGAAATATTTCTAGGGAGGGTCACAAAAAGTGTGTCATATATATATATATATATATATATATATATATATATATATATATATATATATATATATATATATATATATATATATGAATATATCGTTTTTATACATGAAAACGTTTTAATACATAAAAACGATATTTACAGCCAACAATAAAATCTCCACATTCCTCCGCTCCCCCAAGGACAAAATCGTAAACGAATCACAGGGTATATATGAAATACCATGTTCTGATTGCCATAGAACATATGTAGGCCAGACCAACAGACGTGTGACAAGTAGAGTATACGAACATCAACTTGCTGTCCGAAAATCAGACCCTTCTTCAGCTCTGTCCAAACATCATCAAGAGACAGGAAATAACATAGACTTTGAGAATACTAAGACCATCGCCACAGCAAAAACACTACAAGCTCGTATAATTCGCGAGGCCATCGAAATCGAGAAGCGACCTTCCTGCTTAAATAAACGTGACGACAGTCAGAGACTCCCAACTGCATGGAAACCCCTAATTTCCAGATGCCCAATTCCCACCAAGACATCCGACGGTGCTTTAGCAGCACCCGCTGCTATAAATACCACCCAACATCCCTCGATACCTCAGTTCGATCTAAGGAGTAGGCAGATTGAGACCTTAGAAAGAACTCGTGACGAGACCTTGGGAGTAGGCAGATTGAGGCCCCGGCGTCAAGTCACAAACCCTTGCCCCCTGTGACAACACCTGAGGAGTAGGCAGATTGAGTCCTCAGCGTGAAGTCACATTTACTCTTGAAAATGGCTCCAAAATCGGAGCCGAAACGTCGAGAACAAAACTTCAGACGCGGTTCAACCCGATTTCAACAACAACATATATATATATATATATATATATATATATATATATATATATATATATATATGCAATTAAAACTGATACTGTCGTGCTTATCGTTTTTTGTTCAATTGTTCCATTGTAGTATTCATTATTCATTATTCCATGATATGGAAAACATGAAACGTTTCTGGTGCATTATAACTATCATATCATATAATAATCATATATTATGGAAATTATTGCTTTTAAACAGAAAACGAGGTGGCAATATTTACTAATCTACTAAGTAACTACATGTCACTTGATAAAAATATGTATGTGTATGGCCAATTATCAACTTAGATTCATTGGAGAGAGAGAGAGAGTATTTTGACTCCGGACAATAAAATCTCTACTTGTTTTGTTTGTTTTTTTCACAAATCAATGAATTATATGTATTTTGAGCTCATCATACAGCATCTGATTCGAGAGTATTTCCCTGTAGAATATGCATATGTGAAAAATATTCCCAAAACCATGCTAGTGGACATACATTTTATATCAATCATTTTCGTAAAGCTTTCTGGTTCAGAAATTCAAGGAACCTTCGATAGTGGCTGATGTTTTCGAATATCTTACTCAATTTGACAAGCTATACGATTACATTTTTGCTTTGAATTCAATCCTGTAAACGTTACATATTTCCGAAATATTCATCAGGTTGGTAGAGAGATAATTGCGGAGATAACTATCTCCGAAGAAATGGTGCGAATATTTTGTTCAAATAATGAGTTATTATATTATAATTGGATCATTATTCCATTTTCAAGATGGTATATCAGCCCACAAAAATCATTTATATTGCTTGGAATGCACTTTCACGAGTATTTATTCTCTAACATAATTAGATGGTCGATTTATGTATTTCATTACGAATGTCTAGAACTGAAGCGAAGTCATTTTGAAATAATGAAATAGGATAAGCTTCATATATCATGGTTTAGTTTCCTTGTTCCTGTAATACACACAGAAGTGCTTCACAGTCTAATTTAGAATTGTAAGTATATCATCGTCACAGCTCGTTTCTAACATTCCAAAGGAAACTTTTTGATCATCAGAATCATTCGGAATGTACTTTCACAAGAATTATGTTCTCAATGTGATTCGATGATTGATTCACTACTTGTAGTAACAGTCTTTCATATTTAGATTTAATCATATTATGTTCTGTTGTGGTCTCTCCTATAAGCGGAAGGCCGGGGTTTGAATCCTCCCCGGGCCCCCGTGCTGGGTAATCGCACGTTAAAGGGAAGGCCTCGTTATCCATTTCTCGCCAAGTTTTGCTTCTGAGGGTTGGTTCGTCGCTGGAATGGGACGAGATTTCTGGCGAATTATCATTGCTGCTTCTTTAATATTTTATGAAAAGATTTGGGCATGGCCGTAGCTATCAGAGGGCAGGGGCTTGAAATTTATCCAAAATACATGTTTTTCTAGAAGCTATACCCCACAAGGTACATAGTATAGAATATGACATAACACGTTATCCCTACAGAAATTCCAGGACGATGGAACTCGATTGGGTGTTTATGTATTAATAAAATTTGAAATTTCAGTAGAAACAAGAAAGTGATTCAAATACATGGTCTGCTCCAAGCGAGTGGATAATGTGAGTAGGAAAGTGTGGTCAAGTTCATCGGCTACTCGTGCTAGGAATAGGATGAAAAAAGCTGAGACACAGCTTGCTCTCAAGTTTGCATTCGCTTTCACTTCTTAGGGATGTAGATAGTGTTACGAATGTCCTAGCGCCGGCCCTGGCGAGATCGTAAACGCAGATGAGGGGTCGCGTCGCCGTAGCGAAGGTCATTTTTCCAGGAACCCGTAATTCGCTTGGAGAATTCGAGACACGTCATCGAGGCTTCTCCTGAAGATTCTCCATAGGTACGCAGGTATATAAGCAACGGGACATCGCGGCGGAGACAAGTTTTCATTCAGAGCAGAGTTAGTTATTAGCACGGAAAGTTTTATTCAGAGCTAGGTGGCGAGAGTTATTGAGAGCTAAGTGGAGCAGAGTTTATTCGCGAAGCAGAATTTGTATAAGAGAGAGTTACATGTTACATTCCTAGATATGCCATCGCTATCTATAAGAGGAAGGAAGAGGGTCATTTCGAGCATCAATTTAGAATTAGGTTTCAGTAGTGCTTCCACCTGTCTATCGGTTTGGTTATAAATAAGACTAATATTGAGTTGTTATACCAATTACAGAATCTTTCATCAACACATCATTTTTGAAAGCATTTTATCAAGAAAAACGCAGACTCAAGTATCAAGGGGAGAGTCAAACAACAGTCATCCGCCAAGATGGCACGACGTCATATTCTGACATTGACAGCCCTCCAACCGGTGGGTAGATGAAACTGTTTGGGGCGACGTCGGCCATCGTTGATGCGACGTGAATATGCTACATTCTATATTATTGTTTGTATGGCTTCATAGGAAGCATTGAAACTATCTTGAACCTGTTCAGACCCATTAAATTTCTCTATGGTGATCGATACAAATTTTCAAGAACCACCTCTATCTCGAGAAGTAAAGGAACTGTGGGTTTTTTCATTTCTCAAATGATAACGACTACTCGGTGATATCGATTTAATTTTTTTGAAACGATTGTTGAGTTAAAATATTATGAAAACAAAAAAATATGTTATAATCGCGATACCTTTCGAAATATGATCCAAATATAATGGATTTCCAGGAAGTGGTTTTGCTATAAATGTATATTCCAAATTGATATAATGGAGAGTTTTTATGATAAAAAAAAATAAAAAAGTCTGTCCGACACAAATACCGCTGCAGCGAGCTTGTCCGACGCCTCGAATAGGTCGAATACATGGGTTTCAGTTTTTCGATACACATACACTCCATATTTGGGCAATTGTTTACCATTTTCCTAGAGATCAATCACCCTAACACCAAAGTGATATTTTTGCGCTCGGCGTCGTTTCGCTAACAAGGTTAGCATCTTCAGGAGCATAATATATACTTAATATCAATTTTCTTCTTCTGAAGATGCTAACCTTGTTAGCGAAACGCGTGTCTTGTGCAAATATAATAGTTTGGTATTGGGTAATTGATCTCTAGAGAAAGTTTCAACTTTCACACCAGAGCTTCCAATCTCATCGTTTAATTGTTCAGCATTCAATTACGTAATCACGTTTTGATATTGTCCGATATTGTTGCAGTCCGAGAGCCTCAATATGACACGTAGACGAGGTTATGTTTTCTGATGAATAAATACTTCTCGAAATACTTCATACTGATTTTTTTCACTCACAATTCAAAGAATACATTGATAATCGTGTCCGACGAATTGTCTGCTGCAAAAAGCAGAAAAACCAAAAAATTTTCGTATGTAGGAACGAGTAGTAATGATGAATTGAAACGTGAATTTCCCTCTAAAAACAAGCCTTTGGAAGAGCCGGAGTTCAATAATTGTAATGATTTCAATTCTGGCCCCAGGAATTTCCTTTGTACTGCGCATGCGTGTCAAATCGGGAAAATACGGTTTTCTTGAATTGTAAAATAATTCCACTCGAGAAAAAAATATGTTTTCAGTATGTTGTGATTATAGGTTAATATGACTTTTTTTGAAATCGAAACTACATTTCATAGAAAACGAGGTTTTCAATATAATTCAGAGATTAATATTTTCAAGTTATGGCCTCTAATGTGACTCACATTTAAAAAAAAAATGACCCAATGTAGATATTCATATTTCGAAATGTGTGGATCCATAATTTTGAAATAGAATCATAAAAAACCCATAACTTGAAAATATGAGTATTATTCATTAGTGAAATATATTGCATCCTGTTATACTCGAACGACTCTGTATACATAAATTCAACTATAATAAATGAAGGATAGCTCAGGTATAAAGTTCGAGGTGGAGTTCTTTCTGTTGTGTGAGTTTTAGATGGGCAGGTTAGGTTAGGTATGAACTAGAGTCGTTTCTGTTTTGTATGTTTTCGATGAGCACATTAGGTTAATAGTCCAAGATCCCAGAGCAATCAGACATAACTTATTTTCACACGGATGAAACCTGAAGTTTTCAGTAGCGTCTCGTGTGCCTTGAATACCTACGCGCTTTGTGGAACTTGCCGAGTGACACCTGGGCAGGTACCAGGTGAGAAAGGTAACTAAAAATAAGAATTATTAAACTTAAATGCACATGGCTGATTTTTATATATGTCATGTAGAATAATTATTTTAAAGTAATATCATAAGTGTCAGACACTTTTGATGGACCAGAGCTTTTATCAGACGCTTTTAAGCTACCCAAAAAATAAATGAACTTTACTTATTTTTACATGTCTGATTTTTTAATATGTTATTGAAGTATTTATTTAAAAGTTATATTCAATCATTAAGACAAATTAGAGTGACCAAACATCCCCTAAGACAAAAATTATTCAGCCAGAAGTATGAGGGCGAGAGTACTATGCATGCGCTTCAGAGTGAATGAGACGTCCATAATAACTCGGTTTCCCTTCTCAAACTCACCATCTGTTTCAATCTACTGTGTATGTGCTGTTTGTGTGTAATATAACTTATAGTATACAGTATAGTCAGTGTTGTTTTTTAAGGCACAATTGTGCCAAAGGGGGCACTATGGTAAGCACTTTGAGAAATTGGTCGAAAACGGGCACAATTTTAAGATTCCGTATTTTCGTGGTTCCGTGGTCATTTTCACTTGTCTAAATTCTCACTTCTCATTTCATTTTCCTCAACAATCCTGTTTCCTGTTAGTATGAAATTTAAAAATTATGATTTCTATGCAATATATACATGATTTCTCAACGTTCAGATTGGTAAACATTAAAAAATGGAGCTTCATGTAGTATTTGATATGCAATTGATGGAATTCCGCAGGTTTCTGGGGCCAAAATTGCCTCCTTTGGGGCTTTGGACAAACCGTCTACTTTTTGCGAGGACAAACGCTAACTCGAATGTGACTCAAGTGGCAATTTTTCATATTTATAATATATTATTGAATATATTTATATTTCTACGATGCAGAAAAACTCAAAGTCGTCTCCACAATTTAATATTTGAAAGATGTTCAGTACGGTGATTCAGTACATGTTTCGAACCTACATAGGTTCATCATCAGCTGAATTTACATTGAATTCTACAATTAAGGAAGAGTAATATAATATTAGTTGATAAATGAAGTATAAAATTTTACTTACAAGGAGATGAAAAAAATAGCAAATTCACATGGTGATGTTCAAAAGGACATAGAAAATTTGGTAGTGACAATTATGATTAATTTGATATTAGGGGAATTTGGGACATCCCTAACACCATAAATACATTAAAGATTGGGGGGCTTGGAGCCCTTATGCCCAATATGCAATATTAGAAAAATAACCTAACCCAACCAAACACAATTGTGCCTTAAAAAACAACACTGACTATACTGTATACTATAAGTTATATTACACACAAACAGCACATACACAGTAGATTGAAACAGATGGTGAGTTTGAGAAGGGAAACCGAGTTATTATGGACGTCTCATTCACTCTGAAGCGCATGCATAGTACTCTCGCCCTCATACTTCTGGCTGAATAATTTTTGTCTTAGGGGATGTTTGGTCACTCTAATTTGTCTTACTGATTGAATATAACTTTTAAATAAATACTTCAATAACATATTAAAAAATCAGACATGTAAAAATAAATAAAGTTCATTTATTTTTTGGGTAGCTTAAAAGCGTCTGATAAAAGCTCTGGTCCATCAAAAGTGTCTGACACTTATGATATTACTTTAAAATAATATTCTACATGACATATATAAAAATCAGCAATGTGAATTTCAGTTAAATAATTCTTATTTTTAGTTACCTTTCTCACCTGGTACCTGCCCAGGTGTCACTCGGCAAGTTCCACAAAGCGCGTAGGTATTCAAGGCACACGAGACGCTACTGAAAACTTCAGGTTTCATCCGTGTGAAAATAAGTTATGTCTGATTGCTCTGGGATCTTACTCTATAAGTATTATACTCATTCCTGATGTGTTAGTCTCTGATGGGCAGGTTGGGATATGTATCAGGCTTGTGATGTAAACCTATGTATTGGCTGATATCATTGTAATATTTCTCAGGAAGAACACATAGTACTTATTAAGTAATGAAATTGTGGAATACACCATACGTGATTTTGCTAATATTCGAACTCTTTTACCCATAAACTGAAAACGCATTGCGGTAAAATTCAATTGACTTATTGGTTGTCGCGTCGTGGCTTTTCAGTTTTCTCATTCGATGCACCACAATTATTCATTATGTGACAACAGAAATTTACTGTGAGCGAACCGGCGTGCCCAATGGAGAAGTGCACGATTCTTAGAAACTATTACTTCTCTCAGTGATGTAACTGGAAGGTTGGCATCAATCAAAAAACTTCGACCGGCGCAAATGAAGCACATCGAAGTATTTTGCTACAGGGAAAACAAAAAGGCCATAATACAATGGCCCAGACCTATTATGATGACGTTGATTGATTCCGAGGAACAATAATGCTAATGCGCAAACATTGACTCGGAATATTGAGAGAGTCGTTTGGCCACAGATTAATCAAACTACTATACAGGGTGTAACTGAATAAGTGTAAAACATTTGAGGAGGTGATTCCTCATCGAAAAGAAAAAGGATCTTTCATATAAAGAAACTTCATTGGAGCATCCCTTCTTAAGATAGAGTCCCTTAAAGGTGGTAAATAAAATTTGTATACCATTTTTTTTCACAAGCAGTGAATATTAATTAAATTTCGAATCTCTGTAGTTGTTCGTAAAATAATTTTTTGCTGCGAACTGGTTCATTTTGGGCAAAAAACCCAAGAGACATTTTTTGTTTAGAATGAAACAGGCTATCGGAAATTTTTAAATGGTAAACAAATAATAAGAAAAAAAGTTACATTGGAAATACATTTTAGGGGTTGCGTTTTCCACCCCTTACAACCATGGGGGAAACCAGATAGATTACTGGCTAAGTGCATTTTTGGTAATACAAAACGTCAAGTTAATTTCAATATTGGAACTTTTTCAGTGCTTATGGAAAAAATTGTTATACAAATTTTATGTACCCCCTTTCAGGAGCTGTATCTTAACAAGGGATGCCCCAATGTAGTTTCTTTATATGAAAGATCCTATCTTTTTTTCGATTCGATGAGGAATCACCTCCTCAAATGTTTTACACTTATTCAGTAACACCCTGTATAGAAGCAAATCGGTAACCTGACACAATTGTCCCAAAAATATTTTAACTTGATCGAACTTTGGCACCTTCATCGACACTGAGAAATCTAACAATTAGGCATTCCAGATCAGGTTATGTCTGGGGGGCAAATACCAGTTTTAACCAATCACACCCTTATAAAAAAGAAAACAAACGAAAGTTCCTGGGGGGCAGATGCCGCCGATTGGTTCGTTTCGATTTATTTGACATTTTTGACAAGTATCTGGAATGCGTAATATATACCAACAATAGGAATCTACACTGAGAAAACTCAAGTGACATGCGTCAAATTAATTAGTTGTCTTCATCTGACTCACTGAAGCGAAAGCAATATTTCAATAAGCTCTCATTGGTGTATTAGGGAAGGCGTGACTTTAACCGAATATGTCATTGAAATCGCTTCGGTATAGTACTTCATTTATTCTGTGGTTTGGCTTGAATGATAATTTCATTGAAATGTCAAATGATTCGGAGCAGATCAATTTTCACAAGAGAAAACTCGGAAATGTGTGATTTCCTAAGGATGCTTTCACTCTCAACTAACGACTGATGAAAGTCACACAATGATTGTTTAGAAGCAAAAAAGCTCGTTCCTTGCCTGGGACTGAGAAGTAAACAGAAAAATACATCTCTGGTTTTTCGGGCTTGAGGGCCGTGTAGTGGGACTTTTGACTTCCGGAGCTTTCGGCTACATCTGCGGCAGCCATCTTCAGCGGCGTGGTCTCAGTTGAACTCCTCTATGTGAGTTTACTACGACTGAAAACCGAAAAACCAGAGATGTATTAACACCGGCCGTGAAAGTCTATATTCTTTTAAACAGAAAAATGTTGAGCTATTACGGCACGGATATTTTTTCAATTTCCTTCTTCTTGGGTAGAAATGTGATGAGAATGCTTTCCATAAACACAAATGTCTATTGCGGAAGAAAATCATAAAAATACGGTACCATTATTAATTCATTCTCCTACAGAAAGTTGCAAATTTTACACCAAAGGTTCCAATTTCATTGTGTATTGCAGTATACGTCGGCCGTTTCCCCTCATTTCTCACTACGCGTTTTATCGAAAAATCAGAATATACGTTTTGTTACTGTACACAGATAAACATTTTTTAAATTTGAATCGGACGAACTCAAACGCACTCAGCTCTCCGCGAAAATATTTCCAAAAAAAATTCAAATGAAGATTGTGCGAAAACTATTAATTCGACTGAATCCAGATTTTGCACTCATAAAGTGCGCGTCAATAGCTATTATCGTGCAACGTTTCACCTCTTTATATTGAAAATGGCAGAGTTATGAATTAAAAAAAAAGTTTTTTTTTTTCGGTTTTTTCCGCTTTTCTCCGGTTCCAATTATCCGATCGAATCGTTTGACCCGTTATTCCCTTTGGAATTCAATTTTTTATAGTTCATCCCCAATGTGAAAAAAAAAAATAAAAAACGCGATTTCTGTTGTTGTTCATTGTTTATAACAAATTTAAAGTGGTATTTTCGAGTAGAAGACATGGTGGGAATAAACTACGGACTGTCCTGCACGGGATGGCACAGGCGGCTTTCAGGTAGTATTTTTGTCAAGGACAATATCTCTATTGCTTGGCCTAATACAGTTTTAATATCAGTTCGGTGTTAAGAAAATTCATTCGTAGAAAAATTAAGTTAGAAATAATTTCATCTCACTTCACACGGAACAAATTTGGTTGTCCAGAGCAAGTTACCTATTTGTTCTGAAATTACCATATTATGAGGAAATATCCTGAATTAATTTTCAACAAACTTTCATTTGTCAACGAAAAGCCCTAAAATAAGAATTTTTACCACATACCTAGTATCAATATTATATAATGATATATAGTTTATGGCTATAGATTTCGTTACGATTTTATTCAACTGTTGAAATAAAAGAATGATGACATAATAAGCAATATAAGCGTTAAAACGGTAAAATCCTCATGGTGTTTTGTCTCTACTTCCTGGTGGTAATACCACATCATTATGCGTAATTGCATTTCGAATTCAAAACCGACATAATCCCTGTGAAATTATTCACAGATAATGAAAAAACGGAAGTCCTATAACTTAATTCAGTTTGAAAAATTTGATATTTGTATAGTCTTATGACCACGAAGCTGTTCAGACGGAAAACTCAAATGATGAATAAAAAATATTGAAAATTAATGATATATTCTTGTTCGAATGTCAAAAAAGTATGAAGTTCTGTGACTGACATCGTGTATTGAAGTTGATGTTCTCGTTCGTGTTCGATGTGTGTTGTTCTTTAAGCTATTGAAAAGTACTTTGGGTGGGTCGCATGTTTGGCGGACTCCCTATCATTTTTCATGCCGCAAAACAATGATTAACTTCCACTCCTAATGAAATAATATATTTAATATAATAAATATATTGTTTTTCGATGCTTGATTTTTATTGATTTTTTTTTACTCACAGTGCCTGTGTTTTGTAACTGTTGAAAAGGAAATGTAGAACATTACCGGACAGCCCTTTTTAGCTATCCGCTTTTTAAAATACGTGTCGAATATGAAAGCATGAGTAAAATGAGGACAGCCTAACACTAAGGCTGGATTCAGACGATCCGATAGCTTTCTGATTGATCTAAATTTGAGTTTGGACCAATCAGAAAGCTATCGGATCGTTGTAGGATCGGATTTTGGATCTGTCCGAATTCAGCCTAACGACAACACTAACACTAACGAAAGCTCCGAATATAAATTTACTAGTATTCATTTGTTTCCATCGAAATTTTCTTACCCGGCTGAGAGGAATCAAGCCTGCCATTTTTCTTACCTGTAACAAAAGATAAATATTAGATCGAGGGTACATATGATTGGTTGTTTTAGTATCAAGATCCTCAATATATTGTCAAGTTGGGAATAAACTTTTGGTGATGTCACGATGAAAATGAAATTAATGTAACATTGAAGATCAAGAAGTATCAGTGAAATTTGTTATTGAAAAATGGGAGAAGTTCATCGGATCTTTTGACGTGACTTTCGAGGGGGTTTTTTGAGAGACGTTAAACTTTCAGCTTGGCTGCGAGAGGTGATTTTGACTGTGTAACCTAACCTAACCTAATTTATAAACAAAAAAGAATTAGACAAAAACATAATTTATACAGTGTGTGACAGCGAATCAATAAAATCGAAAGTTGAAATTATTGCCCGTCAATAAAATGAAACAGGTTGAAACAATGCAGTTAGGATAAACAAAAGTATTAAGTACTCACATTCTAGTTTCGAAGAAGAGAAGATTTGTTTTCATTATTCTCCTGTAAGAGGATCACAAGTACTTTGAAAATTTATTTTAGTCTCGTTGGTCAAACTGATCACTGAAGATTAAACAACAAAAACCCCAAATCGGAAGACAGTTTTCCAATTTGAATAAAAAATTATCCTGGCGCCATGAATTGTTTCGCTGACAATCGCTAAATCGGAAATTCTCAACGTTCAATTATGATCATTACGAGGATCCGTGATGTAACTTGAACGACGTGGAATTTGGAAATTCGCCGGATATAATACTATCACAGCTGAATAATATAACATGGGTGAATGCTTTCTTTGAAAGGAAATGTTGAAGTGAAAAATTATAAATGATTAATAATCACTCGATTTTCAAATTCATTTTCAGTTGGATAATCTTGAGAATGGAAAAATACATTTTTATCTGAGACCTGTTATTTTCAATATATGACAATATGATCAGTAAGGAAGAAGTACCTGTAGACGTTGAAATCTCTCTCTTGTATGTGGAGAGTTTCATCTTTCTACCTGGTGACAGGTGCTTTTTAATGAAGGGTACCCATAAACTATAGGAATTATGAATTTATGCACACCTGTACTTCGAAATTCTAACAGATGTTAACTAGGACCGGGAGGGCTGGTCTACGCAGGAGGGCAGGTGAAATAAAATGAATCGTTTTGCCCCAGTGAATATGAGGGTTGAAATAGATTGATAATATCACGGAGACTAATAGGATTTTCATAAATGATATGCTACGAATTACCATCAATGTATTTTGTAATGATGAGAAATACGAGAAATGGAACGATGAAAAATATAATTTGAATTAGATCATGGTCCATTTTATAAAATCACTGTAACATGCTGATTTATAGAGCAATGACAAATGAAGTTAAAGACTGTGTACAAGAAATATGGGATATTAATGCCTGGGAAGATGTAACTATCCATTCAAATGTTCAAAATGAATTGGAATTTGATTAATATTGCTCGAATGAGTTAGTGAAATAGGTGTATAATAATGTAAATAGTATAATGCATTACGTATGTAATATATAAGATTTTTTATATACCGCCAGAAGTCATGGCCTCCTTGAAGACTAACATAATTTTTTTGGAAAATTCTGAACGACTTCTGTATGGAAAATGTTTCTACTTTTCTGAATAAATTTCTGAATCAATTAATATTCAAATCTTTGCAAAATGTAAGTGCTAAAACTAGAAAAAAAAATTGTCAGGAAGGGACGACGAACATTTCGGAAGTGTAAGTATTTTATTGTTAGGATAACTCCAGTAGCCTTTTTTATTATATTCTAAAAAATGAGTAAAGCAAATACCAATTTCTTTGTACAGTTTGAGATTGCAAGCTCTTTTAAATGAGCTATTCCTTAACACCGTATTCTAAGTGAATTTTACGAAAAGGGTTGCTAAATGTCGTAGAAAATATAGTACTTTTCCTGGCAATTTCTGTATAAAAAAGCTCCATAACGAGTTGAAGGAGTGTTTTGTGAATGTGCAGTGATTGTGCTAGTGTGGCCATTCTCTTACACCTTTCTCCAGGAGAGCAGGGTGATTATTAATGGTTCTGGAAATCATGGAACATTGCAGAGTCTTTCAATACGAAAAAATCTCCGCCCCATTGCAGAATCAAATTATCGACCATTCGATACTAACGTCAGTTAGTAGTTGCAGCTGTTGGTGCAAGAGTGAAAGACAAGACTAACATGAATTTCATTTATAACTCAATATTGTGTAAAGGGTACATGCACTGAATGTGAAGTTACTGATTGTGGGTAGTGTTCCATTCTTGGATCAATTCGTTAATATAAAAATCCCCGAAATAAACTGATTGAAACCACTTTAGATGAGAATGTTCTAATTAGCGAGACGAAGCGATTTGCTATTGAAAGATCAAGAACGTCAACTCTTTATTCGGCAATTAAGCCTCGGATCGAGTTTCGTCTATAATTCTAGACGGATTCATATGACCTCGAGCCTGTTTTAAACATCAACCTTGAAATCAGAATTAGAAGATGCGGTATATTTTGAGTTTCACAGTTACGATGCAGTAGCGTAGTTGATATGGCGGCAATACCATGCTTTGGGAGAGGTGTGTTTTAGTAGACCCTAGAATTCCTCGTGTTTCACAATACGTAACTACGCCAAAACTGCATTTTGTCTCTGGATAATGACTGTATCAACTATATGATATTTAGTCCATAGTTACTCAAGAATTGGAATTGTCTTTTGGTTTGTGAAATATCTTTATGATAAAACATTACTGAACATCATAGATTAACAACACTGGACAGTTAAATAATAATAGTTTCTTACAGCTAACAAAGATTTCACTTCAGTAACCACGGTCTTCTGAAAGATTTCGCCAAATGGAACGAAAAATATATTCCAAGGACTTTCACCAAGAGTAAAACAGCTGCTATTACAATCAGCAGCTTCGAATGAGCCATCATCCAGTTCAGTATAGCACGAAAACATCCTTTTTTGTAATAAGAATTACTGTCATTGGGCGATATCTTGCAAGTTGGAGATAAAGGTTTATGGTTATCGTCTAGTACGCAACAAGATTCGGGTATCACCTCATCAATGTCATTCGACCACTCTTTGCTTTTCTGGAAGTCTGTGTAGTTGTCAACACCACAGCAATGCAGCGCCACTTGTATTCTGTCCCAAGATAATTTTATGATATCCCCATTTTCAGATTTGGAATAATAATTGGATATAGACAACTTCAACGAGTGTTTGACTTCGTCTTCTGCTCTAGTTTTATATATCAGTGCAATACACAATACGGTTACTTCCAGAACGAGGATGATCATCAAGAATAGACCATAAGAGGTGAGCATGCATTTGGATTTCCTCAAAACTCCGCAGTAGCCCAGGAAGCTCACCATGAACATGAGGGCTCCTATCGATATCAAGATGTACGAAAGTTGTTCTATCACTCGTGCTTTTGATAAATCTTGCAAGTGTTCGTTTGGAATGAGGGTTACAAGGCCGATGAAAGAGCCCTTATCAACCGCAAGCCATATTCCTATACCAAGAACCGTGCTTCCTGCTAGAAATATCAGAAAGTTGAATCCACACAACAGATATTTTGCACAACAGTTGATCATGATTGCACTAATTCATCCACGGAACGTTTTCAGTCTTGTCGTTCAGAGTGGAACATAATTCTTGAATTTCTGACCATTTTTTCCGCAAAGGTACTTTCTACATTTCGAGAGCAGAAATTTGATTCAGAAACAATATGGTCAGGTATAATATGATAACTTCATGATTTGTCACTTCGACAGATTGATGGATTTATTTCAAGTCTATTTTATTCAGGTCAGGACTCCCACTGAAAATATTTCATTCATTGAGTGATATTGGTTTGAACTTACATCGTCTGTATTATTAATGTAATTGAAATCTTTTGGAAAAAAACTTACTGAAATGAATGAGAAGTTTATCAAAAACTCATTTATATAATTTCTAAATGAAATGTTCAGAAAAAAAATTAATAGACAGCATAAGCTGGTCTGAAGATGAGGACGTAAATAAGGGGAATACTGGTTCGCAAGAAGATTCTGCTTACATTCTCAATAACAATGCATTCAATTTCCTTCATTTATCCCAAGATACACTTCTGTTCTTAGAGTGATATGAAACTATACACAATATATCAATATGTGAAATAGATATGAAATATGACAACAACATCGAAAAATGACGAATCAATACATTTACTAAGAATAAAAAGTTGTGAAATCAAATATATAACTTTCAAACTTTGAGAATAAATGAGAATTCAGACAAGCAATGAAGAGCTAACGAGTTGTTAGCTTTATTGTTGCTATTTTGACCAACTCCTGCTCATTAATTTTTATAGTTTGAGTGTTATATATTTGATTGATTTACCGTGCAATTCAATTCCATTATTGGTAATTCACTGTTTTGATTCAAATTTCTCTTCCATCTCTTACAAGTTTTCCACAACAGGTTCCAACAGAGTTAATTATAAAAACCTTTTTTAACAGTTTGAACGATTTGTATTCCGATTCGTGGTGAAGCTTTTATAATCATGCATTATCGTCATGTCATAAAACATATATTCACAAATACCTCTATTCGGATGTGTAGAATGAAAATGAGAAGGAAAAACGCTACTCCTTGGTGGAGGAGTTATCACCCTTCAAACTTGGGAAGAAGAGCATATTTTACCATTTTTGCACTACAACATCAGTGAGACACAGGCTGCTCGTAATCTCCACCTCTTCTACCTTCTCAATATATCTCTTATATTTCTACAAATTATATGATAATTGGAGGTTAGGTCAACAAAATAAACAAATTCTAGTGTCATATTCCTGAATAACGAAATCGAATGAGAAGAACACAAGTATTGGAAGTTTGATCGGTACTCTGAACAGATAATATGGGATGCTATCGGTCAGCGTCGAAAAAACTATAACCAGTGGACTGGTCGGTACCGTTTTGTAGCTATTTGAGTATCGAATTTTATTCATTGTTCTATTAAGCATAGCCTAATAATCAACTAGTACTTATTAGCCAAAACCTATCCAGGACGTGCTAAAACGCTCATCAACTTTCTCATATTCCAAGGTGAAACCATATACTTTTTAGTATTTTCCTTTGTTCGTTCACATTCTAATCACAAATGTTCATGCAAATAGATATTCAAAAATTTCAAATTGCCATCCGTTCATAATTCTCAGCGATTTGAAGTTCCCCATGAATTTGCTCAATTTGAAAAGGATATATTGCGATGTATACAACGATTTGAAAAAATTATCTGGTCAAATAGCATGATCGAATCTTTGATTTCAACGTTTATCAAATTTAAAAGAATCAACCCAATCGGACCATGAGAACAATATGACAAAAGAAGACCGTAAATTTGCAATGAACTCGTCCACCTTAAGTCGAAAACAAGAAGATTCGCTGAAAATCTAACTTCTCAACTCTCAGGAATCGGCAACTAATAAACTGTTTTCTAGGAACAGAAAATGAATAATGTCGAAAAAAAAACAACATAATCATGTTTTCCTGATATTTTGTTATCGGATTTTTATCATCAGACTATCGGTTCCGTCTAAGACTTGGTCAAACCATCATGTTTATCTTTTAGTGAAAGCAGTTGCGATGAGGTAGGTTATAAATCAAAATAACACCAAGAAAATACACTGTCCGAGGTCATTGAACAATCGGATCTACCGTATATAGGTTAACGGTGTTCTCCTACACGCTAATTGAAATTTGATCACAATCAATGACATTTGAACCCATACGACCGGTTTCTCATTCAAAAACTCAGACTGAGATTCACCTGATCTCAATCCTTCATCCGATTCAGGGTTGGTCGAGTTACATTTTAATATAACAATTTTTGAGGGTAGTTGATAGATTTCCTTCAGTGCACAGTGTCGCATCGAAAAATTTTGTTTGGGAAGGCAGCAAATAAAAAAAAAAATCAAACTGAAATTAATGAGTAAGAGACTCTGGGGCTCACTGTGGTGTGGTATTCAAAATCGGTATTCCATTAAAAAAATGGCTAACACTGTGAAAGTCACATGCTTCTCATAACTGTCGGCTTATTCCATATATGGCTGCCACAGGCAAGCAAGATAATATTCTGATTCAACCCGACGATAGCTCAAACATCCTGTACAAAACAAGGCTTTTGTTTCGGTAAATGTTTTCTGTCAGATATTCATAGGATTTACTGGAGCAAACGACTCCACTAGAACTCTATTAGGAGTTTTTACCTATCTGCTGAAAAAAGAAACATTCTTCTTTTTCTCTAACTTCTAAAGATAATCTAATCGAATCGAGTTATTCATCAACGCTTAGGAGGCTTGACTTTCAAGTCACGTTTCATTAAAATGGTATTCTCGACATGATTGAAACATTATAAAAACTGGCTTCTATGAAAACAACGGCTTATAGCTTTCCTCACTAGTTTATCACTTCGGCAACGGTTCACATCATCTCACAGTGCAAAGGTCATGTATTAGGTCGCCTTTTACGTCAGTTATTTCTAATTTGAGACAGAGAAACCATCAGAATTCTAGAAGAGAATGTTGTTTTTTATTTCTCCAATAAGACTGGTGTCAATAGATTCGTGATGCACACGAAATTATTATCTCTTGCAGAGTGTAACCACAACTAGGATTGTATCCAGAGGACAAGAAGTCGCAAAGATTTCTCTATTCCTTTTAATACCACGTAACTTTGGTGTTCCATATTGTGACTTTTTCTTCGAATATATATGTATACGAACCTATAATCATAATAAACAGTGCCACTTTGATATTTTATCAATATTACCACTAGTTTATCAATGGTAATGGTTCGGACTTCCATTGTCTATATTAATAACTTTATTGAAACCTGTTGCTAAGAACGGAAGGATAAAAATACAAATCGAGTGAGGAAATCAAATCCCAAATTTTGGTCAATAATGAAATTAAGGATTGATTGATCAAAGAAAATAATGTTACAAAAAATCGAGAAATCGAATATGAAATAACGAATGTGAAATGAATTCAAGCAAACACTAGTTTATCACTTCGTTCATGAAATAAATCCTTACCAACATCATATAATGTAAACATAGAAATTAAAATTAGTTCACACAATTGTGACACAAACAAAGTTTGGCCTATCATGATTGAATTCGAAGAAATATATCGAGCAATAAATTTGAATAAAAAGCAGTATCTTATTGACCAGTTGTCTCCAAACTCAGAAGTGAGGACTAAAACTGGACTTATAAAACAAAGTTCATCCGTCATTAGCAGATAATATTAAAGGATCGAAAATGACAGTATTGGTTAATAACAGATTAGCTCTTCGAAAATAGACATGTTTGGGTTTTGCCTACGTTGAATTTCTCCAAGCTTCAGAACCAATTTCTGAAATCTTTGTCAAGTGCTCATTTAGAATGTTCATATCTTTTTTTCTATTAGGGTTTCAGTGAGAGATGCAAAAGAATGGTATGTTGAGTATTGTTGCCTGCAAAACAATGCTTGAACAAGAACTTTTTTGACATAAAGTAAATATTAGGAGAGTGCTAAGGAACATATATCAAATTCGATACCGAAGCACTCAATGAGAAAACAAAGCCATATGAACTGTGATTTGGTGAGTGATGTCCCTCGATTGTTTTAAAAGATAAAACGAAACGGCAACAGGTATAATGTTAGAACAGCATTCAAAACAACAAACACTTTACGTTCAGTACTGACACATACTAAACCAAACAACACAACAGAAAACACAAAAAATGTTTTTATCAAAATCCTTGTTTGTGCGGTCGAAAACATATCAGTGAATCGTCAAGACCTTTGGAAGTGCGAAATAATGAACACAAGGTGTACTTCAGGAATAGAGGGATAGGTGGTTCTAAACTATAAGAGCACATCCTTACTGCCGAGATCACATAGTAGAGTAGAATAACACCCGAATGATAGCACCAGAGAGCAGTGGCAGGAAACGAAAATGAAAGGAATCTCCTTTTATCTGTCTCGGAAAATGCATCTCTACGAGTACACTCGATATGAATCGCATCTGGCAACTCGGCAACCCTCCTGAGGGACAAAATGTTAGATCTCAGATCTTTGACAGATTGTATATATATATATATAATTTTCATCATCAAGGTTCATCAGCTTCGAAATAATGCCTTTCGAAAGTACTTACACATTTTATAGTTGTTGAAAATAAATGAAGCAATTCAACCTTTTTTAGATATACTTTGCAATTTGCCCTACCATGGACCACGGTTTTCGAGATCCGTTTTTAAGATATGAAGATACTCTGAAATGCGTTGATCTCATGACATCACAGTTTCGAGATTTCTGATAAGCTGATTATATTAAAACGGCTGCTAACGTAAGCAGCATTCATTTACAAATCTATAACATTTTACATTATCAAACGTCAATAATGTATTGTATTCGGAAAGGTTGTCTCAAGATATTTGCGGGGGTGAGAACACATAATTTTTTTTGAATTCCACTGGTGGCCTCCAATGATTTGCAATACACGTTTATTGTAAGAGAACCATTACGTTACAGCTGTCACAATGTTGGAGGTAGAAAAAGTATAGTAGGTACGCGATGCGGGGATAAGGCCAAGATGAATAAAAACTCTGCTGCGTTGACTGATACCTAATAGATTGTACGCAAATTTTCTCGACTTTTCGCTATCTTGATTTCTGTTGCCAGCAGAGGCGCACCTTACGTGATTTTAATTTAATCTGTGATGCCATGATATCCGTCTGCTCGACGGCCATTCGATTATTTATTAGGCATTCCAGATACTTGTCAAAAATGTCAAATGAATCGAAATGAACCAATACGGCGCCATCTGCCCCCCAGAAACTATCGTTTGTTTCCTCTTTTATAAGTGTGTGATTGGTTAAAACTAGTATTTGCCCCCCAGACATAACCTGATCTGGAATGCCTAATAGATTTATAGGTTATGTTTATTTCATGGTCTCATGTTTTGCATGCAAAATTTCCCGCGAAATGCTAGAAATTATGTAGTCATCACATTTCGACTGATTATTAGGTATTCCTTTTGCTTTCGATGTGATGAAAAATAAATCAAAAACTCAGTGATTGTGATGTGATTTTAAATCTTCCGAAACAATAGTTGTTAGTGAAACTGGAAAGTATTGATATCTTATCTTTCTAGTTTCTGAGGAACCGAAGATAGGTAAGTACTTTTTTCTTCATAGTGTTAAGAAAACATGCAATTTTAAGGTGATCACGAGCCGATGATATGATGACACGTTACACGAGCGTTTTATTTTGAGCTTTGTAAATCGGTTCATAATGAATCTAACTATCACTATGAAATCGAACAAATACAAGAACAGCAACGATAAACACTCAAAAAGAATATAAACAAGAAAAACGTGAAAAGAAACAAGAACTAGGTACAAGATTTTGAATATTGAAGGAACTTTCAAATGCATTCAAATTCAAATCGAACTGTCAAACACTTTAAAAAAATTAATACCTTTTTATTAGACGAACTTGACCTTACTGATAATTCTAATGGTGAACGAAAAATCCCGCAAGAGTTTATCCAATGAGACCGCCGGTATCGAAAATCACTCGTAAGCTGCCGCCTCAATGAAAATGTACCCTTAGAAAATCGCATTTGTATCGCCACCTCAACACCACCTATCGTCAAAAAATGTAAGTTTACTCTTCGATTTCTCAGGTCGAGAGGAATCGGCTATACAAAAGCATATCGGTCAACGCACCAGGGTTTTTATTCATCTTGGATAAGGCCAATAACGTGCACTCTCGAATTAGCACATTCGGCTAACGCCTGGTGCTCACAATTTTTCACTTGTACGTAATCGACACTTATTCCACTCCTTGCGTAATATACTAGATTCGCTGGATTGAGGAACAGGTTGTTGTTCGAAATTCAAAAGTGCGTATCCACTAGTATCTTACCCATCCCTTTCAATTTGATGTTCATCAACTGATACTAGAGTTGAATCATTCATGTGAATTTGGACCCCTTTAAAAAAATATTGACTCTGCCAATGTTCCACCGATGAATACGCATCCAATTACTCGTTTGGGAAGCGGTTCATACATCCAATTGCCTATAAATTCCTAGACGGCATTCGTAAATTACCATTTTTGTTCATCGCCTGTAAACTTTTTCAGCGCTCGACTTGGCTGAAATGCATTATTCAGTGGCCGAGCCGTGCTCATGAGATGCCGATGGGCTGATGTTTCGTGTTGCGTGTCCTGAAACAGATCGCAGGGCACTCTATCCATCAGGGCTTCCGGGTACGTGAAGGGATGATCGCAGTGAATCACTCTGTACCGGAGGCTTTCGGCAACTGGCCTAAATGGTGTATCATGAGAAAGAGATTTATGTGTATGTATGTAATTTGTGACACGATGGGCACTGGGTTACATAAAAATTACTTTTTCTTGCTCAATTTGTATACAAAGCATATGAAAATTGAATCAAATATATAGCATAGAAAATAATTACACGAAGCGAAATATAATTTTTCTAGCAAAAATATCACCAAGATAACAATTCATTCCAGCCCAGACAAGATTTTGTTTCACTCAGAGAAAATTACCTCTTGAGCTCTTCAGTGGGAAAACGGGTGAATTACAGAACACTTTCAGTAGAGATTCTAGACGATTCCGAACAACTAGTGACGAGCCTGCCGACAGTTTTGATTGATATTTCGGTGACATTAAATTTTTGATAACCAGACAAGAATTTCTGGAGATATTCGAGAAAACCGAAAGTTTGGAAACTTTTTTTGATTTTTCAATTCATGAAATGCTTCAAAACAAATTGCATAATTCCACAGCCAGTTTCTTACACTTCATAATATTTCTAATCTTACTAATTTTTTGGTATTGCATTTGCTGTTTCAACTATAAGGAAACCCAGAAAAAGCCACAGTACTACTCAACTTTCCAATAAAGTATTAAAAGTTGATAGCATGTCTGATATCTGGAATTATCAAATTAATTTTATTTCTGAAGTAGACTTGGATTGTATTGTATTTTCCCCAATATTACTCATTTTCATGTACCTGAATGAAATTTTAACACATAATTAACCTCTCTATCGTCGAAAGTAAACTTCAACATTGAAGAAGAATAAAAATTAGATGTGATGAAAGGATTGTATTTTATCAGTTGAATCGAAAACATATAAAGGTAACAAAACTTCAATGAAACAAATAACATAAGCAAACTTTCGAAATGCGTGTAGACAAAGGCGATGGTATATTCGACTATCTTCTGCCTAAGAGGTTGGGAAATTAATGGTTCCGAGTTCTAATAAATTCGGCACTTTCTTATTTACCACAATGGACTCAATGATTTAGTAGTTGTTAGTAGTTGATGGTTACTTTTACTAATTCACAGCGTTACTTGAAACAATAATTCTTGCCTGTATATAAAAAAGTGAAGGTACCTCTTTCACCTCTTTCTCTCTCTCCCTCTCTCTCTCTCTCTCTCTCTCTCTCTCTCTCTCTATATATATATATATATATATATATATACGAGCACACCAAAAAATGGCCATGTTGAGAAGGATATTGACATATTCCACTAGAATCGTGTTGATACTGTTAATACATAAATCCTTCCTGAGGTTATTCGTGTTTGGTACATTGAGGTCGAACAATCCCAATAATAATTCATTCAATTAAAAAATTATTTCAATCTTTAGGTTGGTCTTCTATTGAATGACTATTGATTCTATTCATCCGTGAAACCGTGTGTAAATTTAGGTGAGATTTGCGAAATATGCCCTATGAAGGTTCATGCAGGATGAACATTCATAAACGAGTTCATAAACGAGAAGAATGATGCTTATAAAAATCAAACATTTCTTCTCAAAAAATTTTTTTCACAAATGAAAAGGTTCCGATTTCAATATATTTTTGGGAAAGATCTGATTCGGAGTGTTTTCAATAATTTCCACTAACATTATATGGCTTGATTTCAACAACCATTATTACCTCTTTACTGATTTATGGTCATCATCTATTCAGGTTACAAAATAATTAAGTTTCTAGCGAACTGCAGATAAGGTGTTCTTAATAATATTGATTTAATGATGATTTTTGCGAGGATTTGTTGTTGCAAACAATGTCTAGTTATTATATTGGTAAATATAATGGCAATTTTATATAGCTGTACCACTTTTTCAAGATTTTTCCAGAGATTGATAGACGCCAGAACGGTAATTTCGTTCTTTCATGCACTTTATCATCCAAATGTAATCTATGTGAGTTTGTAGTTTTATGCTTTATAACTCAAACCATGCGATTTGATTCTTGTTCACTAGTCGTGCTCATTATGATTTCGTATATATCAGACGGAAACCATGAATGAAAGCACTCGATAGTCTTGCAGAAATTGCTTTTGCTCATCCAGACGTAAAATGTGATCTGGATGAAGTATAATATTAAAATGAAAAATACAATATGAGGTAGATTAGGGATGGAAGACCAATGATGTATCAAAGATCGTTCAATTTTCTGTATTAGCCTTTCAATCTTTCAAAATGTCCTAGAGATTGAAAAAAATTTTCAATGATATTCTCCTCCAACACATAAAAAACAGTTTTTCTAAAAGAATATAATTGAATATATTGAAATGAAAAGAGTTCCATGTAATTTTTTCTGATATAACTCCAATGAAGAGTTGAATTTTGGAAAGGAATGTTTTGCCAAAACTGAGCAACCTCAAACCACAATTATTATATTATTTCATGGATAATTCATATTGAATAACTCCGTACAAAATATCCGATTAATTTTGATTGTTCCTAATTTTATCTAGAAAGTGAAATCTGCGGTCACCAACGAGAAATAAACGGAAAATCTTCATTCAAATGATTTCAGAATTAACGAAGCTACTATCAACTCAAATTTCGAACAAGAAATAATATGACTAATGAGAAACGTGTGTGTATTCATGTGGTGCTCCAAGGAGAAGCATTCACTATAATTGATCGATGTTATCAAGATCCCAGTTCGAATTTTTCATATTTTATGTAAACAATCTCCATTCATAGAGAGTAAGTTTTCAGCCAATTATTGAATATTCACAATAAATAAATCCCGAATGAAAATCCGGATTATAAGACCCCGTCACATGTGACGGGACAATAAGTTGAGGTTTAACAAACGACTGTATCAATAATTTTCAAAATTTCACATTCATCACATGTGAATAAAAATCTCATATCTATTTTTGAAACTCTTTACGCTGCCTACAAGAGCAAAATTCTTTTTCCCGAGCAAAACCACATAACATTTTTTCAGATGCTATTTTATTTATGTTCCTGAACTCATTATCTTTCAATTTTGGTTTGGTACATCGGTGTTGCCAGACTTAGCACTACTGAAATGGGATTTTGTATTTAGGGTACTACTCTCATCCATGGAACTCGTTCATAAATCTGAGAGTTTTGACTTCTCAGAAATACCATACATTTTTCAAATAAGTATTTCTCGTAAAATCATTTTCCGATTTCGAATGGAACATAATTTGAATTTTAAAATTTTGACGAATGAAATTTTTTGAATGACTTGAGCAAAAAATTTTAATTGAATTTTTCGGAAAATGGTAATAGGGATTCTTTATTTGTGTTGTCAGCATGTACTTTCTTTCAAAAACTGATTAACTAATTCTCCTGGTGAGATCATGGAGGCAAAACTGAAAAAAAACACAATATAATGAAAAATTCGTTGATCCTGCTTACAAAAAAAGCTAAAAGTGACTGAAGAAAGCGCTTCGACAGTGTTATAATCATATTAAAAATTTGTATTTCTTGATTCAAGCATGAGTTTCAACGAGATCGTCAAGATTTGGAGAAAATCGACTGATCTGGTCTCGGATCTGGTAAAACACTGCCCGTTCTGGCAATACTCCCGAGTGTAGTAACAAAATTAGAGTTCGCAAATATGCCAAGTACTCGATTGTTTCACAAAGGGCGCTGGTAATTTTTGTCACATATTACGGATAGGCAGACAGACAGAATGACAGGCATTAATTTTCTGGTAATTCATATCCCAGCCAATATCACAACAAATGATAGATGAAGTTAAAGATCTTTGGAAGACGAAATTCTGTAAGTGCGTTTTTTTGGCAACTTCTCAAGATTATGTGCCGGAGTATCGAATTCAACAAAATAGTGTTATGAAAATGTCTCTTCTCAGTAAAAATGTTTGATGGTTCACATTTACTATTGAAGGCATTTTATTTTTATTTTTCGAACAGGTGTACTATATTCAGCAGTTCCGTGTTCATGCATTGATAACTTGAAAAGCTCATTTATTCTTTTGATGCTGTACCTCCTATCAATTACATGGAGAAAAGAGGATCCAGTCGAACGATGTGATCTTTGTTTCTTATGGTCGAGTGAAAAACATCGCGGCTCTCTCATTAGGACATTATTATTAAGAAAGGCTATCATAACAAATTAATTATGTGATTAAACTGATGGAAATAATAATAATTTGAGATGTTGCATTGAGAAAGCGCCTTATGTGGTTTACTTAACTGATCCCAATTCCACGCATCACTGCTAATAGTATGGACGCAGGCGGATCTATGCCGAGAAATATGAGAAAATGATTGCGTATGTGAGGAATTTAACATTTTTTTCAATGAAATATACCTTCAATGACTCGATTATGAAGTTTGCATATCAATATATAATACACAGACTGCATGTGAATCTACTATATGATGAAATTCCTCAATACTATCGAATGATAAATAAAAATCAAGTTGAATCAGGGAATAATCTGAAAAAACATTTTTTTGCTGTATGTTCTTTACTGGCCGAAGTATGGAATAAAATAATGCGGATTCAAATAGCAAGAATAGTTGAGTGGTTTCAATCGACGCAAAAAAAACACTTCCTAGGACAAATAACAGTTACAGACTAGGCCGGGATAAAAGTCTTACTTCTCATAGAAAGGAAAAAAAGATCTATTTCTTATACTTGAACTGAGACAAACATCGTTATTCTTCCTTCTTCCCTTTCTTCCCATTAGGACCGATGTATTCCTCGCCTGGGGGCATTTTTGGTTGATGCAATAAAAAATGAAAAAAATCATATGAATTCACGTAGATTGGTTGTAGGTTCTTAATAATCCAGGTGAAAATATGCATTTTATTATAATTTGATTTTGTAACATTCTCCATGGTTCCAATGAAATGTTAAAAAACAACCACAGGACAGCTAGTCATTTTTGACTAAGGCCCTCATCAGAGTTATCAACAATCGAATCCAAAATAAAAGAATTGAAAATGGAAATCGCAGTGAAGCATAGAAATCTTGAACATGATAAGATTATTGAATTCTCCAATATCCACTATTTACTTTCAATTCGAAATGCCTATCACAACACTAGCTCGTTAGCTATAGGTTGGCAAGTCCATTGAAATAATAAATTATCGGATACTCCTTCAAAAGTTGTATTCAATTCGAATGCCCCCACAGGACAGCTATCTGTTTCGGGCCCTCATCAGGTGTAGCTTGGCAAGGTCCTTGTGACTGAAGACACCACATGAAAAACTACTAAATTGACAGCCAGTGAGAACCAGAGTCCGGAACAGTTAGCTCGCCTGTCGTGGCATTTGAATTAGTTTATGAAGGATCGTATTTAATAATTCAGGTTGTAGCCGTTAATATGTGGTAGATCACCAAAAATGAGGAATGAAACTTCCTTTTGATGCCATTTGTATTTTTCACCAACATACTAACAATGAATTCTATATGAAATGTATTGACATTCTGAATACATCAAGAGGAGAATAATGATTATATCTTTTCGAATCGCAAAAACTTTTCTATTTTGTAAGAAATGAATAGAGAAAGGTCATCATCCAATATTTCTGAATAATTTACCAATTTAATTCTAATCGATTCACAACGGCGACGAAACTTCATCATAGATGAATATTCAGCAAGGAGAATGTATTCACAGCAGGGGCATAATATGCTCTGTGGCAAATTCCAAAGTCTTCATCGTAACAGACCGATTACTGGTGAATATTGGGGATGTCTAATATAAAAATGATATGATATAATATTATTGAAATAATAGGAAACTCGTGATGCCACCATGTTATTTAAACTATCTATGATGAATAGAAAACGACGGTAATAAAGATCAGTAGCGAAAATCAAAATCTATCGGGATGAAGTCCAATGATATAAAATAATCCAGCTGTAAGTATAAACACCATCTCTACAAGTTCATTCTATATAAAAAATAGTAGTGATGTAGCGAAACCTCAAAGAGAACGAGAAGATAAATTTCAATTGAGAGTATGCACCGCTCAAAAAAATTAGATATTATTGTAAAAAACCGATTATCTACGTTATTCAATTGAACTGATTCAATATGAAGACATTGGTTCGAAAAAAATCACGATTCAATCTTTAGTAATAGCTAAAAAGGCAGTAGTTTACCCTACGTTATTTAGTGATAGCAACCGAACATCAGGCAAGAGCGAACTATATTATATTCACTCACGAAGTGAACGTAATTTTCATCTAATAAGTATGTCGACCGCCTTTCGAAGAGCAAGGATGGTACAGATTGTAATGGATGGTACCGACTGGAATGGATGGTACCGGCTGGAATGCAGTGCAGAACATTCTCACGTTCACCTAAGTCGAAGGATAGACAAGCGATGATCATTATATCACAATCAGTCGAGGACTGAGTCACGGTGAAGATTTGAGGAGAGATGAAAGTGACCATTACTATACAAATGATGTTGTGATTTTATTCCTGTTCGGGCAATACATTTGATTATGAATAATGATAAGATTCAAAATTTAGAAATGGTCGAAGGTTCTATATTTTCAGGTTCTCATCAAAGGAAATATTAATGGTGATACCATTTCCAAGAAGATGTGCTACTGACTCATGACTCATGACTCAATCAGCATGTGGAATGATGAGATCAGCGTGCCACAGCTGTCAAAATGAATAAACGGTTCTTCATTAAACGGAAAATGAGATTGGTGGTGTCAATAGTGTGGGAATAAATATTATATACCCCGTATTTTATAGTCATTATATTCTCATCATGGTAATAAAAATATAAATAAGGAATAGCTAAGATGCCTAGGAAACCCTGGTGTATCTACTTATACCTGAATAATTTTGGGATAAACTTGGCGAGATCCGATTGCTTGATTTTTGAGATCATAAAAACTTCAGATCGCTATTGTAGATGGCGATCAGTCATATACCATATGAAGCTTAATTTTCACTAGAGAAAAATGTGCAACCGAATATTCCACTACTGTTTATTATTTGCCCACTGAGATTTTGACAGCGCTGACAGCCAATCGAATGCGTTTCAGAAAACGTGCATGTAACGAGGAAACCTACCGTACACAACCTGTCAATCCCGTCACTGTCACCTGCTACCTCTACCCTCTACAAGTTTTTAGTGTTTTTATATCAGTTTGTAACACTAGACTTTGATTCCGAGAAAATATACTTCGCCCATTCACCTGAGAATATACGACAAAGTTGCTTTCTGGTAAAAAAAACATAATAGTGTATTGAAAGTGATATGGAATTGGGGATGCACACATCAGTTATGCAACGGTTCAAAATACGTATCACATCGATATTTCCTTCATTTAAACAATTGTTTTCAATATATCATTGATAAGAGCTATAAATGTTTCCTCTTCGATATAAGACTTTCACTCAAGATTTTGACTGTCCACACAAAATACAAAATCTTCTACATTTCGTGAAAAAGTACTTGTAATAACTTCAGAACTTATTCTACTTATATAGACTTTTAAACACTGTTGAGTGCGAAGAAATAATTTCAGATAGTTTTCATTGACAACAATAAACCTCAAAGTTACGTCAATCTGACAAAACAGACATTTGACAGATTTTCGAAAATGCTCATATACAAAAATTAGAAAGCTTTTGTAATCGTCGATTGTTTTTCGCCAAGAAATTCCAAACAAAATCGAATCAGTAGATACACCAGGGTTTTCTAGGCATCTTAGAAATAGCCATTGTAAAATGAAGATAAACGGAGTAAAAATAATTACTCCTCTATAAAGAACTTCATTACAACATGGCGTAGTCGGAAAGGCAAACATTGCAAATAAATTATGGTGGAAGCAATACACACAAGAATTTATTGGAACACATTTATTAATTGGGAAAACGGAACTTGATGAGTTGATGTCAAAGTGGCTGTCACTGACGACAAAAAATTCCAGAATAAAACCATTCAAAATCAAGGAAGATGATCCAAATACATGGATGAAAGCATATACATATCGATTAAGTGGATCCACAAAAAATTCAAAATTTGCGATTCAACTCGTCTGATATCGCTTCACAATGGTATGAACAAAAACTGTGAATCAAGTATAGATTCATGGTCAGAATGGAAATATTCCTTCATTATGGCATTCGATGAAGACAGTGTCAGCAAATGGGGTACAAACTTTGGCTTATAAACTCCAGCAAGAGCCGATTCTACATTATTTTTATGAGAAACAACGATTATTGTTCTCTGCTGATAATGATCTATCTGAAAAGTCTATTATCTCACTTATAATATTGGTCCTTTCATCCTATCCGATGCGAGAGCAATTATGCTCTAATGACATAAAATCAAAAATGGAATTCCAGCTGCTGAAATACACAAAATATGGAAGAAATTCATCAGATTTTCAAAGTAGGAAGTACAGAAATGATACACCAGGAAACCTAAATGCAGAACGTAAAAGAAGCTCTTCCTCTCTTAGGAAGAAAGGAACCTTCAAATAAATTAAATTACAACCATCACAGTGAAATTGAAGATACAGAAGAAATTAATGATTTTGAAACTTATCCCATTTACCCTTATTGTTGTAATATCAGTTATAATAATAACGTAGAAATAATTGATGTGAACGGATTTGAATTGAGAACTCTATATGATACAGGCTCTGAAATTGATTTGATAAATGAGCAAATAGTTGAAAAAATGAACTTATTTACTTTTTGAAAAAAAAAATACTAATAAGAAGCTTGGCTGGTTGAACAAAATGCTTTTTCAAAGCCAAATTGGACTTGGTCGGAAATGTCATGAAAATCAATCCTGCAGTTATTAAAGATTTGTCATTTGATCTGATCCTAGGTCTCAATGAAACGATGAAGGAACTTAAAATCTTCAATGAGTCACCTTTTGCCATGAATGACTTCTCAGAAAAACAATAAACAACAATCTACCCTATAATCATAAATGATTTGGATCATAAACCATATAAGTATGAAACTGCATTCGATCTCAGAGAAAATCCAAAAATTATAAAGTTCAAGCGATATAGATTTTCTTGAGTAAAAAAAAATGTGGATGAAAGACAAAATAAAGGATATGTTGAATAGAGGACTCATTAAACAGTCAAGCTAACCATTTGCTTCACCATGTGTTCTCAATGAAAAAATTATGGAAGTTTCAGGCTATGTGTTGATTACAGTCAAATAAATAAAGAGACAGAGCTTGATCCATTTCCACTCCCGATGATAAATGATATCATTGAAAAATTTTATGGCTGTAAATACTTCACTAAGATAGACTTGAAAGATGGTTTCTGGAATATTAGTATAAGCAAAGGTACTAGAAAATGTACAGTTTTTGTCATAGAAGAGTGGCAATATGAATTCCTTAGACTTCCTTTCGTATGGAAACATTCAAGGGCAAATTTCCAAAGAATTATACAGGAGAACTGTTGGATGATAATGTGATTGCATTTATCGATGATATAATGTGTGGAGGATACACACTATCGGAATGTGAAGAAATAATTTCTAAAATTTTGAAGAAATTAAATGATAATGAAATATTCTGAATGATATGACTTCGAAATCAATTCTAAAAAATGTTATTTTTGTGTTAAAGAAGTACCTTTTCTTGGAAGAATAATAGATGGAAATACAAAAATAATGGAGAATGAATTAACGGAAAAGTAAAGAACATAAAAAGACCTCAAAATATTAAATCACTTCAGTATTTTACGGGATTGACTAATCATTTCAGGAGTTTAATACTGAATTATAGTCAAACTGCTCGACCACTGGAGGAACTGAAAAGTAAAAATAAAAAACTTGTTTGGACCAAGTAATGTAAGAAATCATTTGCAAAACTGAAAGAAATAATTACATCTGAACCCATACTGAGAATTCCAGACCCACGTCTACAATATGAAATGTCAACAGAGGAAATTAAAAACAAGCAGCTGACAGTCATAAGCTATTAGTCTCACACTTTTTCGAAATGTGAAGTGAATTACTCTGTAACTGAAAAAGAATGTTTGATAGATGTGAAAGCAGTAAAACATTTCAGAACTTAGTTGGAAGGAAGAAAATTCAAAGTGCATACAGATCATAGGGCATTAACGCAACTTTTAACCACTTGCGATTTGAGAGATAGATTGGCGAGATGGCAAATTTTTTTGAGAAGTTTCGGAATGGATATTAACCACAAGATTGGTGATGAATTGAAAGATGCAGGTGCTATATTATCTAGATTAAGCATTGATATACCCGATGATGTTCAGGATTCCTTTAATCGTTAATTATCTAGAAAATTTGGGAAATGGAAAATATTCAGTCAAAAGTAGGGATGTGGTAAAAGAGATTCTTCAGTTGCATCATGATGATCCGGCTTCAGGAGTCCACGATGGATTCTATAAAACTTAATATAAAATCAAAGGAAGATTTTTCTGGATGAGTAATGATATCAAAAACTATGCCAAAGCTTGTGAAGTATGTCCAGTATCATAACTAAAATATTCGAAAAATCTAATTTCAATTTCAGAATGCTGTGAAATTCCATATGAAACAATTCACCTCGATTTCACAGAAATCCAAAAGAAATCTAACCTCAAAACAAATACGAAGTTTTTCCTGATTCTCATTGATGAAGCATCAAGACACATTCCTTCGAAAGCAATAGAAGAGAATGGCACATCAAGCTAATAAATATAGAGAATTAAAACCACCAGTATTGAAGGAAGGAGAAAGTATTTTAGTGAGATTTCATAAAATAAGAAAAGAGTATATAACGAAAGGGCCATTTCAAGTTATAAGGACCAAGATCATTGATGGTATACCTACATACGTGATTTATGATAATGATAGACAAGCAGAATTAGCCTATATTTTCAATATCAGAAAAATTCATGACAGGATTGATGAATTCTGAAGAAGGGGACTTTGTGGGAATAAATATTATATACTCTGTATTTTATAGTATTTTCACCATGGTTATAAAAATATAAATAAGGAATTGTCATTGCAAAATAAAGATAAACGGAGTAAATATAATTACTATCTCTATAAAGAACTTCATCTTAAATAGTATAACAGGCAATCGAATGGTTACGATTAGGAGTTCCAGAGCTATTCAAATTCGATATTTTCCGTCCATCAACGGAGCTACTATTTAGAGAATTTGGACAAGCATCCAAATCGTCCAGTAATATTTTTATAATTCAAGTATTCGTACTAGTATTATGATTCCATATATGTTCATGTGTTCGTTTGCACACATTGAATGAGCGATTAATTTGTAGAATCGGTACATAGAAATATTGGCAGAAAGCAAGTTTAGGTTGATCCGAGAATAATTTCAAAACACTACAATATGCTTTTTATTCTGAACAAATTTCCGAGCAAGTAGGGTGAAACACTGAGAATACACCCTACCGACTTTGTTAGTCGAAAAGAGGCAAAGGTAAAAAATTAACAAGAAGTCATCTCAATTTTTTTACCGATCATATAAATTCGAAAGATGGGCATGAAAGTTACGCATTAGGAAAAACTATTCAAATCCTAGTACACCTTCGCAAGATAGTAGTGGAGGGCACTTTGTTTTGAAATTTTGTAATCACCGGTATTTGCATGGGCTATGAGGAGGACACTTTTTGCTGGATTTTTTTAAAGATTAACGACAAAAAGGACTACAAGGTTAATAAGAATTGATGATTTGCTATTCAAATGCATTTCTTTTGTAACAATTATTTGTACATGAGTTGGATATTCTCATACAACTTCGGAAAATTGAATACCGAATTGAAAATGCTTATGCAATGAGATGTTCGATAGTTACTCAATCCCAAATAGAGCATGAAAATTTTGACTCGATTCCGGGGAGGCTTATGTAACGAACCGCATTGAAAATATATAACGATCGAGAGAACAATCGCATTATCTCAGCCAGCTATACATCTTCGTCGGCATTCATGTTTGAACAAAGGCTTCGTATGATGATGGTATTGGGGGCCAATCTATTGTATGCACAGATCATCTTGCTCGCGAACTTTCAATAGGAAGCAGGATGATCCCAGTTGATGCAACACGGAGAAATTCACTTTCTACAGTTTACATTAGGTAAGTACCACCATTCTTCAAATTGCTCTTTCGGTCATTCATTCATATTAGTTCATTAAATTCTCCAGCTTCATCATTCGAGCTTGTTGTCTCTCACTCCGTTGAACATCGCCCCTTTCTTTGTAACACAGTCAATTATTTTCCGAACGAATCAAGTTACACTCTTGTCTGATCCATTGTTGATTTTTTGTTTCTTCACTATGGTTGCAAAAAAAGTAGGCTATTTGAAAAAAGCTATAATGATATTTATTATTCAGATTGAAATGTCAGAATTTGAATAACAAATTAACATTGGGATATTAATAACGTAGATCAGAGAGGCGCTTGATGAAGAAATGATGTATGCTTTAACGCGCTGTGTACTGCTTGTGTCGAACATGGTTTCGGCAACTCTGAAGAAGATTAATTAGCCCAATTGTTTATAGTTTTTATCATATTATTATAAATTATTGAAAAATAATAAATCGACCACTGACATTATATTTCTTTTATAAATGAAATCACTTTCTAAGTAGGTACGACAAGACAAATAAAAATAGCATTTCTGGCATTCGGTTTCACCGGGTTTCACAGACCGATTTTGGTACTGATGTAATTAAAATCATGTTAGTATTGGAGGATTGAGGACTAATTGAAAGAGACATGAAGAATCCAAAAATCCAGATCGAGAGTCGGTTGCATTGAGATCAAAAATCGACTTGAACATTTTTTGGTTTCGGAGATATACGAGAATACCGAAAAATACATAATGATGGAGATACCTGTGGATCTGCACATACTTTAAATGAGTTGTGTTATACTTTTACTTTCGAATACCCCCTCAAATTTACTTTTTCAAATGCGAGTCTATATTTTTTGTTGCAATTATTTTATCTGGAACGTTTATCACATTATGATAATTGGATATTCTTCCTACTTTTTTTTCGATATTGTCAGAGGTTTCGCCAAAACCTCACCTGCTACCTTAGTAATATGTCCATAAACAGTTAATAAATATTTATCATGTGCAGTGACAGATTTTTTGGGCCAATTCTTTACAGTCTGCCTTTGGAATAGGAAATACTTGGATCTGAAACAAATCATAATCTGCAAAAAAAAATACGCGCTACGTGGTACTTCATGGCTAACCCAGAAATTGCTCTTGATGAAACACACTGTATACTTCCAAAGAGTATGCCTCATAATTTTTTTTCATCCTCACGATGAGACTGATTTCAGTTGTAATTGGCGTACTTACTGGAAAAGTTGGTTTTCAATAAATTTCTTCGCAATACATTCGGGGAATTTGTAAATCACCCTGTATCATTTGAAACAGTATACCTTCATATTTTTTAATTTGATCGATGTTTTTAAGTGTAGCAAATGTGAAGCAGCCCATAAAAAGGTTTCTCTTTTTTTCATAATTCACCGCTAATGTTGAATATTGTTATTTGTTCATTTATTTATCACTCTGTGTATGGTTTACTTGCTTTATAATTTTTTGAAGTTGTTACTGAAGCTATAAAAACAGTTTGAATGGAATGTCAAGCAGAAATAAAAAATTCTGGAAAGTACAGGTATAAAATATTGCTAATGATGTTACTAGGAGTAAAAAAAGTGTCGATTGGAGTGCTGAAAGTCATTGGATGAATGGACCGTGCTTTCTAAGAATGCCAGAGAAAGAATGAATGGAACAAGCTGATGATTTTTCTGTTGATACCTCAGAAATTAAGAAAACTATTTTGTAGCTGTCATAGCAAATGATACAGTTTCAAATTTTTTGCCAAATATCGATAGATACTCGAGATAATAATAGATATGAGAAACATTACTTTCTCGTCTAAACTCACTTCAAATGAGTTAGCGGTCGCTGAAATCAAACATCAGTATCAAACATTAAAAAAATATATATTTCGAGTAGAGGTCTATTTATTGATGAAAAATAATGAATTGCGGAAAACCAGTAAACTCTACAAACTGTCGCCCTTTCTGGAGGAAAAAGGAATCATTAGAGTGAGTGGAAGGATAGGAGCATCTCACTGGATCTCTGAAGAGACAAAATATCCCACCACAACTCCTACGAGTTTCCCTGTGCAAAGATCTGGGAGTCACATTCGATGAAAAACTCACTTTTGTGAATCACATAAATACAGTCGTATGCGAGGCTACACGTAGGTTGGGCTTTCTCATTCGGAATTGTAAGGAATTTCAATCTTTTGAGGCATTACGTAATGTTTATTACTCGATTGTAAGAACCAAACTGCAATATTGTAGTGTTATATGGAACCCTTATCACATAAAATATGTGGATATACTAGAATCTGTACAAAAAAAATTCTTAAAATTTGCATTCTTTAAAAAGCATGGGGTTTATCCTGTAAGAAGATATGATTATAACCTTTTGCTAGGGGAATTCAACTTATCATCATTGAGAAAACAGAGGGAAATCGATAACCTTATTTTTCTTCACAAATTGATCAACAACAGTATAGATTCCCCTTGCCTGTTACTGTCTCTCAACTTCAATACTCCAAGAATTACGTCCACAATTAACCATACGTTTCGTCTCAACAATTGTAATTCATGGCATCATTATTATTGCCCCGTCTCAGATATGTGTAGAAGTTACAATAATTTGCGAGATATCAATGTAGATATATTTTTCATGAACTCGAAATGTTTCAAAAGGAAAATGTATAGTCTTATTCCTAACTAATCTTAAACTTTGCAAGCGTTTACCTCAATTTTGTAAAATACACCTGTTACTGGGCTTTAAGCCTGTTGGATGTATAATGTATAAATAAATAAATAAATAAATAAATAAATGAATAAATTTTGGAGCCAAAGCATAGATGAACCCGTTTGCTGGTCCACAACTAGCAAGTAAGAACAGGACATCACTCGCAAAACATGGGACAAATGAAATCAGGCAAAATATTACTTACTAACTTTACGGACGGCTGTGAGAAGCTGTTGGATTTCATGCCACTTTCGCATAAATTCTAGAGCCAGGTCTGTCATACCAGAAATGAGACCTTTGCCCCCTCGCGAACTCGAGAGTTTTGTTAGACCTTTCTCTTCTTCGGGTAAGGACTTTTTTGGACCAATAGGCATCACTCATGGAAGAAGGAGAGAAAAGAGATACGGCGTTCTCTCAACCTGTTTGAGCACCAGAGCCGTTCATCTCGAAATAAAAGGTTCGTTGGATACTAGCTCTGCTATTATGGCCATCAGACGGTTCATCGGAAGGAGAAGTTTTCCAAGCCGGATATTCTGTGACAATGGTTCAGATTTTACCGACACGAAAAAAGAACTGAAGAAATTCCTAGAAGAGCTGGACCAAAATGAACTTCACAGCCTTTCTTCCATCAGAGGAATTGAATTCCAATTCAATTTACCAGCCGACCCCACATGAGAGGTAGTTGGGAGAGGTTGGTGAAGCCAGTCAAAATTGCCCTCAAAGCAATCCTCAAAGAGAAAACCCCTAGAGAAGAGGTACTTCGGACTTGTATGATAGAAGCTGAAAGTATCGTCAATAGTCGACCTTTAGTTCACGTGCCCTTGGAAACGGTGGCTACGAGAATATATGCCAACACTGACGAGAACAACGAAGTGGTTCAGTAAAAATCCAAGAAATGTCAAAGTTGGCGATATCGTGATTTTGGTTGATGGTGATCTTCCCCGGAACTGCTGGCCAAAAGGAAGAGTAGTGGCCGTCAACACAGGAAAATATGGATACGTGAGGAATATGGATGTGACTCAAACGGCTACCTATAGAAAACCAGGAGTGATGTTATGTTTACTGGATATTCGAAATATCGATATCGAATTTTGTGATGGAAATATTTCTTTCCAATACAGGGGGAAGAATGTTGTTATTTGTACATTTATTAAATACTCTGTGTATGGTGTATTTTATAATTTTTCGATGTTACCAAAGATAAAAACAGTTTGAATGGAATGTCAAGCAGGAATAAAAAACTCTGAGAAGTACGAGTTTATTTTTGATGTAAAGTTGATTATTCTATCAGCAACCGCAATATTTAATTGATTCATTTTGGGATAACCAAATTATTCATTCAATATCTTGTTGAGATGTATTGATTTCATTCAATATTTTCGACAATACGTCGTTACATGTTTCAATAGGGTTGAAAAATACATACAATGAAGGTTCGAACTAATACCACTTATACCACTTATTCTAACAAATAATAAAATAATATATCTTCCAACGTTGAAAACAATTTCACGGAATATTTTTTTTTCGAAAATTATCCAGATATATCGATTGAAAAAATCTAGAGTTAAGATCTCCTACTACATGTCATCAATGAAGAGGGGTTTGAATAGACTAAACGTTTATGAATGGAACATTGTCATACATTATCTTTTCCACTTGTCTCCACTGAACTGACTGATGTAATAAAAAATATGAAGATCGTCGAAAAAGCGACTGATAGGATCCCAGAAAACAAACGTGTTGTTACGTATTATATTCGAAAAAGGCAATACTCAAATTTATAGGTTTACCATCCTTTGCTTGCCAAATTGGTCTTCGGTTTGAATCCGGCCGGCAGTAGAGGATTTTGCATTCTCAGTCGTTGGGCTGAGGATTGGATTTATGACCAGCGTATGCTTTATTTCAAGTAAGTGTGAGACGTAGGTTGTAAAGAGCTCAATCCTTATAAACGGCAAGCCTCCGTGTTAGGATTAGCCCGTTCAAAAAGAAAACTACATTGATCATACAATTTTCGAGCACTATCTTAGGTAAACGACACCTAGTTCACGAAAAAAAAACATTTTGAGAAGCATTGTTTGAAAAACCAATGAGCCACTCCTTATCCTCCCACAGTTTACGAGTTCACATTGCCGAGCGTGAAAAAAGTGAACATCCTATATAGAAATTATTATTGCTTTCCTGTAGCGAATCCACTGATTTTTTCGTTCACTTGAAAAGCTTTTTATGTGAGTTTTGGAAAATTATTCATGTAAATCTGAATCCCAAATCATTTTTACTGAGCACTAAACAGTTCAAATAATTTTATATGTTTAAAATATAAATTTTCAGGTCGAATTTTGGAATAATTCTCATAGAACAGTTGGCCATGGCAATTTTTATTGTACTGGTCTGCAGATGATGCATAAAAGCAACCGATATCAAGTGATTCTTCCGAATATACCTACCATCTGCCATCTAAAAATCGAAGCTTTCGATTTCGTCATCGCCAGACTTTCAACCCTCACGTGACTGACTCATGATTAATTGATTCACGACGATTATCATTCAATATTTCTATAGATGCAACATACGTTCGAAAAATGGAGGTTGGAAACGAAAGATTTATTAATAATTCATGAAGTAATGATTCGACGGAAACGATGATGATGATGACGACGATGATGTATATGTTCTTCTGGCAATGAGTTTGTAGATTTTTACGAATGATCATCGATTAGCAAAGGGACTGTCTGATTACTGAGGCTATTTTCCATTTTGCACTGTAGAGTGAAAAAAAATTCGTTGTTGTCATTGTTTCACATTGAAGAGATATTAAATTATTACAATCTTTTCTAATAAAAAAATATCTATTTATAACAACAGAAATATAATATTTTCTGTCGACCCCTCGCAATTCACTTCAAGTTATAGTGCTAAATACTACATTTTTGAAAATGACATTACATTTGAAGTTTAACATTGTTTTCGATTTCCTAATGGTGTTGAATTTCAATATATGTTAATATGTGATATTATAAACATTTAGATATATGATGAAGTCCAGCTGGGATTTTCATCATAATATGATATGATATAATTTCAGTATGATTGATTTCTTGTATTATCATGAGCACTTAAAAAAAAACAAGTTCTTTGACCATCGATGAGTATAGTAATGTACATTGTAGCTAACAGATCTTCCAGCTTTTTATTGAGGTACTGAAATATTGTACACTATATTATTGAAGCCATCTTTTCTCTTCGATAGATAGATAATGGAAAACACATTCGTGAGAAAGAGTTGTTCAAATTTTTTTATTTCAAAATGAGCTTCATGAATTTCCATTATTAATAGCTAAAAGAGTTGAGCCAATTTCTGAATGAATATATCAATTGTGCTAATATCGGTTCGACATCATATTGAACATCATTGTATAGGTAATAAAATAAGTATGATTCATTCCTTGACAGAGTAACGTTTAAAAATATCCCAGTTTTTAATCTTCCCTGCAAATATCAAATTATTTTCGATTACCATAAAATTCATAAATTATCGAGTCATTACCAATTCACATTTCAGCTTTTCGAACAATTTTTGCTTTTTTGTCCTAGTCTAATATGGAACTCAATGAAAAATACGAAATCAAGTTACCACGACTCAGAATTCTGATTCATGATGGAACCTGAATAGCATTAATACTAATTAGGCTCGATTCAAAGCTATAATTACCATTATTACCGTCGATATTTGCCAGACTTCCGATTTGTAAACAAAGTCGCGAAGTGAACCTCATGACTGTTGATTGCGTCGGAAGACCTTGAAAAATATAAACGATTGGATCCCATTTCCTTGACATATCTCGAATCGAATTCGTAATGGAACAGTTTTATATGTTCGGTTCAAATTAAGGTTTGCATTGAAGATTTAAACACTACTTCAACTCATGGAATTGACCGACACTTGATGAAAATCCATGAAAACTCTATTGAAATAACACTTCATTCTTTGATTTTCACTAGACAGTCTACCAAACCAGTCTACGTGTTTCGCTACACAATAGCTTCTTCAAGCAGGATGAAAAAAAACATGAGAATTTTCAGTTTCAACTTCGACGACTGTTTGTTAACGATTTAGCGGTTAGTGATGAAGTGAGCAATAGGTAAACTTCAGTAAGGGTTTGGCATAATTTTACCTGGAGGAAAATTAATTTTAGCGTTTGAAATCAATTCTGGTATCATTATATTCTTCTGGAGAGTATATTTTCCATTATTAAAGTATCATTATTGATGATTTCTTTTCAGAGGACTTCTGTCGAATGACGAAGGAACAGTTACAAATGCTGAATGTTTCAAGAATATCCAGGATCAGACCGGTCACATCGATGTCTTTAATAACTTTGTCCTTGTAGAGGAAATTGTTCATCATGGCTTCCTGTTTTTTCAGCCGCGTATTTTCAGTTTTTTTCAACTTTCAACGAAGTTCTCTGTGACCTTCCCACATAAAGAACATTTCTCGCACTGATTTTTTTTGAAATCGTTAACAAACTATCATTTTTGTAGAGTGGCATAATCTCATCATTTATTCAAAAACTATCAGAAAATTATTTCATTTGGAAACATGTTAATATTGGAGAAGAGTGTGAAGTTTTTACAAACTTTTTTCGGATCTTCTCCAAATCGAAACAAAGCTCTATATAGGATGGGTAATTGTTAGTGAAAATCATGTAGGAAAAAACGTTTCTAATCGAAATATATGAAATGAAATGGTAGCTGCGTCAGAGACCTCGAAAACATCATTGTATTTCCTCGAACCAGATCTCGAATCGAATTTGACTAAGAACACTTTTTTATACACATTTCTGTTGAAGAATGATAATTCCACTTCTTCCGCGTCATAGTTCTTTTTTGGAACCGAGTAATTGTTTATTGTTCTCCAAGGACGTGTTCAGGAAAAGACGCGACAGAAGGAAGGAGAAGACGCGATAAGAGTAGGTAATGTATGAAGGAAATGGTAGAATATGTAGGAAGGTCATCGTGTGCCACGGATATGTTTTATACCAGGTGAATCTGGTGATTTAACGACTCCCATCGTCATATCGTATTGTTCTATGTGGCAACTGATATATTAAGCTTGATACAGAAGAAATAACACTACCAATCTAAAACTTATAACAGACAACACTTGGTTCCAAGCAAACAAATTGAAATTGAGTTATGACAAAGAAAATTTTAATTTCCGAATTGGGAGCGATAATCGGTACTGTGAATTGTAAAAACCTTGTTTTGGCATCGACACACTTGTCACTTCAGTAGGAACAAGTTATCCAGCACTATATATTTATGTTCTACTACAAATTCAATATATCACCAGCTTTGCACGAAAGCATAGAGCTGATGAGCAATATTTTTCTCTGATTGGTATCATTCACATTCAACACGTTAGCATCTTTAGAAGATATTGATACTACTGAAGACACAATTTCGTTATCGTAACGCGCGTCTGAGTGGAAATTGAAGAGAGCTGAAAAAATGAGTGAGAACGAATAGTTATTGCGGTGACAGATAAGGTGAAGAATAAACAAAAAAATGAGTTCGAACAATGAAAAGGTGGGTACGAAACTGGATAAGTCAAAATCAAGTGATTTCAAGAATGAAAAAATACATTGAAGTAATGGAAAACAATTCAAGTTTTGAAAGTATCAAGTGATATGGAAAAAATTTATTGTAGTAAATGAAAATAGATGAATTATTTACAGAAATTACAATGATTCTTTGTAAACCGCATAAAGAAGCTTTTGGGAGTATGAAAACATATTTGTTTTCAATCGACTCATCGATACCTACAGATGTTCGAAAACTAAATCAGAACTCGCTAATCAATGGAATATAGCAATTATCACGTAGGTATTTCTTCGGGGGTTATATTCCGAGTGCACCAAGTTTAATCGGTTAAAATGTGTGCTGCAATTCCATGATTCTTGAAATTTTGCTTAGCAAATGACTCGAATGTATGATAATTTGATAAAATCCCGAGACCGCAGGTCGAGGGATTTTATTTCAAATTATTATACATGAAAGCATTTGCTCGAAAGCAAAATTTTGAAAATCATGAAAATGCACACATTTTGGTCGATTGAACTTGGTGAATGAGGGATATATGTTTAGGTTTTTTCCAGAAAACATGTAAACTCAGGAAACATCAAAATCGAACACAGGAACAATATAGTACCAGAGATAGTACCTGAAAAGTGATCCAAACGCCCGGTTTATTTCGAACATTTTAATCGGTTAAAAGGTCTAGTGCATTTAATCGCTGTAAAACTCTGTAAAAGCAGTCTAGCCTTCAACTGTTTCTTCGTTTATTCGCATTGAGGGAAATAATCAACTCAAATGAGGGTTAACATTATTCCAAGTGTGTAAAAATTACCATCACTAACACTCTACATTTTTTCATACTACCAAGTTATCAGAGCCGAATTCTAGCGATAATAAAATTTAGACTATCAGCAGTGGTAATGACTGAGCTGCGAATGTGAATATTTGATAAATATTCCAATGAGTGATCCTCAAACGACACATAAATTGAGAATAATTTGGGCGTGTAAACGTAATTACGCCTTCAGTTGTCGTTTATTTAATTACATTATGCGCAGAATTTATAGGAGTGTTCGAATACCTGGGCTCCATCGGTATTCCTTCGACTTGGGCCAGTCTATCGGAATTTCCGCTATACAAATATGATCATGAGGTTTTTATTTTCCGGAGAGATAGAGGATGGAACAGATACATTCTCTGGAAAATTTGCTAGGCAAGTAATCCTTGAATGGCACCACATTATATTCAAAGGAATGAGCTGGTTATTGATCATATGTAGCCTGAGTAACATTTTCAAAATTGAAGAGAAGACTGATAGATACGTAGTTCTTCAAATGCTCCAACATACATAGACGTCTAAAATCGATTTTATTTTCGGATGAAATAAGGACTAAGATTAAAACAGATGTTTTAATTGGCCCCAATGCATCTAAATCTAAAGAGACAAATATGTAACACAATCAGTTTGGAACTCGAAACTGCTTCCAAATAACAAAATTCATCCCTTTCATCACCATCATGATGGGATGGTGGGTTCAATTGAATTCCGTCTCATGATTTGGATTGGGGATTGGTTTCACTTAGACTTTCACATCTCATCCATGCGTGTGCTAGGAATATCACACTTTTAAAGAAAAAAAACTTGTAAATCCTTAGTTCGCACAAGTTTCAACTTTTCAATGATTGACATTATTAGGGGTGCGTAAGCTGCTTAGCGGATAGCACCACCATATCGAAAAAAAACTATACAGGGTGGAGCACTGAAAATGAAACAGATAGAATATATTCAAAGCACATGTGTTCTGAAAAAAATGCAGAAATATGTCGATTTTCAATCCAAGGGAGATATATTTCTATTATAACCTCGACTGTGATACCTCTCACCCCACCCCACGGTCACTGTCTCCCAAACGATCTGAATAGGAAAAGTAGTAAGTGTGACACATTATTGAAAAAGGCGTTTCATAAAAAAATCAGTCATGTCGATGTTTGCTACCTAACTTTATATTTTGGCGCCCTCTTGCGGAAAAAAACTGTTCCGTATTCCAAATTCACAAGCTAATTTGAAATAAATTCAGCAACAATGCATTATGGAATTTTTCTAAGCGAAATAACAAAATGGTGACTTTACAATGGTGGACAGGATTTACAATTATGGTCCGATTTCATTCAAAATTGATTAGTGGTGGTTTCAGGGTTGGAAATGTTTGTCAATACAAAAAATCAAATGGTGGCTCCAAGATGGCGGATGAGAATTGTAATTATGTTCCGATTCGATTCAAAATTGGACTGTGGGGATTATGTGTACAGATTTTCAGCATGACTGAATGAAATTGAATAAAAAGTTTTTTATGAATGTGATGAGAACAAATGGAAAAACTTGTGTTTGTGTACGAACTAGGTATTCTTGCGCGGTAAAATTTTAATTCTGTTACGCACAGAATAACCTACGTCACACATAAAGGAATGCTTTTCAGCACATTTATATGAAAGCTTTTTTATCGATTATATTATTTTTTTAGTCATTTTGGAAACTTGTAGAACTTTCATATTGACAATTTTGAATCGAATCGAACCAAAATCGTCAATTCGTGAGTATCATCCTCCATCTTGTCTTTCGCATCGACAAAACAATCATAATTAACCACCCTGAAAGTCGCCACATACTAATTTTGATTCGAATCGGACCATAATAACAAATTTCGTCCTCCATCTTGGAGCAACCATATTGTTTTTTTGCATTGAGAAACAAATAATAATTTCCGACCCTGAAAACCACCACTTATCAATTTTGAATCAAATCGGACCATAATTACAAATCTAGTCGGCCATTGTGGAGCCGTCATTTTGTTTTTTCCCTTTGAAAAAATCCATAATGCGTTGTCACCAAATGTATGTCAAATTAGCTTGTAGATGAAGTATAGGAAAAAGGGCGAAAAAACAGAAAGTTAGGTAGCGAAAATTCACATGACTGAATTCCCTATTCAAATTGTTTGGGTGATAGTGACCGAGGGATGGAGGGAGAGGTATGACAGTTGAGGTTATGATTGGAAGATGTTTCCCTTGGATCAAAAATTGACGTATTTTTGCATTTTTTCAGAAAATTTTTGAAAATGATGTTGTATTATCATTATTTGGAATAAAAATCAAAATGAGGTTGTCATTTCATCCAAAAAGTCTTGATTGACACAAAATAGGTGTCATGAGGAGCCGGTTTTTCGACATTATGGATAATATATTTTTCACAGAAAAACCATTCTACGATATGTTATAACTTGAGAACCATTTGTGTTATAAATTCGAATTTTTACCAAATATCTCTATTTGTGTTGACATTGTTTCCGATTCTGAGAATTTGTCTGAAATATTCATAAATAATGGTATGTCATCAAAACTAATATTATTAAAACTTTGTTGCCAATGAATTTTTTCGAATGAAATTCTAGAATTCACCTGAATGAAGGATGCTGAATCTAGTGGTGGTGTCGAAATTCCACGAAAAAAAATCGCTTATAAAATTTAGCAATTCAGAACACGAAAAAAAGTCATATTATGCCCTGAAATTTAGAATTATATTTTGCAAATTCGGCACAAACGTAGACTTTTTGACACTCTTCCTGCTGAAAACAGAAAAAGTCCTATCGGTCAGAGAATGTAGATTTTATGAGGGTGCTCCGGTCTTAAGCGGGTCACACTGTATATTAACACCGAGGGGGAAACATCTTCTTTCAATCTTGTACACCTAAAAATTTTTAGTCATTCAAGTCATCGTTTTAAGTCTTTAAAGTCATGCGTTTAAGTCTTTAAGTCATGTCTTTAAGTCATGCGTTTTAGTCTTTAAGCCTTTGAAAGATTTTAAATCTTGTACAGATTTCAGCTAGTTGTTTCCCCTTCGATTAACACACAGGTTCGGTTACTGAAATATGTTTGCAAATTCGATTTACCGAATATCATTTCTGTATGTTATATAATGCATGAAGTCCCACGATCGTCGAGACAAATTAATTATGATCTAAGACTCGATCTCAGATCATCGAGTTATTTCGGGATTATAAAGAAGCAAGGCGAAATATTCCAGAGTGTTGCGTGTCTGTCTATATATCATTGTCTAAAATAATTAGAAAATATAAAGAATATCACAGCAGAGTTTCATCGAAACATTTCTGAAGAATATGTCACGTAGAGTAAGTAACCTCCCTAAATAGCACGGAATGTGATTGTATATGTAGGGAAGTGTCAATGAATATTTGTAATTTGTTTTCATCTTTGAATCATGGTACTTCGGTACAGATAAAACTTCTGAGTTTTTGTATCTGATATAGAGAGTGAAGTAAAAACATTCCAATGTCCTTTCAATTTCGATTTGAAATTTGATAGACCAAAATCGACAATAATATTTCGTAAGTGTAACTAATAAACCGAGCTGCCGTAATATTTTTTCTGCCTTTGAAAAACTGAATATTCAGTTTTAACCAATCGAAATAAACAGTAAATGTATGCTCCAAAATTGCGTTCCTTGGAATGGACTTCATATAGATTCTGGCTTGAGTTGGCAAGTTCACATAAATCATGTTTGCAAAAGAATCAACAGCAGTTTTAACGCATTGGTACAACTCAAAAAGGTTATGAATGAAGAGCATTTGCTGAACATTTACTATGCAATTGTTTATTAAGTATTATCCTACAATGTGCTTTTGTGGGGAGAGGGGATTACCATCAGTCGAGCTTTCGTTTCTCAAAAAAGGATCATACGTATGCTGTATGGTCTTCGATACACAGATTCCTGTAGGCCCATTTTTAGGAAAATGAAAATATCAACGTTACCATCTATATATATATATATATATATATATATATATATATATATATATATATATATATATATATATATATATATATTTATAATTGTTTGCTTTTTGTAAAAAAACGTGAGTCTGAATTTGAAACTAATTCGAAGTGTCACAATTACCCAACAAGAAACGGAAATCTGATTAAACTGCAGCAACATCGTACGAGATTGTTTCACAGAGCACCCTCTCTAGCAGGTTCCAAGTTATTCAATTGTCTGCCTTCAAATATTAAGAGTATCCCATTATTGTCAACTTTCAAACAAAAAGTTAAAGAATACCTTTTAGAAGCATGTTTTTATTCAGTTAATGAATATTTTGAGTATACTTCCAAATAACTGTGTTCAATGTATTGTAATATTTATGTTATTTTTTTTACTCTGTATTATAAATCTACATGTTGTTTTTTTACCTGACGTTTCCTATTATAGGAAACGTCATGATATAGGATAATCCTATATCATTGTTGAATGATCATTTTAAAGGAATAAAAACATTATTATATTATTATTATACTTTTAAACAGTATGTTCCATAAATTTTCGTCAATCTTGCGATAAAAACTGTTTCGGGTGTTTTGCAAGATATTCGTGTAAATTGTAAGACAACGTATACTACTAGTGCTACTATTTTATTCATGATTTGTTTTATTTGAGGACTTTTTTATGTGTAAGAGATGGAAAGCAGCTTGCAAAAAGTCGTCCATCAAAACTATTGTTAAACTCAATGAAGGCAAATTTTGGGACTTACATGAACTAACACGCAACGCGTAATTTTTTTGCAGATTACAAATTTTTAGCGTCAAGTATCTTCTCTTTCGATAGCAGACTGTGAAAAATTGTTTCTGCCGCCCACTCTGAAACCTTTTTTTTTTAGCTCGTACTTGAATTATAATCATCGGAATTTCGGTTTTTCATTTTTGCTCAACGTTGACTGGACTAATAGACTATAGCATGAACGTCTGCAATTAAGGGTATTGCCCCTTTGATATATTACTGAATTGTGGAAGCGACATGATAATTCCGAAGAATTCCTTCACAATCGTAGGAATTTTCGAAGTCGTTCATTAAACGAAGATATTCTAGCAATAGTGCTACTTGGGTTTAAGTGCTGAGTCTAGACTATGCAATAAACAACGTATAATTCGAACACATTCAGTAAAAACTTATTTGTAAAAATGATACGTATATATTTTTATCAATAAATACTAATTCACGTAGAATACGTGGAAAAAATACCGTGAAATGTAACAAATGTCGATATGTAATAAAAATGGCTTTTTCTTGTATGACCGAATTATTGCAGTAATAATATTGCCGTAGGTTCGGTATCTTTTTTTCACACCTATGAAAACAAGGAGTGGATTTTTCTTCGTGAAATATTTTCATTGCAACTATTACAAAGTACATTGTACATAAACAATACTTGACAAATGTTAACTCTTTTCAGTTTGAGTTTCTTTCACAATTATAAAAAAAGTACTAACCACTAACCTAACCTAACCTAGTTTCAGCTTGGAAAGTGATCAATTTCCCACTCAAATGGCCATAAAAACTTTGTCGAGCTGTTGACACTTTTCCGACCTCTTCTCATTTTTTTATTCGAAACGGTTATCTGCTAATAAGAATACAGGAATTTCTAAGTTCCTGCTAACATGAGTACGCCAAGTTAGTTAAACAAAACAAGCCCACTGTGCACTATCTCAGTACCAAACGGACAGAAAAATAAAGATTCTCAGTTTTTCAAACTGAAAACCTCTGAACTCTTCAATACCTACGACCTCCAGTTTGCAGGTATGAAAATTTACCGGCTTACTAGCTTTTTTTTATATGAACCAGGGATCTCGGTAGTATAGAGGTTAGCACGTCCGCCTTTCAAGCGGAACACCGGGGTTCAAATCCCCGCCAGGCCATCTTGCTGGGTGATCACACGTTAAGAGGTAAGGCCTTGTTGATCAATTGCTCGCACAAGTTTCAACTTCTGAGAGTTGACGCTCGTCAGCTGGTTAACGGAACGAAAAATACAATTTTTTAGACATTTAACTCTCTGATTATGGGCCACTAACATTATCAAAAATTCCGCATGTTATTTAGTCAAAAGTTAAAGCTGAGATTCATGTTATATGATTGGTGTGACAAACGAATGATATGGGGAATGTAAACAAGCTGCAAACTCTGGGTGAGCGAATGTCTCGTCTTTTTGCAAAAACAAAATTCACTGAAATTAACCTTGCAAATATTTATTTCTCATTCATTATATTCATTATTGTGAACAAAATGAACGACCAATCTCGGCGAAATTAACATTTCTCTTTCGAGAAAATTTAATATTGTTCTCTCGAGATAAATGATGTTTTTTTCGCCTCGGTATTTATTATACTCTTACGAAGCCTTTTTCACTCATAATTACACGAGAGCTTTTTTTTGACGAAGTAAACTTGACATTTCCATGAGAATTTTGTTGCCTGGCAACGACCTGGCAACTAAGATATCTAGAAGGATGATGTACTGAGTTATTCCTGGGCATGTTTGGGGTATACTTGGCGACACATGCCTACTATGATAATAAGCATCATGGCTTTTCGACATCAAATCAGTTCAGATGGCGTTTGCAACGAGAAGAGTTACAAATTTCCTAGGAAATGTATAAACGGCCGACCTGACGGCTGGCTATATACTTTTGGGTGCTGACTGATCAACAACCTATATTATCTGTTTAGAATACTGGCCAAATTCCCTATAATTGTGTTCCTTTCATTCGATTTTGTTTTTTATGAGTATGACATTAGATTTTGCTCATTTTGTTGACTGCTCGAATCAAAGAATATAGTTTGTCGATCAATCAGTTGACTATGCACTTCCAATTAGCGTCAACTAGCGATGAAATTGAGAAACACCACGATACGTAAAAATGACACTAATGACAGAAAAGTGTCGCCATGAAATTCTGAATAATATCGCATCGGTCCAGCACCATCCTTCTAGACATCTTACTGACAAGTCAACGAAAAAAACTTCCTCTGAAAAAATCACGAGTCCGTAGGGCGAGTAATTTTTTTTGGGAGTTTTTCGAACTAAACTCGAATCATAAATGTCAAGTTTTCTTCGACAAAAAAAGGCTCGAGTGTAATTCGGTACAATTTAATGAATACAGTTTAGTTTATTTAATTCAACGGAAAAGTACAATTGTTAAAAACACAATTCTTATATTTCATTTTCACAGATCAGATATATTCTTTTGACTACGCAAGTGAAAAATTGACCAAGACTCCGTCAAAGATTTGTTTACAATTCTGGTTGCCATGTTTTCAAGAGTTAGGTTCCGTTTTGTCGCTGAAAAACTCAGGACAAAGTTTTTTCGCTGTCATAATGACAAATTCACAGCGGCTTATGGAATATTTTATACATGAGTTAAATTTTCAATATAAGTAATCGCCTGGAACGACCCTCAACGTTTTTTCTTCTCACACCATGTACTTATCGACAGACAGAACAGAACTCTCTTTAAAACGGAAACCATATTACGAAGATATAAGCATTATTTCTAGAAAAATTATAGCTTAACCGGAGTAGAGATTTTTTTTTGCCAACATAGATGTTGATTTCACGTCCGATTTTCAAAGGGCACCTAATTTTAACCTATGTCTTCGAATAAACACTAAAGCACTCTCCCCATTCATTCAGATTCCATAATCCTACATCTTTGCGGGCGCGGCGAAAGGGGGTATTTTGAGCCCTTTTCAGACTCAATGGCCGCTACCGATGGTTGGGACAACATTCTTTAGTGTAGGTAGCAAGACTGGGGATTATTATACTTCCTTGTTATTGTGAAATCGTCAAATGGAGATTCAAAGTAATGGCAACCCTGAAACGTTTATTGTACTTTCTGAGAAGCTTCACTTTTGTCTACGTCAATGCCTTGGTTGGCATCTGCCTTTTTCCTCAATCAATGGGAATCCAATTAAGTTTATATTAGAAGGAACATAAAAGATTTTATGGTGAATATAAGTTTACTCCTTTTGTTCTTTGTTCCAATCACATTTTAATGCACTACCTGGATAACGTGAAATTGATTTGCCTTACAGGATGTTGGTATGATGGAGAAATCTTTTTTTTACGATGCAATATTAATAATACTCTCCTGAAGATGCTAACATGGTTGGAGGGACTAGCGTCGAATGCGAGTTTTTGAAGATTTTTCTTCGGGTAATTTAGTTGGGAGGTTAAGGGCAACAACCTTTCAAAAAATGATTACGTCACTTTCTTTGAAGTTTATATAGACCCCAAGGTCATTTTTAGGGCAGTTACCATCCAATCCCACCGTGCAGTTACCTCTCCTCAACCCTTTGAAAAATATTTCACCCTTCAACTTGGATACAGCTGTAACTCGGCAACCAAGGCCGATAGAATAATGCGGTTTATTTCAAAATGGTCAGAATCGATTATTTACTCATCGTTCAGGCTTACGAGGGTCTTTGAGGCCCCAAGGGGGCTCTTGGAGCTCCAACCGGGGTCTTGATATCAGAAAATGGATTTAGATTTGCTCAAAATAACCCGGCTTCGTTTCATTCACCGTGTCATGTCTTGTTACTTGATTACCAGATCTCAGGAACGGTGAGTGGTCGTGTTTTGCGGTCATATTACAGTATAGTATGGTTGCGGAGTTTCGTTTCCAGCCCCAATCTCCAGGCGATGGAAGCTCTTGCATCGAATCCTTAGCCTGATAAAAAAACTTGACCCATGTACAATGCGCGAAGCATATGGAGGAATAATGCGTTCTCTGTTGGTGGGGCGTTGCTCATTAGTTCGTTCTCGTGTGAGATGGGAAGTCAACTGTCAACCACTGTCTCCAAGGGCGCTACCTCGGGCGCTACTAAGTGTCGCGGCAACTGTGGGTGCAAAAAAAAGAATATTGCTTGTGGCAATAGGCGCTAATGTAAATGTCCAAATGAGTAAAATACTCTCAGACTTCACGGATTTTTCCTTAGTATTTTAATTTCAAATATAAAAAATATGTCAGAATAGTCAAGAAAGGAGCAGATTTTGATTATAGTAACTAACTGTGATGCGTAATTCAGATACATATGTGATTCTCGTGAACTGACGTGATAGCAGTACTAAAACATAATGATAAATATATGAAGGTAATAGATCAATTGGTGAGCTTCGTTGATTTCCATTTTTGTAGAAGAGAGAGAAGCAGGAAGATAAAGAACCCTCTATTCTTAGTAAGCATCTCAGGCAAGCATACCATGTCGCAATATGGCCGCAAAAAGTCCGGTGCCGCTACAACTCTTCGTTCCTGAGATCTGGTTAGGAGGTTATCATCCCCAAAGAGGGACCCCGTGCGCCACTGACGGGGCATGGGAAATGCTTCACGTGTTTAACAAGTTATTGGACACGGCACGGCGAATGAAACAATGCCAGGTGATTCTGAGCATATTGAAATCAATTGTTTGACATGAGGACTCCCCTTGGCACCAAGGGGGCTCTTTGGGCCACGAGAACTCTCGGAAAGATTGAACTTCGAGTAAACGATCTATTCTCACCATTTCAAAAATCGCATCATTCTATCTCCCTTGGTTGCCAAGTTACAGCTGGTTCCAAGTTGAAATATTTCTAAAGGTGAGAAGAGGTAACTGCACGGGGGATTGGGTGGCAGCTGCCTCAAAATGACCTAAAGGGTCCATAGAATCTTCATACAAAGTGGCGTTCTTTAATCATTTCGCAAGGTTGAAGCTATATTATTTGGCTGTTAATATCGCTACCAATAATTGAGAAACGCTTCGGAACGGTTCGTTCAGAATGAGCTAACCTGGTTTCTTCGGTTCATCACAATCCTGTTCAATTCAAATGAAGTGTCCATCAACATAGTGACTTTTTGCTATTCAGCGATACTGTCTCTTTTCAGTCGGAACCAAAGCCAAATCTGATCTTTAATAATTCACCTACTTATGCCTAAGGCTGGAATTGTTTCATGCTGGAATTATTCGGAGTTTGAATTGGAAATGGCTTGTTGGATCAAATAACCAAAGAAAGTTTAAAACCTATAATTCACTAAAGATTCATGCAATATCTACGTCTTTTGCCATGAAAATAGACTAACTTCTCTCGAACGTATGTGCAGATTATGGGTTCTGTTTTCATTTAACGAAATCACGGGCTTCTTCAAATCATGATCGAATCACAATCATTTCTTTCAATACTGAATATGAATGAAAAACTTTCAATTGAATTTGAATTATTTTGATCAGCAAACTCTTTGGAATCGGCAAATCTAGATCAATATTCCAAAATCTCGAATAATGTACTTTCCTTTTCCCTGTGTGAAGACAGAAAAGACATAAAATCTTGCAGGAACAGAAAACTCCATTCCAAGGTATAGAAACTATTATTCAACATCAGAAATATATTTTTTCAATAAGGAATAAAAAACTTGCATAACTTCGCCTTCGACAGGATGAAAACATAGCGTGATATGAATACTTTTACCTTAGTAATAATTGTTATTAGCCTCACGCTAGACATTACGCTGTTGACATAACTTCAAATTCGGGGATATGCATGAAATTACACGGTAGATATTTTAAATTCTGAAGAATGAAGAAATGACGTGATAATGAAGTCTCGATCAGATATTTGGAATTCAGTTTACAGTTACTGGATTATTTTAACGGTGATGGTTCGTTTTTTCGTAAGGAAAATAATTCACATTCATTTGAAAATCAAACAGGCTGTCAGTTCACATTCTAAGTGATAACTGGGGTGATAGCATTCCTTAAACAAAAACAGCAAGTAACATTATAGATCCCGTGAAACATGATTTTTTTAATAAAGGAAGTAAGTGGAGAACATTTTTCGAGAGATGTCTATTTTCATGGCAAAAGACGTAGATATTGCATGAATCTTTAGTGAATTATAGGTTTTAAACTTTCTTTGGTTATTTGATCCTACAAGCCATTTCCAATTCAAACTCCGAATAATTCCAGCATGAAACAATTCCAGCCTTAGGCATAAGTAGGTGAATTATTAAAGATCAGATTTGGCTTTGGTTCCGACTGAAAAGAGACAGTATCGCTGAATAGCAAAAAGTCACTATGTTGATGGACACTTCATTTGAATTGAACAGGATTGTGATGAACCGAAGAAACCAGGTTAGCTCATTCTGAACGAACCGTTCCGAAGCGTTTCTCAATTATTGGTAGCGATATTAACAGCCAAATAATATAGCTTCAACCTTGCGAAATGATTAAAGAACGCCACTTTGTACGAAGATTCTATGGACCCTTTAGGTCATTTTGAGGCAGCTGCCACCCAATCCCCCGTGCAGTTACCTCTTCTCACCTTTAGAAATATTTCAACTTGGAACCAGCTGTAACTTGGCAACCAAGGGAGATAGAATGATGCGATTTTTGAAATGGTGAGAATAGATCGTTTACTCGAAGTTCAATCTTTCCGAGAGTTCTCGTGGCCCAAAGAGCCCCCTTGGTGCCAAGGGGAGTCCTCATGTCAAACAATTGATTTCAATATGCTCAGAATCACCTGGCATTGTTTCATTCGCCGTGCCGTGTCCAATAACTTGTTAAACACGTGAAGCATTTCCCATGCCCCGTCAGTGGCGCACGGGGTCCCTCTTTGGGGATGATAACCTCCTAACCAGATCTCAGGAACGAAGAGTTGTAGCGGCACCGGACTTTTTGCGGCCATATTGCGACATGGTATGCTTGCCTGAGATGCTTACTAAGAATAGAGGGTTCTTTATCTTCCTGCTTCTCTCTCTTCTACAAAAATGGAAATCAACGAAGCTCACCAATTGATCTATTACCTTCATATATTTATCATTATGTTTTAGTACTGCTATCACGTCAGTTCACGAGAATCACATATGTATCTGAATTACGCATCACAGTTAGTTACTATAATCAAAATCTGCTCCTTTCTTGACTATTCTGACATATTTTTTATATTTGAAATTAAAATACTAAGGAAAAATCCGTGAAGTCTGAGAGTATTTTACTCATTTGGACATTTACATTAGCGCCTATTGCCACAAGCAATATTCTTTTTTTTGCACCCACAGTTGCCGCGACACTTAGTAGCGCCCGAGGTAGCGCCCTTGGAGACAGTGGTTGACAGTTGACTTCCCATCTCACACGAGAACGAACTAATGAGCAACGCCCCACCAACAGAGAACGCATTATTCCTCCATATGCTTCGCGCATTGTACATGGGTCAAGTTTTTTTATCAGGCTAAGGATTCGATGCAAGAGCTTCCATCGCCTGGAGATTGGGGCTGGAAACGAAACTCCGCAACCATACTATACTGTAATATGACCGCAAAACACGACCACTCACCGTTCCTGAGATCTGGTAATCAAGTAACAAGACATGACACGGTGAATGAAACGAAGCCGGGTTATTTTGAGCAAATCTAAATCCATTTTCTGATATCAAGACCCCGGTTGGAGCTCCAAGAGCCCCCTTGGGGCCTCAAAGACCCTCGTAAGCCTGAACGATGAGTAAATAATCGATTCTGACCATTTTGAAATAAACCGCATTATTCTATCGGCCTTGGTTGCCGAGTTACAGCTGTATCCAAGTTGAAGGGTGAAATATTTTTCAAAGGGTTGAGGAGAGGTAACTGCACGGTGGGATTGGATGGTAACTGCCCTAAAAATGACCTTGGGGTCTATATAAACTTCAAAGAAAGTGACGTAATCATTTTTTGAAAGGTTGTTGCCCTTAACCTCCCAACTAAATTACCCGAAGAAAAATCTTCAAAAACTCGCATTCGACGCTAGTCCCTCCAACCATGTTAGCATCTTCAGGAGAGTATTATTAATATTGCATCGTAAAAAAAAGATTTCTCCATCATACCAACATCCTGTAAGGCATTTTGTTGGTCACAAAAATGCTCAACTTTGCCCCGAAATAATTGAATTGGTATCTTCTGTAGATACCAATGATGAGAGTTGGATTTGAAATACCCGATCAAATACCGGGTGTGTATTTGGTTTTTATTTCTCCATAGTATTCCGGGAGTAATCCATCTCTCTTTCTCTTTTTCTTTCGGCCTAAATTATTCCCAACCTGGAATTGAGGGAAAACGTTATTTCGAAAAACCCTAAATATTCAAGATCACTTTTTCGAAACAATATTGGATTTTCAGTTCTTAACTCTAGGGGAAAATTTTAGGACGTATTTGTCATTCGCCATAGTATACCCCAAGCTGTATATCAAGAACAGCATGGTTATTCGTGAACCCGTCGTGGCAGAGTCATTCCCCAATACCATGAAGAAAAATCCCTCAGAAATTTCTCTCGATGTATCCGCACATTTCAGGCATAACACAAGTTTTCCTTTTCACTATCTGTCAAAACGATTCACCACCATAAAAATTCATTTGATTGTTTTTTTCTCCAGTTCTCACATATCAAAATAAAGATACATCGGACTACTCCTTGTGTAACACTTGTTGAAACATAAACGGTTCGTTTACGTTTCTAGTTGAACACGATCATTGCCATTCATAGGTCAGTCGTAGACTGCAATTAAAAACAACTCGGAAGCGCAATTATTGATGGGATTTTGCAAAGCATGTACTCGTTTGTAGAAAAGACGAGAACTTCAAAACGAATAATTTTCCCTAGAAATATTCCTTTTGTTCGCGAGAAAGACGAAATTTATTGGCGGTCCACGCACAAAAATATTTCCGAATTTCGCTAGTATATTTGAAGAGGTTTCAAACAAAAAAATACATAAGATCACCATCACTGAAGTTCAAGGGATATATCATCAGGTCGATTTACACACCTACGATTAGTATTTTTTTACTGAAAAGGTATTATTCAGCATGTGCCGGTCAAAAAGTCCAAATCATATTATATGGAAACCTTTTTTATTATCTATTTCTCAGAAAATCAGTCTGTATAAGTTGTGCCATTGTCCACCACTCAATATACAATAGTTAAATTGTATATTTCTTAATAGTATAGGAGGGGCGAGGAAAATGTGAATTTTATTCAGTACCCTCGTCAGCGTCAGTACCCTATTTCCCGAAATATCGAAAATTGTCACTGGGGAATATTGCTGCTAAATACAAACTATACTCAGATTTGAGGATTTGTTTCTTTTATCTTCAATATTTTTCTTCAGAGATGATGCAGACTTCTGGTACCAGCTGTAATATACTGTCTACTCAAGTTTTTTCGAATCATTACAATCCTTTATACTTTCTTCATATTTCCTTATTGTTGTTTTCTTATGGAGAGTTAATATAATATGAATACAACCTCAGAATAAGCACCTACCTTCATAACTTACAGTTATTGGTACTATTGGTTTTGTATACGTTAACTCTGCACCAAAATCAAAAACTATGCAATCAATTCGAATGACCTACTGATTTCATACAAAAATATAACTAAAATCTGAAAAGGTCTTCAAATTTGAATAGAGTCGAGAGGAAGAATATTACAGCCTCGATTACAGCTGATAACACAGGTCAATATCTACTACAAAGAAAAAAATATTCTCGATTGTATTGTTCCATTTCTTATTGTCTACCAGACTGGAACTCGAATATACCCTTTATTGTTCACAGAGACACTTTTGATTCCACTGTTTTTTAATTTATTTTATATTTCGGGCAAAAAAGTTTTCGACCTTTTGAGCCTTCGATACTGTCAAGTATATATATATTATGTGAATAACTGACGATCAATGGAAGAGACGAACACCATAAAAATCCTTTGTATGCATACTTTCTCTGACCGGTGAAGAATGTAAAACGGTATGATTCTTAGAGTAGTTTTGAGACTCACATAATTTTTCGGTATTCGGAATATTCTCGGGAATATTGATAGACAATGGGATATGATAGCTATATCGAAATAATGGAAATTATTCAAGAGTCACAAATCCACAGACAAGCAAATTGTCGACTATCAGATTCAGATAGAAAATATTTGTGTAAGCCTAGCCAGCAATCTCCGTGACCTGCCCTCTCTGAACTCGTATCGAATTTCTCAATAATTATCATATTTTTATCATATTTATACAGTCGATTGGATAATCACCTCCTTATAAATGTTTGCATATTTTTGTGTGTGTGATCAGATTCATGAGATTATGGACCAATCAGATGATTTGCTCCATCTAAAATACAGTTTCTGAATTGGAAATTAATCCGATGACTTGTGAATCAGGTCAGACACATTACGGAAAACACTGTCAGAAAAAATGCTTGTCATTAGTATTTCGAAGAATTTTTATGAATAAACATTTTTATGGATATTTATGAACAAGGATTGTTATAATCAAAACTGCAACATGAAAAAAATACAAAATGGCTTCTTTGATAAATACAAAGACTTTCGATCAGACGTGTTTCTTGCTTTACATGCAAATCTAGTTAGTTTCTCAATGCAATCAATATTTGAGGAAAGTTACTTGTTCAATTCAGACAGATAAGACAGGCAAGCTATTAGCCGGATATTTTCTTGAAACTTCTCTTGTTCCACTTGCAAGACAGATGTTTTGTGTTAGTTTCGGAATTAATGGATTAACTGTAGATAGTCCCTAACAGACAGTTTATATTGTTGGTTACTTATAATTGAATTTCGATTATTATAGCCAATCGACAGTTGAAAGCGAAGTTTTTGTCCAGATTTTATTGAATATCACCCATGTAAAATAGCATGATTTACTAAGAATTCAAATGTAAACTCACCCCCATTCATTCAAACGCATATCAGAAAACTTCTGATATAATTTCCCGTAAGATTGTCTCTTGAGAAGGTACACATTCAGGGTGTTATTCGAATACGTGCCCAAACTTTCTTTGAGTAATTATAAGACAAGAAAATCATATAAACATAGGGCCGGTGATGGTTCGTTTTCGAAATACATGGTGTCAACATTTGTAACGTTGTGTTTCATCGAAAACAGTTGATCTAAAATATTATTTGTTCAATTGTATGTCCATGCAAGTACACCCCGAGTGTCTATGATTTGCTAGTTTTAATTTGTTGTACCAAAGACAATCGTATAAGGTGATTTTTTCTCACAAACAGAGCAAAAAAAGATGGAGATAAAAAAATTGTAGTTTCTGTAGCTCAATTCGAAAAAAAAAGCAAAGAATCAGTGGCGCATAGTTTTTGGTCAAAAATATTGGCTAAGGTTCCTTCCGATACGCAATTATTTCAATCTAGTCATGGCCAAATCAGCCGCTTGATACCCTAATACCACCTCCAGATTTAAGAAAAATCTGCTGAAGGATTATTGAGATATTCAGGAAAAAACGATTTTTTTCACAAATGTTGACACCCTGTATATGAACTTTTTGCTAAACGCTCAGGCGGCTGCCACATATAGTCGACGCCGTCGATCATATGCGACATCCGGCAACCTTGTAATTCCAGGACTAGACGAGTGCAGTGTTTGTTTGTGTTTTCGCGTCAGTATGGCACAAAAGCGCAAAGAAAGTAGATTTATGCGGGACGTGTCACTACGTCGAATTCCCATTACGTCGAATTCCCACTATGTCGAATTCCCATTACGCCGAATTCCCACTACGTCGAAAAGCATCCCCACCACTTACGTCACCAAAACACGATCGTTATCGAAGCTGGATCCCATTCGACGTAATGGGAATTTGGCGTAATGGGAATTCGGCGTAGTGCCACACCATGCACTTTCAATATCAACAGCACAGCGAAATTCATCCTTCTTTTAGGTTAGGTTAGTTAGGTTAAGTCAGATTGGGTTAACAGGAAATTGCAGAATATCCGGTAAATTTTGCGAGTGCGTATCACTACGTCGAATTCCCATTACGCCGAATTCCCATTACGTCGAATTCCCATTACGTCGAATGGGATCCAGCTTCGATAACGATCGTGTTTTGGCGACGTAAGTGGTGGGGATGCTTTTCGACGTAGTGGGAATTCGGCGTAATGGGAATTCGACGTAGTGCGTAGTGATACGCACTCGATTTATGTGTAAGGACTGCGATGTTGGACTCTGTATTCCGTGCTTCAGAATATTTTATTCAATCAAAAATTTTCAGTTATAGAAAAATAATGTCAGTGGAATGTGATTTTTTTTTATTATCACAATTTTTTTAACTTCATTATTATTTCTAGAATGAGCGTTTGTTTTCGTGAATTCAATGCGTTTTTACAATAAAAGGCATGCTTCCAACATTTAATTACACTGAAACGCAACTTGTCGCACATAGTCGACACCTGTCCGTGCGGCACGGTCAAAAACTCTGTCTGTGGGGCACAAATGGCTAAACTTCCGTATCCAGTTTCTTAATGAAACTTTGTACACTTATAGAACTTGACATGCTGAGTCCGAATATCCGGGTCATTTTATGCGGAAACGCCCCCTAGCGGAGAAAATCGAAATTTTGTAAAAATGCGTTTTGGGCCATTTCTAGCACTGCGCATGCGCGAGAGTCAGTCTCAGAACGCTGAAGGTCAGATTTAGGCAATTCGCAACTGTGTAATAAGTTTCAAGCCTTTAGCTATCATAGTTATGAGGATATTAAAACTCCTAACTTAGGTTAGGTTAGGTTAGCATAGGTTAGGTTAGGTTAGAATAGGTTAGCATCTGGCATACCAATTCAGCTACTTTTCAATAGTATGACTGCAAAAGAGTTCGTAGCTATATTCTCATAACGTTAAGTGCAATTTCCATAAATTAGTTGTATCTTCAGTAATATTATAGTATGATACTGCAAAATTGGCACAGATATTAAGCAAAGTTTTTATGGTCTTCAGCATGAAAAAATACATAATTTGCAAATGCGCATTGCTAGAAATGGCCTAAAACGTATTTTTACAAAATTTTGATTTTCTCCACTAGGGGGCGTTTCCGCATAAAATGACCTGGATATTCGAATTCAGCATGTCAAGTTCTATAAGTGTACAAAGTTTCATTAAGAAACTCGACCGGCTGGATACGGAAGTTATACCCGCGGTTATACCGCACAAATTTTCGAAGAACCTGCCGCACGGAAAAGGTTAAACTAGTTTAATTTGTAATGGGCATACCGTTGTAAAGTTGTAGGTTTTCATTTCATTTTTTTGCAATGCATTCGGGTTAAGTTCACCTGTATCATTTGAAATAGTACCTATACCTTCATGATTTTCTTCCAAGTTATTGTTGAATTTATCGAACGCAAATTCTGGATTTCACATGAAGTACCACGCAGCACGTAATACCTTCTGCAGATTACGATTTGTTTCATATTCAATTACTTCCCCATTTATTAGCAAACTATAAGAAATTGCTCAGAATATCAGCCACATCTAATAAGGGTTAATTTCAAGTGCATAACACCATAGTACAAAGTAGAGCATCTGTTTCGTTCAAAAAAATATTATACCACCCTCTTAGTTCCGTTCAAAAGTTATGGGGTGAGGACTTCTGACGACAGCAAAAATAGATAACTACTGATCCAAAATGACATAATATAAAAATCACGATAAAACAATCAAATGAAAAGGAAAGAAAAATCAATAAGCATAAAGGAAACAGCAATAATCTGAACAAAAAATTAGGAATCGATATTGAAATATTTAAGGAAATTTTAAGTTGAGGGTAGTCGAATTTTAGTTCAATATTTTATGAGTTTATGTCCCAATCATTTTATTATATCATTTTTTGACAATAAAAGTATGTAACAACATCATTCTTAGCCTTTTTTCCAATTTGGCAAGAGAGTTGTTCAACTCCAAAAACATCGTTGGCTAGAACAACATAAGAACTCTGAAAAGAGGAAATATTCGAACCTGAAACTCTGCAGACTTCGAAGCAAATCAAAATGACGCGATCAATTTTTATGATAGGATGCCGCAAGCCACAAACCGCGACGTTAACGATTATACGTATTTTTCATATAGCGTTGGATGGAATCCAAGATATTAATAAAAAGCTAATAGCTTTTTTATTCTCGGAACCAGACAAAATAACGGAACAATTAGATTTAGTACGTTTTCGACTAAGTTCATTCACGTGTATCGGGTCGATCTAGGAATCGGAATGGACGGCAGGAGAATATATAAGCAATGTACCTACCTGCGTTAAGAATTATTCAACAGTGGTTCCTAATTTTGGGTATGCCGATTTTGAGCGTTCGGAATGAAGATTAGTTCTACTCAAACTTTTGGCCCATACCGAGTTGTGTGATGAAACTTAGATGAAAAAGTTTTATCTCCATTTATTCCCAATCGATATTCGATTTGAATTTTAGTTTTTACTTGAAAATGAGTGAAAATGAGCCACACCCCAGCGCGAATTTTTGTATTCGGTAGATATTGAGGGTGGAGACGCAACGAGGGGTGTTTCACTTCCGTGAAATTTATAGGTACACCCAATTAGGATTTCTAGTGGATTTGAGGATTTCTTCGAAGATTTCAGGTGGGATTTCTGGATTTCAACATGGATTTCATGGATTTCATCTACTTAGATTTCTAGAAAATTTTGTACACCGGATTTCCGAAGTGAAACACCCCTCGAGACGCAACCCACGCCACATCCGCAAGTAGACATGACAATACGAAAATATTCTTCACTTTTTACTTTTCAACTCCTTACTGATGCACGAGCAGATGAAATTTCGATTTTTTGAATTTTTTTTCAATTTTTTGAAATTCTCCCTCAAGAGATTTGAAAGAAACATGATTCATATTCTTCTTGATGAATGCGAGAATGAACGCGAGATTAACATGCAATATCTGGTCCAGAAAAAACGATAAATGCAATTCTGGAGATTCGTCTTTTTGGTGAAAGGTACTTACTTGTGGTTTTCAAATGTCAAATTTGGGATGCATATCAAGTTAGCGGAACATTCTTCGGAAAACTATTGATTCCATAATTTGGTGCTATTTTGTTGCTATTAAGTTGCGGAAGAAAATATTTTTCCGCTCCTACTTTTAAAAAAATACATGATGTCTCGCTAACTTGACGTCAAGTTAGCAATACAACTTTTCTTTTATTGAGTTTTTCATAATTTTGACTAGACCATTAAATTCCTCCAATCATTCGCTAATTAGTTGCGAAACAAATCTTTCATTTCCTTTTTGTTTATAAAAATATATGTTGTGCCACTAAGTCGACCTCAAGCTAGCAATACAACTTTTGAATTAGTGAGTTTTTCAAAACTTTGACTAGACCATTAGATTCCTCCGATTATCCGCTGATTAGTTGCGCTGGAGAATCTTTCTTTTTCTTTGAAAAAATATATGATGTCTCGCTGAATTGACGTCGAACTAGTAATACAACTTTTGAATTAGTGTTCATAATTTCATAATTTCGCTCAGATCATTCGATTCCTCTGATTAGTTGCGGAGGAAAATCATTCATTTTATTTTTGTTTGAACTTTTTTTTGATGCCTCGCTGACTTGATGTCGAATATGGATTTGCATCAAGTATCGACCATTCCAATTCAAAATGGAGGAAGTTTTTGCTTCGATAATTCTCAATTCAATGTATTTGCGATATTGATTTCATTGTACATAATGATCTCATCTCAATTTGCTATTGGAGTGTTTAACAAACAGTTTATTTTGAAGTTTATCATGGTGATTGACTTCAGTGACAAAATTAAGAGACCTATATCCCTCTTCAGAAACTGTTGTTTATGATTGACTACCGAACGCTTTGGTTGATTGTTGCCTAAACTGTTTGACAACGATTTTACATAATTTTGTTTCTGACGATTAAATTTGCTACACTTACATTCAATTATATTGAGGAAGTGGTCCTCCAAACGCTGCATTATGAAGAAGGAACGTGTAAATAAGACGAATGATAATAGAGACCTTTCGTATGAATTCAGATATCATTATCAATAAGTCTTATCTATGCTTGATTTCAATATGCAAGCTGAAGAAAACTATAACTCATATTATGAATGCATATATGCTCGAGTGTGATAAATATGGGAAATGACATGTATTGTTTATACATATGGGAGTCGCTCGGGTGAATGCAATATACGTTGAGAAGAGAGTCAACAACATATAAGTTGAAAAAACACGGTACTTCATTGTTATTTTACTCGACTTAGTAACGACCGAATTACTGATTACTAAAATTATGAAAGCAAGTTTTGATACAGAGCCAACAATAAGTTGAATAAGAACTTATGGTTTCAGGGTTTCAATCAATCAAATCTTCAACAGACCTTAATATGGAGTCATGAGAGTCACTTTTCAACAGAATGAGGAGAAAACCACCACACTTTTAATGGGATCTTCAACATTATCAAAGGTACATACAATACCGAACCTAAATCTTTTAAATAACTCAATTGAATGAAAATAAAGTATGCTAGCAAAACTCGAGGCAAAACTAATCTGGGAGTTGTTCGAAAATAAGAAATGACCACATATCAGTTGGCCTGTGCAATTTTTTATCGATGGCATTGGGGATACAAACTATATATATTATCTTCTTCTTCCATTACTGGATAATCTCGAATTGAAACAAAAACAGTACTCGTCACTGATTAATATGTCAGAGGGTCATGCCAATATAGCAAATAATGGATTTGAGATAATTTGAATGGACTCGCTCTCTCAAAAGTGAGTATAATTTGCGATTGTCTCTGCTTGTTGCAATATTTTATCGAAACAAAAGCCAAACCTCATGTTCTGATTATTTCACAAATAATAAATACAAAATGAATCATCAGTGTACATCTCCACGTATGTTTTGTTAAAATTTGTACTGTTTCAGTTCACTTTTGTAACGAATTCGTTCCCAAGAACGATGTCATATGTGAAGCGATAATGGAAAAAGTAAACGGAACTAAATTATGTTGACATGAATAGACTGGTAGACGCTTTACCGAGTGCTTTACTCATTCAATTCATTCAACTATACAACGTGTTTCTTATAATGAAGGGTTCCGAGAGAGGTTGCGGGCTATGTGATATCTCGTGTGATATTTCCGAGGATATTTCCATCGTCTATATTAATCACTCCTTTGAAACATGTGAAAACATTTCCTGTTCTAATAACTGAAATGAAAATAGTCAAAGAATATAACATTCAAAGAAATGGAATGAAATTCAGGATTGAATTAAACATTTTTAAATTCAATCAGTTACCACCTGAAGACCATTGTAGACCATGTGAGTCATCACCTTGGCTGAATTCCGATTTCAGGTTAGGTCAATATGCTTGGATAGATGAATATTTGTTCAATAATGTCTCAATATGTTTTAATTGCATACTCATCACCCACCATATGCAGGCAAGAGTCGACTAATTGTCTTGGGTGCGGAGCGCTCTGGGGCGTCTCACTGATTTTCATGGTGGCACATTTGCTATTCCAAATGTAGGAACACCCTGGAGACACACACTGCTCCCCTCATGTGTAACTTTGGTACAATGACGGCTAATAGCTTGTTACCTGTTACTGATGACAGAATTATTATTTCTGGTTGTATTGAATAATGTCAGTTCAACAATATGAATATTTTGATATTGTTTGCATTTCTGTTGTTGTTTGCTTGCTTGCGCACTAATCCAATATCTGGTCATACTTAATATGTGGAAAAGTAAATATCAATTCAGGTCGCATATCGGCATAATAATGTAATATATACAGTGTGGTCCAACGAAAACCTAACACCTCGATTTTCCGACTTTAAAATGGAAATGAAGAAAATCTTCCGGATCCGTCAATTTCTGATTCGAGAAGTCACAACTTTTCCGCTCTTGCCATCCCCGTAACTTCAACGCCCTAACGGGGCACAACCCCTTAATTTTGAGTAGGGATGAGCGGTGTTGCCATAACTCATTTTGAATATCTTATCGAGTACTGAGTATCTGATCCTGAAACAACGCTTCACAAGTTCCATCGATAACGAAATGATAGGTAAAAAAGTGGAAGATTACGTACTTTTATGATAAGTTCATTAAATGCACTGAATAGGCACCATTCACTTCCATGAAGTAATATAGGTTTTCCCGAAAACGTTCACGTACATTACTCAAGGTGTCTGGTGTAATTTGACGACATGCATTATTGATCCGATGTCGCAAATCATCCAGTTACTCAGACAAGGTAGCGTGGATCTTGGATTTCAGGTGACCACATAGAAAAAAGTCCAGGGGAGCCACATCAGGTGATCTGGGTCGCCACTCAATATGTCTGTCCTCTTATTCTAATGCAGGTGCGAGAAAAATTGTCACCTAAGAACAGACGCACTGGTTGAACGAAAAGAGGTGGTGCACCATCTTGTTGGAACATGATCATATTATGGTTTTCGTCATTGTCCAATACTTGCACTATGGCTAATTGGTTTACTCCAAAGCCAAAAAAACCAATCACACACACACCAATACTTGCACGAGGGCTGGATAAATAGCGTTCTCTAATAGATCTTAATAAATTCGGCCAGTGAGAATAATGGGTATAAAAAAGGGCCGATTATGTGATGTCCATGATTATCCGCCCAAACATTTAATTTCTGGGTATGCTGAATATTCATTCAACGAAATAATCTTGGATTTTCATCTGACCAATATCGACAGTTATGTCTGTTTACACTGCCGTTAAGTTAGAATGAGAACTTGTCCGAAAAACAGATATCAAACATGTAGTTTTGATTACAGTTAATCATTTCACTGACCACCCCACTGAACTAGAGTCGGCGATCAGGATCATCCTCATTCAGTTCCTGCACCAATCTTTTCTTATGAGAATGGAATTTATGTTGTTTAAGGATTTTCGTAATTGTTGTGCGTGAAACATCAGATACATCGGACAATTTCCTAGTTCTACTGGCCGGATCCATCGCTACATAACCTATGACAGCCAATTCCCTCGCTTCGTCTCTTTCATGCACCCTCTTTTTGTTTCCGACTGAACCAGTAGCGTCAAATTTGGAAACCAGTGGCACAACGTACGCAGCCTCGTACGCAGCGGATGCATTTTTTTAAGGATGTCGTTCGTAAAATAAAGCCGCTGTTGTTCGCGCTGAGTCGTTATTTCTAAAATATGATTTTATCATTTCCACCCTTTCTTCCACGGAATACACAACAACAATGCTACTACAAATTTACAATCGCTTTGACACACTTTTAACGTTCTTCAACATTCACGATAGACTGAGGTGAATCAAATACACGGTCCGTCTACTTTTTGAACAAAAAAAAAGGAACAACATAAATAATAAATAACTTTGAAAAGCGTAGGATAAGAATAATATTCTCGAGATAAATTCCTCTTTTACTACTTTAGCTGTTTATTCATTATCGATGGATATTCTGAAGCAAAATTTTAGGATCAGATAGTACTCGATAACATCTTCAAAATTAGTTATCGCAGCATTCCTCATCCCTATTCAAAATCAAGGGGTTGTATTCTCCTCCGGTAGGGGGTTGAAGTTACGGGGATGAAAAACGCAGAAAAGTCGTTTCTCCTCCAATCAGAAATTGACGGGTCTTAGCGATTTTCCACATTTTCATGTAAACGTTGGAAAATCGAGGTGTTAAGTTTTAGTTGAACCACACTGAATATGCCCTCGGATGTGCTGCCATTGGTTTACTCACTGCGTTGCCGACTCTTCTCTCCAGAAAGTCTGCAGGTCTCAATTTTCTGGGATATCACCCTTTTTGACACACTGATTAAATGGGTCACTTCCATCGCATCTTCGAAAGGTGTTGGGATGAAACTGTCAATTGTAATTTCTCTGAGCAGCCCAGATGCAAAACTCGTGCAAAAGTAACCAAAAAATATCTGTCAATGTCCAAGAAGAAGCTCTGGATGGCTTCGAGTGTTTTGATAGGACATTGCCAGTTGAAGAGAACAGCATACTTAAGTATCTCCAGAATAGGAAAGTCGCTCGGAAAGTCGATTCAGTTCTCTTTAGGGGCTGTTTCTAGTAATCCTCTCAATGACATTATCAGATTTCGACTAGAGTCAACACACTTTCATTGACATAAAACAGCTATATATGAACTATAAATTAGATAAACTGCATGGGGAAAAGAGAGTTGTACAGTTGTATTTGAAAAACACCAAGGATTTATCTCGGGATTTATATTCCTTTAGGGTGAAATCTCTCCTTGGGAAACAGGCCTCATAAGGTCTCATAATTTATACGAAAATTGTGTGGCATTGTTTTCTCTGATGTATTCAAATAATTGATTCCAGAATTTAACAAAGAAAGGTTAAGTAGATCATCTAACCGTCTTTGCTATATTGATACCAAGACTGAAATCTAAATTGTTTTTGGTCTTCTTGTTGGATGTGTTGCATGAAGTTTTGTTCGACGTTTGTATATTTATCGATATTTATGCCTCTTCCTCGGCATCTTCAACTTTGATTATTCACTATCTCTATATGGTTGGTGTTATTGTTCTTTTATCTGTGCCTTAGATTTCTTCTCATGTTTTGTATGTAAGAACACAGTCAGTGTTCAATTGGGGTTATTTATCAGTTTATGACCCGAAAGGCAATTGAGAATCAGATTCAAAGTGCCTTCAGTTGTTTGTTCTGATTCATTAATGTTTAACAGCTGTAGTGGTCCTTCGGGATTTAATTCTCTGCACGATCAATAGAACATTGATTCAAATCTCTGCGCTGCTATTTTGTCAAAAATGATTTGGACTCGGATGTGAATAGGTCGAAGGAGCACGTGGGCTTATGCTACGGCTCCTGAATTATATTTACAGAAGGAAATTTATTTTTTGTTCTTATTGCTGAAATGAATTGTCTCCTGATAACTAGAATGTGAAGAGGTGAGTTTACATCATCATGAGAGATTATCTGTATGTACTTCCATGCATGTCACAGGAGAAGTGTGTGATCACAAATCACATAGAAAGGTCCATTTGTGTTATATAATTTTATGAGCAAAAATACAGGCATATAGAAATGATTGGTACACCTGTATTTTCAAGTTGGTGTAAAGTAGGAATCGAAGGCGTTGAAAACTATAGAGAAAAATCCAGTGCCCATGTTTCCGGCTCTTGAATGCCACAGCCAATTAGTCGTACCCATGCCTGGATATTAGAATGGGCGAAGTCGGTTTATGATGCAAAAGGTTCCTTGTTGTCGAAAGGGCCACATACGAATTGATGGAATCGGTTATATAAAATGTTGTGCTTATGCTTAGATTGGCTCAAACTGAATCAGGGAAATATACTGGTAGTGTTGATTAATTCAAATAATCATTGACTTATTAATTCAATTGATAGATCAGAAATGGCGAGAATCAACCTTGGCATCAACTGATATACTTATGACCGAGCTTATGACAAACAGTTCGAGAAGTTCTTCAGGGATCCATATTTCACCCAATACATCTTCAATTAATGAATGTGTTTCCACAGTGAAGGCAATCATGCAAAAATATTTTGGTATACGATTCGGTCGGAAGTGAATAAGACACAAGTAAAATTTGGAGTCATGATGCGTTCAGACGAAATGAGTTTGTTGTTTCCATCTTCTAAGCACATCATTCATGTGTGAAATTCGCACTGCATGGTAGTGTATCTGCAACTTAATGAGAATGACTTCGAGTATATAAAAAATAATGCGATTAGTGATAATGAAGGATCATTTTAAAATTTTAATGCTCTTTCAGGAAATAGACACACAGCTCGACAAAGCGAGACATTCAGAAAATTTTTTGAAATGTCAACATCATACTTGGTATTTATATGTGGCAAACCATTATTCATTTTTTAAATTCATGGTATTTGAATAATGTACACAAACAAGTGCTAATTATTATAGATAGAATGTTAGGTACACAAGAAAGGTCTGCGGACACTTTCCAAAGAGTCAAAGAAAGCGGCCTTACCTAGTTGAATAGCCAAATCCTAACTAAAGGCACTTTCAATTGAATACATCAACGAAACAAAGTACATCCTCACAAATATCACATCACTTCCGGATTAAAGGCAGGAAAATGTAGAAAATTTCATTAAGGATATATTAGCATAAACATTTCACCGCAAACGCAACGTTTTCTCGCATGCACATATGCCTGGCGACCGGTTCTTGACAGACGGCCAAGAAACATAACCTTCAGCGAGACCAGCTAACAATCGAGAATCGACACCGACCGTCTCAGCGTCGAACGGCCAACTGGGACTAGGATCAAACCAGCTGACTGTTTACACAAGTCTCTTGGTTCGGTAGTGGCTAGAGGCCATTCATTCTATCGGTTGCCAGTAGTTTGTTTTTAGTCAAGGCGAATTCGAATCGGACGATGATCTCGTTCAATTCAATATCCTTCGGTTTACTGAATGGAAAATGAGATAACTGTATTTTTTTCAGGCGGAGGTTAGTTCCGAATAAGTCTTTCACGTACCACCGTTCTCAGGGTTGTATGCCATATACTCAATGATAACAACAGAAACAATCAGAACTGAGTATACTGTTTGTATTCTACAAGGATTTATAACGGGGCCATAACCATTAGGTATCGAAGAAACTTTTCCTTTCTTTTTTATCGTTGAAATATTTTTTGACGATACCCACCGATTTTCCTAGTTCAGTAGCAATTATTCAAAGTCGAATATGTTCACCAAATATTAACTTTTTACTTCAAATCAGTTGTATCTATCTCTGTCAATATTGAATCGATTTGCCATTTGAATAATTTTGTACTTTATATCCAAGGGATATTTCACCAGTTACGCCCACAATTATAACTCGTCCAAAAATTCATATATTCATGGTATGGTATGATCGAAATTGATACTCAAGACATTTTAAAAGATACAGTGAAGCCTAGCTGGAAAGGGTCGCTATGCATGATTTTGCTCCCATCATGCGGTATTAACCAAATGAAGATCAAACCACAAAACTCTGTGAGTTGTGTCAGATCTGGGAATAAAATATAGTAAATGATTCGGATTTTGAAACGGAGTAGCTGGATCGTCAAAACCTTAAAAACTATAGTGAGATTATCATGAATTAGTAGGAAAAGTACTTTTGTGTGAAACGAGGTGTGAAATCAACAAATAAATGAACCAAATGACAGCTGATTCACCTCTAAAACAACCACTGGAATCCATTTCGAGATCTCCTCATTGTCATTGCTGTTATATATCGTCTTTAAATGTACATGTTAGCCCCTTCAACTACTATATCGTTTACTTTTGTATTGGTCTGAAGTCTTTCGATGACTAAATAAAAATTGCAACAAACTTATCCGGTAATATTCATGAGAACTGAATTTTTCTGAATAATTTGTCATAAAATCTTTCCATTCTCTTGATGATTGAATAAATGAATTTTTGAATTTTCTCTACCCTGAAAATATAAAAGCTTTGAATTGTTATATCTGTTTTTAGAGGGAATTGGTATATCTATCTGATTAATAACCGCAATATTACAAGAGAAGCAAAAATTGACCCACTATTTTGTCAGTTTCGTATATTATTTTTCATGAATTTAAATATTGAATCTGAGAAAAATATAAAAAATATTGTATACTTTCTCTTGATGACGTTTCGAAAACGTCGCCATACATCGTAGAATAACTCGAAGTTGAAAAAAATCGTCGAGGGAATTCACTTCCACAAGTTTAAGTGAAGTCGTAAAAACATTAAAAATCTTTGCAAAATTACTTTTTCGAAAATTCATTTTTTTTCATGGGTGATAGGAAGATAAGTTCTTCTCATTTTTTCTCAATAGCTTTTTAAAATTCACAAGCGAAGTGTAAGTTTTTTTCTTTAGTGACATTTTGGCCCCAGAATCTCTTTGCACAATGGCGGAACTATAGTTACTAAAAATTACCAAAATCGCAAAAATTTGCATATCATTGGGGGGAATTGAGAATATATCAATATTTTTTCATCTGCATTTCGCTGCCGATTATTGATGCACATTGTATAACGTTACAAGTACTAGGCAAGGAGTAGTAGAGCTGAACAAAATAAAAAACAAGACGTTCAATCATAGATACTCAGGAAAAACAAATTTCTAGATGACTACATGAGTACCTACGCCAGAACGAATAATTCCAGTTAATTTTTATGTTGATAAGTATCTGAATTCATCAGGTGAAAATGATTTCAATTAACTGAATAACAATAGCACTCAAGAATTAAACGGATCTGCTACTTATATTGACCATTGTTTCCTGGGAAATGAGTATTTTAATGATGGGAATAACTGTTAATCTTATATGATTAAACGAAATTGAACGGATCATCACGAAAAAGTAATCAACATCCCATTGGAATCGAATACTTTTGGGTAATTGTCTCGGCGTGAATGCAAAAAACCTTCAATTAAAAAACCCTCAATTATAAAAGGTAATAAGTCAACAAATTTTTCGTAGGCATGGAACTATACAACTAACAATGAATCACTTCATAGTCTAGACGCCCCCTGGCGGATAAATCAATAACCTACTTTGTGAGTGATCTGATCGTAACTGTTTAGGACATGTTTGCCCTCCACGAAGCACCTACTGTCATGTGTTGCATCCAAATATGCAAATACAGTGCTCAACCTCCTGGTTTTCCATTACTGTTGATAACTAAAAAAGGATCTGATTCGATACCCATGTTAAACCATTGCAAAACGTTATATTACCTCACAGTTTGTTATTTTCCTTCACACACTACAATCAATAGTCTAAAACACACAAAACTCCAATATAGTTCGCAAATAATTAAAACATACAACTCAACCACTTAATCCGTATACAAACTGACACCATAAACAAAGAGATTACTCACAATCCTCCATATTTGTTTACGTCTCGTAGCGCCCCCAACGGTGGTCGAAATCGCGAATATAAACCTCGACAAAGGTGAAATGTCTATCTCTTTTCCAGCCTCAGCTCTTTCATTTAGTTACTTGTTTTATCTCAAGACTTCAATAATATAATCTAAATCTAATTCAACAAGGAATATTTTCAAGTATGGTTTAAATGTCATTTCATTTGAAGAATAATTTTTCTCTTTGTACTTTTCGAGTTAATAACCTACCAAGAGCTCGGAAAATAACGAGGTACTGCTTACCAAATTGAGGAAGTGATTTCTGAAAGTCTCGATGAGTATAAAAATAATAGACATTGAAGTCGCTTCCATTCGACAAGCTGTAGAAATGTACGGAATTCATTCAAATATATGAAGGGGTCGACCTCTAGGCCAAAAACTGGTTGTGATAACGAAATGAACATATACCTGATTTCGTATAGTCGCGTTTTAAAAAAAAATGAGATGGGAAACGAAAACAAGTGCAATCATATCGCAGGTTTACCTGTATAGGTTCTCGAAACCAGTTTTCTTCTCACATACTCCAAGGTATCCCCTCACTCTTTTTTCCTCAAAGTGATCCCCACTTTTTGATTGCTCCATGAGTTTCTGTATTTAAGCATAATATACTAAGAATGTGATATTTTTCATTGTTATAAGGAAAAAGCATAAAGTGGGACGTTATAAAACGTCCTCAGATAATTCATTGATATCCTTGAATGGTAGTTGGTGCATAACGCATTAGCATGTGTTCTGGGAAGCACAAATTGTTCTTCAATGAGGTTTCAATTGATCCCACTTTCTGTTTTTTCATGAATTGACTGATTTGATTTCTGCCACTTATGAAACAATTTTAATAACTTTCTGTCTTTCAAGAGGGACTGTCTGTCATAAGTGCTTCTGGTGTTGCATTGCATGAATAATTTATCGACGATTCAACGAAACTGATAAAAGAGTATAGAGGGTATCATATGTTCGAATGAGGTTAACATATTCAACTGGAATTGGAATGAGACAATTTGATTCGTGAGAGTTGTGGTTATTGAAATTTTGATTCCTGTCGATTTTCAGCTCATAGGGTGTTTGCATTTTGAAATGTTGCTATGGCAAAAATCTAATTTGTTTGCGATTCATCATTATTGATTGGTTTTTGAATCACCCGCTGAGCCTTAGCTGAAGTCTCAGGCTTAATCTCGTTTTTTTCATCTACTGTTAAGAAACGTAGCTCTCAGCCGCAAGTTCTCAACAACCAAACGAATGTCACGGACAAACACATCAACTGACTATTGGTGACTTAACTGCCAGTTAGACTTCCTAACAGTAGCGCCCTCAATATTCGATTGGCTGTTGCAGACTTAGCTGACACCTACATCGTTTAACGGTACATTGAGAACCAACCCCAATATGTGAATATATACATATGAGGCTTGACAGTTATTATAAAATCAGGGGCAGTCAAGGGAAAATTCATTTACCTGATGAATTTATTGGCTGAATCCGATAGAATTGCGAATATCCCGAAAAATATCGATATTTCTTCATATTTTAATCGATAGTTTCATCCTGCAGGAATTTTGTTACGTTTTTATACATTCAACAACAAACCCATCTATCTCGATGCATCAATATGGCCAAAGTTACATCATATGGCTTATTTTCTCAAACTTCAGCTTTGTTATCGAGTTTTCTATTTGGTAAGTGGCTATCGATGTGATTCTGACAGCATGCATAACTTTCAAATATAGATCCGTGATTCTCAAATCTCTACAAGACGAGTTAATTCGTTCAAAAAAATTTCTTTTACTAACTATAACTCCGAAATTGTCTTTATCGATGGAAAAAGTACGTGAAATCAATTATGAGAGTGTTGTCCGAAAACGTAGCTATCTTCCACTAGAGAAGAAATACTTCCTATTTCCTCAGTTACATTTTTGATAACTGAATCATTTGTTCTCCGGCACCAAATGTGCATTATGACTCCATAAAGAATCGGATCGACTCAACGATGCTAGCAATTCACTTTGAGACTAGTTCACTTCGCTGGAGCATTGACAAAAAAATTGATGTTTATTCAATTCTTTCACAATTTTTGTTTATTGGGCTGTAGCTACATGCATGCCATTTACATTCATGACTTGAAATAAGGTAAATTCATCAAATACAAAACGGCATGCAAAAACAAGTCACCTAAATTTGCACTGTTTTTTTGCAACTTTTATTATTATTTATAATACGATGGGCTCATTCAACATGCATGCCATTTGAATTAGATAAATATTTCGTTATAAAATTAATATTCATCCTTATTAGGAGTGATTTGGAATCACGGAAAATCGGTGTTGAAATTTTACAGAATTTTCCGGAAATTTTTCACCGTTGGTCGTACGAGGGGTGCATGCCAATTTTTCCATAGTGTTTTTATTACATAAACTTCAATTCTTCACATCGGCATGCAATTTGAAAACACGGAATTTTCTTTAATGTTTTTTCAGGTTTTTATAACCCTTTGATCATCTTGGGCCGCTGCGGGGTGCATGCCATCAGTTATTAGAGCTTCCATTAGTTTGAACTTCCGTATATTACAATGGCATGCAGTAAAATATCACGGAAAAACACGAAAATTCGCTACAGAAAGGAAAGCGTTTTTCCTTATGAAGAGGATGCGCGGGGGGCTAAAACCCCGACTATCTTTGATATTTTAGGGTTAGTTATCAAGCCTCAAAAAGGCATGCACGAAAAAATGGTGGAACGTCACCTGTCATAACCTCCCGGTCTATTTTATCTATGGTCACTGGGGATACTTTTTCATTTCTGTTTTGATAAGAGTCCATCTTTATAATTTCGCTATACATCAGCTTTTTTTGGAAGAGGTAGATGGGCCTCGTTCAATTTTTATTGAGATCTCGCTTTCTTTCTCGAGATTTCGACATTTTTAGCGGAATTGTCTTGACGATATCCAAAAAGTGATCTCGGAAAAACAGGCGGACACCCAAAAAAAACGAGATCACGAGAACGAAACGTGGGATTTCCAGAAAAATCGAACATGGCCTTTCTACGCTCTCGTTGTATTCGACTAATTCAACTGTACTATTTTAACCTTATGTTAGACGCAGATCTTGACCGCTGACGCTGGGAGGAAGAGTGAAATTAAAGCTGATTATGCGAGAAATATCATCTTCGATTTTGGGATGATGACTAATGATATTTATATTCGCAGGGTGTCTTGCGTAATTTAGCTTAAAGTCTTATTGGCGACTTCAGTTGGTGATACTTTTTGTATTTGGCTTAACGCCAAACTGATATTATTTGCAGTCGACACGCGTTTTGAAAACGCGAGAAGAAAACTGATACTGACCTACGTAGACAAGTTATTACAAACCGAATTTCGGCATTCATCAATCTAACCCTAGTTGTGAACAATACAAATTCAGTTCGGTTGACCAGGTAAGACATCAGGAATAAACGACAGGATTGGAATCTTGGGTGTAAAATTTGAAACTTCTTGTAGAAATCAGTTATTCTATCTGACCTTGACATTATTTGAAAAAAGGTAAGTACTTCATTCTTAAGCAAGATTAATATTTTTAAACCTCCCCTGTATGCTGATTAACTTGAATAAATTCTAAGTACATTTAATGAGGATATCGAACCTGCACTAGCTTTTGGCGATACTCAAATCTTTATTGTGCAAGTAATGGAAAAAAACCGGTATGCTGCACACTTGAAGTTTTTTTTATGAAATGTATTGCTTGGTATATAGGTATATCAAGTTACGAAAATTCTTCGACCCCCGGAGCTGAAGCAACCAGGAAAGTGGGATGTTTTTCTCGCCAAAAAGACACAGAAACGAAAATATTATATTTGTCCGAAACACAGAATTGCTGTTTGCGAAAATTGCTTGTAATAATTTTTTTCATATGCTACCAGAATCAACATGTAACGTTTCTATAATAAAATCTGAAAATTATCGCCTGTCAATGTTATTCCTGATTTTGTTTTGCTGGGGTCATAGAGGACTCCACTGGAGCACCAACGTTCTTTCATTTCAGCAGAGTAGTCAAGGGTTTTATGGACCACACTGTATATAATTTTTGTTATTCAGTTAACATGTTTTGTGTTGCCGGAAAATATGAGGCCAATGTAAGCTGACTATTCTTGCACTTCGCCTAGAAATAAGACATCAATAAGTTAGTTTAGTGCATACTTATATGAAAATCACGTTTCATCTAGAGACACATCAACCGTAGGAAAAAATCTTATTGAGGTATAGCTACAATCAGCGAGATACCATCCATATATAACCTAATTTTTTTTTTCGGTCTACGATCTTTATCCACTTAGCTGCAAACTCATCGATCAATACTATCGATATCGCGTTGAGTTGTCGGTCCCTGTTGTGTCGACAGTTTCCAGAATAGATTTCAGATGCTGAGAAACAATAGTACCTTCTATCTTGCCATTTCAAAGGCATCAATTGACTATTGAAAATGAGGAATAACGAAGAAATTTCTGCTAAACCAGCAGGAATTACCGCACAAGTATATTTGGAGTAGAAAAAGTACAGTACGCAACTCCGAGCAATCAGTAAGGAGATACTTCAAGTACTGTTTTGTTTTACCTGTCTTTTACATTTTTCAGTTAGACATTAACTGAAATTATGCTCTATGATAAATATAGCCCCTCAAGAAAATCGGCTGCATCTGGCGAAAAGAAAGAACTCAGTCCTAGTAGTGAAGGCCAAAAGCAATGAGTCAATGTTCCAATTTCTTCCCCCCCAAAACATATTCGCTAGGTAAGGCTTCTTCAGGTCATTTTCTTCGAAACCTGGAAAATGATTCGGGAGAGATGGAGTCCACTATCGATTGCTTTTAGACGATCGATTATATGAGCTCAATCATTTTCGTCAGGAACAAGGTATTTATTATTTCATTTTCTATTATTTATTATTATTATTACAAAGAACCCTTACAGGAACTGAGTTTAATAGATTTGACGTACGGTGAAAGTACAAGCCATAACGAAGAAACATTCTACAGGTCTACAACGAAAGGGTGGTAAAATTGCCCCCTTCTAGTTAACCTCCATTTTCTTGTCACAAGGTCTTGAATATCACGCATACGAAAATATCAGCAAAAATGAAACATTTTTCACATTCTTTTGAGTGAGGTTGACTGGACGTCCTTGCTCAATTTATAATCACCTGCATATTCAGTGAGATATAACATAATCGAGTTAAAGGCAAGATGCGGGTGCTATATAATTCGATAAGAAGACGTCCAAACCTTGCCAATACCAAATACGGTATTTCTCATTTCACAACGAAATTGAATGGATAAATTAACATATGTTAACATGCATGTATGACATGAGGGGTAGATGAAAAAAAAGTATTCTTTGCTAATGAAGTTGATCATTCTTTCAATAGGGGTGAAATAATGTGAAACGGGTAATAGAGTGGGCAAATAAATTTCAGAAATATATCGAAGCCTAGGCTATCGTGAAGCCGTCTTCCTGAAATCTGGCCAATTTTAAGTCATCATATCAAGCATGACCAGATGAGTTCGACGGTACTCGGTATCGTAACTTTACTACGAAAAAAATATGAAAGAGTGGCGATTTTGAATTCTCACAAAAATTGACGGCATTATTTGTTTTAAATGTTGATAGATAACGTTTACTGTGCAAGCTTTTGTCAGTAACCAGAGGCGATTGGTTTACAAATTTCGTTCATTTAAAAAATTAAAATTTAAAACGTTATTAATTTTGTGTTGAAACTATTTTACCGTAATACGACAGCCCTTCGGTCTTATGGAAGTTGTAAATAATCCGTCTTACTCGGAAATATCAGTTACTGGTGCTCTTCTAGGCCGCTTCTTTCTTGGGGTGGAAAATTTTACTTGCCCGTTATTTGCAGAAATTATTAGGTTCTTATTAAAATAGGTAATACAAAATAAAGATTTGTGTTGAAGTAGTTATTATTTAAATGTTTAAATTTTTCACATTTGATAACGTATCCGACTAACATTTAACACTTTGAAAATAATTGAACACTTTTGAAATTATTTCACGTGCCTGACTCTTGATGACTGTTTTTTTGGTGGCGATGACTTTTTTTCAGAAACATCACAAATTATTCAGACAATGCCAAACGCCAACAGAATTGGAGGACAAGTAATGATACGCCTCTGTACGGAGCATTTGTATGCCTTGCGAGAGCTGTAGTGGGGGTTACATTGAAAATGAGTTTTCCATCATGTTTGGCGTTCTGACATATTGTCAATATTATACTTAAGAAATTTGAAGCGAGAAAAAACTACTTAGTCTTCACGAGGTTGACTGCTTAATGTTTAACATTAACATTAAAACGTCTATGCGATCGACGAATATGTCACCTGGTAGTTAAAATTTACCTAACCATACGTTTAGAAAAGTCAACATTAACACAGTTTAAAGTATTATTTGATGCAATTTTGTGAAATCAATTGATACGACGTCGTATTATAGCCTGTTTCGACGATGCAAGTTTGTCGCCGCAACTCCAGAAAATCGCATGTGTTCATGCAAGTTTTCGACGTCGCATGAACGAGGTTGAAGTTCCTTCCTGGATGGATGTACGGAATATAGCAATGTTTGCGGAAGTGATTATCGAAATTTTTTGTGAAATTGAGTCAAAAAGGAATTAATATTAAATCAATGTGAATGGAAATTTGGGAGCTTTGGTCTCTTAAATTTGAATTGCAATGATCCCAACTGCAGCAAAAGGAATATATCTAACTAAGATTCCTGATATCAGATCTTCTGTTCATGCATCTGACCGACTGTGAGATGAGGGCCATTTCGATTATTTTTTTTAAATTTTGGTTGAGCCAAAATATCCACTGTGATCTTCCTTGTGCACATGTTCACTGGAGGCACATCTTTCTGGGTGCAATGTGCAGTCACTCTTATGAGAACAAATTCTATCTTTGAGGAGTCTATTTGTTTGACCAATATACTCACTGCTACAACTAGAGCATGGGACAAAGTAAACTATATTTGACTCATAAGTTGTAGAAATTTTATCTTTGACTCTGGAAAAACAATGTAAAAAAGGTATTGACAATCTGGACTGGACCATCCGAATCTGCAGCATTCAAAGCATTGTTACTGTTATCTTACTGTTAGGTCCATTCATTTGTATTGGTACAATTTGGTGCTACATAGGATTGTATCGAGGAGAGTATGTGGATATGAGTTATCTCAATATATATATATATATATATATATATATATATATATATATATATATAAATAGGTTATCAAATTCTCTTATATCACAATTTCATTAATTCCAAATCCCACCACAACAACTAGCGCGCCATATATATATATATATATATATATATATATATATATATATATATATGTATATACTTATATATATATGCCAACCATTCTCACTAACACAGTAAATAGTGCTTTTGTTTTAGGCTCCTTTCCATGTATTGAACAAATTGCTTATTATTTGTCGCTTCCCCGAAGATGACGGTATTAACTGTCGAAATATTGGGAATACTGAGAGAAAAAAGAGTACACTTTTCGCTTGTTGCTTCACCCAATAAGTTCCTTCCTTGTATCCCGACTAGTCAGCAAGGACTACCTGTCTACTCATTTTGTGGATATGGTGATAATTCGCTGATTTCAATCTGGGCATGTCATAACTATCTGATTACTTGCGACAATGGAAGTAACACATCAGAAATAAGTGCCGTTTGATATTGCTAGCCATTACCAGTTAAGAGGTCTTGCCTAGATTATATCTAAAAATATCTTTTATGGCATAATTACTCTCTGTTTATGTTTTCAGCTGCCATAACAGTAATATTTTAATACACTTTTTATGTAAATGTGAATAAAAACTTGTTGTGGTACGATATACTTCGGTGAATTATTGTGTTCAGTAAGAGTAGTGGAAGCTCTTATACTTGTTTCTTCGGGGTTATCTTTTCAATCGTAGTCTGACAATTCTTGATTTGCTATACTCAGGGATTCTCGACTACAAGATGACTGGAAAAAAATGGAAAGGGGGGTCTTGTGATATATCATTTTGAAGCTCCTGGCGAGTACATTACACCCTAGAATATGAAATCAATATCTTTACCTAATACAAAATGGCGGAAAAATTAATAATTGCCTGCACACATCGACGTTTGACTTCCTAATTTAAGGAAATGAGGTGAGATCAGTTCAGAACATGCTCGAAATGGTTTCCTCAAATGTCTTGAGATAAGAACAGTCTATCCGATATTTCACGTCGAACATTTTCGAACACAGCAACGTCGATATTTCTACAAATATTCATTATTCTCTGTCGTACACTCAATTTCGAAGCAGGTTCACTGTCGTACACATTTTGCTTCAAATAGCCCCATAAAAGAAGTCTAAAGGTGTCAAATGTGGCAAGCGGGCTGGCTATACCTCGATGGCCAATCCAACGACTATGGAAAGTATTACCCGAATAGATTCTTTATTGTCAGGAGTAGTGGTTAGAATAATAATATCGATATTGAATTCATTAGGATTCACTTCGATGATTTCGGTGGTTATAGGATCAACAGTAGTTGCCAGCATATTTATATGATTTCACGACTTTCTTCCGAATAGAATAGAATTCATTTCTCGAATACATACATGTTTGAATACAGTTTTGGTTTACTTTTTATAACTAAGAATTTCCATGGATGCTAGAGCCCTGTGGGCTATCGAGAAGTGCAGTTCATTTCGAGTTCTCTTTTTCATTCCTTAGCCGGTGGACTTATCACAGTAATATTGGTATTTGTGCTACCCACCTTCCGCACTCGATTGAATCAAATTGGCTGTCAGAGATAGAAATGAGATTCTTGTGTATGGTAATGACCGTCTAGAGCAGAAAGTTTCCCGGAGGTCATAATGGGAAGATACATGAATAATACAATACTGTTAACGTCGGTTGGAAAAATCTTCCCCCACATTAATTTAGGAACAGGGCAAGTTATCAGGACATAGTTTCATCTATCATTGTATGAGATAGAAAATGATCTGATATCACCCGTCGCCAAGGCATGGGTATCATCTTCTACTTTCATATAGAAGAGACGGGCTTGTGACTCTTGTCCACCTTACAATTCTCCAACAACTGATCAAAAAGTGGAAATTTTCTCTCAAATGTTGAGAGATATTTCTAATTAGGTGGCACAGAACCCCTCTTCTATCCTGAAAAAAAATTATACTCCCTATTGGAAGCGAGTGGCGTCATATATTTTTTAATCAGAAAGTACTAAGATTATTTCGTTTTACGAGAATATGATCATTATATTTCATTCCGCTGAAAATTCAAGGGGTGATTTTAACTGATGAAATCGCTGATAACGTAAATTTACTAATAAGTGTTAGTCTTTTTGAACATTTGTTCGGGTTAGTTTATTTATCTCTACACAAAAGATAATTCTTTCTTATACACGAAAAGAGCTCAATGGATTACTGAAGAGAAAAGAAAAGACACAAAAAAGTAGTGAACGAGGCAATAAATAAAATAGTTTCCAAATATAAATAGACATGGGCACGGCAAAATATCACGACTCTCAAAAAAAGGTTTACATGTTCATGCAGCGAATGAACCTTTTTCAGAGTTTGAATATGTGTCGAGATACTCCGGAATATTGAACTTCCGCATCGACTACACCAATCCATAATTCATCAGTTTTAGGACCTCTTTAGCGACAGTGTCTCACAGTCAATTTTTCATGGGTGGAATTCCAAGGAAATTTAGAAGTCAAGTGGTCTTTGAAACACGATTTTTCGAGCAGGACGGTGCAATATAAAAAATGCAAATGAAAGTTCTGATAACTGATGAAAATTGCTGATTATATCCACTGAAATGAACTAATGCTTTGGGAGAGTCGGAAGACCTTCCTGAAAGGAATCACATTCCATTTATAAAACTTGATTGATTGAAAACTAACAAAAATTATGCTTTATCATGTTATCTTTGTTGAACTTTGATATATTAACCGTTCAAAACTCAACTGGGGAGCATATTTTTCTTCAGAGCGCTGTATTTTTATCAAAACGGATACAATACTAGAACTAAATTATTTTGTATCTGATCGGTTCAAGTTATTACTGACATCAAATGTACCTGAACACCGATGAAATGAAACCGATTAAGTTCTTATAGGTTTGTTGATATCGCTTTCAGATATCTTATAGGAATTATTTCAATGTTTTATTTATTGGTTGTGTTATGAAGCACTCCATTCAAAAATACTCATTTTCAGTTCGACAAGGATTTTGATGTGTAATCCTCCAAGAGTTCCTGACCCTCTGTTACTAGCACACATATAACGAGTTACAGTAATTCCGTATTTACCGGTCTTCGTATAACTCATATCGTTGAACATTTGCGAGTGAAAATTTCACAAGAAATACATCGCTTATCAGAATATATACAAAAATTGATCATCATATCGGTTTGTGCGGAAACAGGCAAGTGGCTGAAGAGTTCAGAGGGAGAAGATTCTATATCGAGAATTAGGTTCAGCGAGCTTGTAACCCGAGTCTTTGATAGAGTTGACGTTAGAAGGTGACAGGTTTCGGAATATGAAATATTTGATATTGATTGATTCAATCAAGTGTCGAGTGTGAGAAAATGTAAGAATTATTCTAGCGATTAGATCTACAAGTCAATATAATAAAAAACCTACTGCTGAGGAAATAATACTGTTGATGTAAATAAATTCATACTGTCAATGTATATACAAAAGGAAAAAATGAGTCTATTCAATACAGCTATTCCTTGACTATTTATTTTGACATTGTTAAACAATGTTAATGTTAGAGTTGAAAACTACACAATTTCACAACATTTGTCAAAGTAATTTGAAGGATGTTTTTCCTATAACTCTCCTAGGCTATTGAATGAATTCCTTAATGAATTTGGTCTTCCCTTCGTAGCCTTCAGAAATGGAATAAAACATATACTCCAGTCTGAACCTCGATAAAGTCAGTTTCCTAGTTGTTATTTCCACTGTATTCTATGATATTTTATTCAGTAGTGAACGTTAACTAAAATATTCAAATGTACAAGGGAAAATGGAAGAACGGCTGTTGGCGAATTCTCTCCTATTGTGCTGAACTTACGTTCTTCATGTTCATTTTCGTACTGCTCAATAAATATATATTATTATTATAACTTCTTGTCCAATTTGCACGCAAAATACCCAAACATTGATACATAGTTTCACATAACATAATGAATATAGGGAGCTGTTTATATTGAAGATTCACTCATCCACATACATAATTTTTTTTCTCATATGGTACTGAGACTGTTTATCACTATAGTGTTAATCATTTAATGAAGATTGGGAGAAGAAAGAAAGTTCCTCATGATTATAAAATATGTCTGAAAAATATCTATGTTATATTGAAAGATGGGTAATTGATGACTGGGTTTCAGCTTGAGGGTATGCCCACATTGAAAAATATATGGCATTTTACTACGTCCCATTCAATAGGAACCGTTTTTTAAATACTGTTTCTTCATTATTTCAGATTGTAGCAGTTGAATAACAATACAAAAAACTGCGAAAAAAAAATTCATCGACCATAAAATAAAGAATTTCAAGCAGTAAATTCCTAACGATGACATTTTGCAAATTTGCTCCAGTTACCAACCTTTGGATTTCTAATAATTTCCGAGATCCCAATAGTGACATGGTGAGAATCGAATTCGAAACACCTGATACCACCGAGAAATATCTAAGTGGTGGAAGGCAAATCATTTTACACAACAGCCTCTAAAGCTTTATGCAATATCTACTGAGTATTGACCACTTTACTGCCGTCACTTTTATTGCCACTTCGACTAAGTCCGCTTCGTTCTTTGATTTTTATTGAAACATTTAATAAACTCACTTGATAATTATTAGGTAAACAACAATTACATTCCATTACATTTCATTACGTGACATCAATAAAAAGTCATTAAAGCGAACGAATTTCTAATTCTGATTGTGACATAAGAGGATAACAGACCATCAGGCACTATGTGAAGTGGCAGGAAATTGTGAAAATTATATGGGTGAAACAATTCAGATAACCCAGTTCTAGACTACTAGAATTATTTTGATAAGAAATATATCAATGGGAAAGATGACCCAAAGCTTTTAGTAGGTGGCAGCACGACTGCATGTGCCTAACGAGTGATTTTGCAGGTTATGTTTTATTTTTATTTTAATGAATAATTTCAAATGATACTTAAGAATCATAAGGATGTTTTCTCCAACCGATAGATATGGATGTTTGTCTGTACCAGAACTGAAAAGTTTGTTGGGGGAACGTAGTGGATCCCTCAAAGGAAAAACAAAGATCTGAGTGAAAGGTAGAAAATTCAAATTGATTACAGAGGTGTTTCGTCAAAAATCATCAATAACCATCTATTAGCCCTGCTACGTTCTTTTGTAAGTGACTGGAGCATAATCTAGAATGTTCAGAATCCTGAAAGCTCTTTTTTTTTCAGGGCTACTTCCCACTGCTTTTTCAGTTTTGTTTCTTTTGGAAATAAACATTTTTACATCCGAATGCACTACATAAGACCATTTTATGTCGATTTCAAATCTTTATATTCTTAATTATTGCAAAGAAGGGACGTTTAATGTTTTGAATTGTTGTCATTTGACTTGAGAGGCTGTCAAAGGTACATGCAGTGGTGGCGCTCCTAGTGGTAGAGTTTTGCAGCCGTCATCCCCATTCAAAAGAGATTTATGGGTATGGATGGAATCTTTAATGAAAAAATAAAAGTTTTTAACCAAACAATTCTGACAAAACTGTCACTCTAGGAGCGTTTCCTCAACTGTGTCTGGAGGAGTAAGGACTTTTAAGTCTCTATCACTGTCCATGATATAAATATACCGATATTTTCCACAAATCTATCAGAAATTTCATAAGTTTTCAAACTATAATTACTATGAACATATACATTTCCATAGCAACCAACCATTCCAACACTTGCGATTTCTATCAAATTTCGTTTTAATTTATCACTACAGGAAGAATGAAAAGATTGTGAGAATTGTAATAATTTGCATATACAATATCCTACATAATAATAAACAATCGGAGAAAAAATTATATGTAAAACTCGGCAGTAGATTGACTGCTTTAGCTGAGTTCTTAGAACCATCAGCCGCCACAGTCAATCTACTACTTTACTGTCTAGTAGAACAAATAACTATTACTCCCACAAGTTTCTATAAAATAACAGAGCACCTAAAGGAAAAAAATATCTTTAACAACAATGAATATATCATAATGCTTCTCATGGGTCCCAAGGATACAAGTGTAGGTATAAAAAAATGTTCACATAAACGATTGCCGAATTGATGTCATTTCAAGAACTCGTTTTAACCCGAATACGATTGCAGATCAATTGACATTTTTCAATTATTTAATTATTTTTTCAATCAGTTATACTTATGATGAAACTATACGTCACTGAATCGAACAAATCTGATTCATATCCAGCAATTGTTGTCAAGATTTGTACCACAAAACCAATACGTCTTTTTTTCTAGCTAAATAACAGCCAGAGGAAACACCAACGTAGGCCAGTAGACTAATACACGAGTTCTATTCAACAGCCGTGCCAAATCGCCAATTTTTTTGTAGGTAGTTTGGACCTCAAAGAATATAGTTTGAAATTTGTGCAATCCAGAAATGACAATTTCTGAAAAAAAAATTATTAAAAAAAACAAAAGACATATTTTGATGTTATTATTAAAATTTATTAAAAAAAAAATTCCAATATCTTCATTCTAGGCCGAGATGCAATAATTTTTACGTTTGTTTCATTTGTTATTGTTTAAATAAACATTTTCGCGAAATTCAAGTTTTCGGGCATTCGTAATAGTGTTAGGCATAATATTTGATATTATAGAAACCGTTTTGAGCATTGATCTCATGGCAGATCATGATTGCATTCGGTCACTCGCACGCGAAATATACTGACGGCGGCCTCGGTTCAGCCGGGTGACGCGTGCTGGCCTGCTAGCCTCGCTCTAAGGCTCCTTTCGCGCAGCCTACTTAACAATTTCCATATCTCCCTTATAAATTGTCGTAAACAATTTTTTTTTTGATTCAACGTAGTTTTTTCTCGTGAATTCAAAAATGTTCGTGAAAATAATTTTTCTTCAATACGTACCCCAAAAAATTGTTTTTAAATTCAATGTTGATATTGGGAGGCCAATAAATAATCTTATATTTAAGAGGTGAGGAGAACAAAAGTAAATTTGAATTCGTCCGTAATTTTTTTATTACATTTATCATCTGCATACATTCTTACAAGTACCTTATAATAATAATTCTACGTGATTTTGCATAGGACTTATTTTGTAGATTTCATCACGGCGCACATTTTTTGTAGGAAACATTTTCCGATAAATCTTATTCCAAAGATAATAACATCAAAATATGTCAATTGTTTTTGTTAAAAATTTTTTTCGACAGAAATCGTCATTTCTCGATTCCACAAATTTCAAACTATATTCCTTGAGGTCCAAACTACCTAAAAAAAAAATGGCGATTTGGCACGGCTGTTGAATAGAAGTCGTCCAAATTCATGTACATTCCGTCTGGACTAACGAGAAAACTACAGCCTGCATTCAAGGTATTTATATTTCCTTCCCCGTAAAAATGAATCATCAAAAACAGAAAATCCGTTACTACTGAGTCTATCAGTATCTTGAAAACAGCTGAAGTGCAGTCTTATTCATGTGAGATGACATGAATATCAGTTTCCTCGTGATTCATGGCGTTTCTTAAAATTTGCCGGAAGGTCAGTGGTTACATTTTCGAAAGCAATGAAAAACCATCGAAATAAAAAATTCCTTAGCTATAAGCTTTCATGGCATGAAATCGATATTCGAAATAATTGGTAATTGTTATTCTCGACTCGATAGGAATCTGTCTTCGGACGAAAATCAATGATGAAATGAATGAACAATTTTAGATATTAATGAATCAGATGGCTATGGTCTCAAATCATAATAAGCTCTGCTCAGACCATAACTCTGTCCTCACAACCCATTGAGATTATGACTCAAATAGCCGGAACGCCCTGATTTTTTATTCCAAAGATGTAGCTTCCAGAAAAAATGGTGCATCTCGAATTCAACCCCTCACCGAGGAGATGCAACCATTTTTAAACATTCGAATAGCACGGATAGGTGAATGGGAACTAAATTCAAACAGGATTATATGTTCTATAAATTGGAATCAGGCTAGAAATTTTCGAGGGAATCGAATATTTTTGAAAATGGTAATGAAATATTATATAAAAGCGAAATACACTAAACTAACGCATACATTTTCTGTTATCCCATCAATGTTCGAAAAATTTTTCGTTGACCTTCAAACGCAAATGAAGCATTTCTAGAATCACTAGTTTCCCATATTATTATCATACCAGCCCGGTATAACGCGACTCACAAAAGTCTTGTACATCGGCAATACGTAACAATTTTATATTATCAAAGGCTGGATCAGTGAAATCGGTATATGTTGTATGCCAAAAAAAATCAAGCGACGAACTTCGAAACTCCATTAGTGCCATTTTCTGAAAACTGACTCAAAAAATGCGGCTGTCTTCAAAACTGTTAGCATAGATTCAGCGAGACAACTTTTCCTGGGAAATTAATTATATGTTCAACTTGATAATTTTCTGGATTAATAAAATGACATTCATGTAAATATCGCCATTCAATCAACTATTGCTTCTCACATAGATCTAGATGAAATATATTATGCAACCTATGCAAAAAGTATTTATTGCATTCGACGTGTAAATATATAACGTCTTCTCCTTCTATTCATGATTCTGAATGACAAATGACTAGCGTTCCGTGTATCGAAAATTGGTTTTGGTGCCAAAATATTCAAAAAATGTCCATTCTATAATATCAGTTATGACCTACGAATGGTAAAACAGCTCCATATTCATAAATCAGAATTTCATAGCTGATGATACAGGCGAGCATCTCTGTGTTACCACCGAAGAATGGAAAGAATGTAATCAGATACAATTCAGCACATGTTTTTCAGGCCACCAAATGTTTTCTCCGATTTGGAACTACAGACATTGGGAGCAAAAAAATCAAATGTTATAGCCGACATCTGCTCAGGCCAGACACTTAGGCCGTACAACAAAAATAAAACATTCAGTGTTTATTATTAGATCCCACACAAACACAGCATTACCCATAAAATCCGTTAACCTTTAGGAGATTCATTAACCCTTTTTCTTTCATTGCTCATTCGTTGAGCAGTTGGTGTTTATAGGAAAACATAACAAACAAGTGGAGGATGAAGGATGATACGAGATTGATTGTAAAACGGCGTTGAAAACTGTTAGTTGCTCCAGTAAAAATGATTCTTATTCTGAACTCTGGCACTTTCGAAGATTATTTACCATTCATTCGAAAATGCTACACTGATTCAACTTGCAGGTAAAAGGTTAATTCGGTTGTGAAATTTATTTCATTATTCTATTGGTATCTTCGCATATTTATCATCATTGCCTTGACATCATTTCCATTAGTGATATACGTATACACCATAGCGTGATAAATTGAAATATATTTAAATGAAATTCTTTTATTTTTCCACTATTGGAGAAAAATAAGTTGCTGACATCAGTGGAATTAATAGATTTTCCATTTCATCATTTTTAATTAGACCCAATACCATTCTGATATGATATTTGGGTTTTTCAATTCTACCCATTTTTCAAGTTGCCAGCTCTCAGATTTCAGAAGCTGAAGAACATAATGAGAATACAATCGGAAGACTTCAAAAGAGAATAATTCGAAAGAGTATCAAAATGATTTCCAATTATTTTTAAAATTTGGTTTTAATTTGTATCTTTGAGAGTTTAGATGATTATCGAATCTATAAAAAATCTTATTTGAAGATCAATTTTTTTTCATTGAAACTAATCTCTTCAGTAAGAGGAGTTTATCGTTCGTACCTGATCGCGGCAAATCGGTATTATTATCAATTCAATAATTGGGGCGAAGCTTGTGAACTTTTAAGATAGAACTTTATTGATTGCTTGACCTTTCTTGAGGAATGAATAAATTTGAATGCGAGAGGATCAAAGAGATAAATTCATATTTTGAGAAACAAGTGATAGGATGATAAAATTGAACACCCTTCCATTATTTGATAAGGGTAGTATCAATTAAGATTCGAGAAGATAAAAAGGATCATAAATTTACAGAACCCAATTAGGTTGGTAATCGAAAGAAGCAGAGCGCTTTATTATATTATAATCGAGATCATCATTCCATCATTTTCTGAAACAAGTTTCCCCCATATTTCTAATTATAAATTATGCAGCAGTAGATGTACAGTAATCATTGACCACCCAATAGAGTATTAATGCATGAACGTTATTCTGAAATAATCGCTTGAAACGGTGTTTTCCTCAGAAGAGGTAGGTTATTAGGTATGCAATTTTTATCTATCTGCAAGAATGGTGAGAATATGGTACACCGCTTGCAGTACCGTTTCTTCGACAATTTGTACAGCAAACTGAGGAATAATTTAATTGCAATAAGACACATTATAATTGAGGTTACTTCAGTCATGGGGAAAATTATAAGGCTGGTAATGAATGTCCGCAGAAGTGAGAAACCTACTATGTGTTAATTCATTAATACAGTCGATATCGAAATTTTACTTCGGTAAGAGATTCATCTATATTTAGGAATATGATTATTTTTGATGGGAGTACTGAGTTTTGTGGCACTTTTTTCCAATTCCTCTTTTTCCAATGGAAAAAGGAATACAAAACTTTATTCATTCATATACGTTTGAAAAATTCATAAATATGAAGAAAGGAGCTATGTTGAATAGCTACCTATAATAGTTATCTATGATATACAGAGTGCATGTTAAATTCTTTTGTTACATAATTTTTTCATTTTCGAATTCAAACATTACTTATTTCATACACGGGATAATTTCATTAGAAATACCCACAGAATAATGACGAGTTATTGGGAGGAATGTCCTCTTTCAATTTGTAAATCATTTTCATCAATAACCTGTATGCGAATAAGGGTTTTTCAGTATGGAATTTCATCACTATCGACCACTTCTATTCAATTCAGGTAACAAGGTTATATTTGTGAATTAATAAAAACAAAAAATATCACAGTTTATCAGTGAGAATCGAAATTTTTATGTATATAGATTTTCATCAATTATATCGGCCAGTTCATTTCAAGGTTTACGAAAAACTCAATAGTTCAGAAATTATGAAATATTTTCATTTTCGAATTCCGACATTCTGTATTTCGAACACGGGACAGTTTAAAAAAAAAAAATCAGAAAATATTGATGAATTACCGGAATGAATTTCCTCTTTCTTTGGGAATTATTTTCGTGAATAACCTATGTGAACGAATTTTGAGACCCGATATATCTGGTTAGACAAACGTTTATTGCTAGACGATATTGACAAGCATACTACTACTATCTACTCAATACTCTGATGATGGCAAATGCAACTTTTAGATGTGAAAACCCTCCGACCGAATAATGTGTAGGGTAGGTAATATTGAATAAATCCCAAATCCAGAGGCTGTAAATTTGGGAAATAAAATGTGGAAAATAATTCAAGAGTCTTTGAACTTTCTGACTTCTACAATTCATGATGAAGATTCAAAAAATCAGCAAGGGGCAATTGACGTGATCGAAGATTACCTTGAAAATAACGCACGGTATATAAATAAATCCCATCACAATGAATTCTGCCTCCGTCCTATGGCTTCGTATATTATTGTCCAGTAGGTATATTCAAAATGTGCTCATTGACGCGAAAGATGGAATCCTTTCAATTTATATGTATTGTAATGAAATTTCAATTTTTCAGTGAATAGAACAAACTATAGAGCTTTGAAAAATACAAAATGAATCGATGGATACTGACTGCCAATATCCCCTCTCGAATGTAGGTATGTACAGAAATGAAATGCTTTCTCTACAAGAATAGTTTTTGAAGTTATTGATGATTAGAATTACTCACCGATACATTCCTCACGGAGTGATGCTTACAAAGTACTTCTCAGTATTTCGATGTACGAAAACATTGTATTCACAAATCCATTGCTGAACAGTTGTTTCGACCAACCATTTGGAAGGACTTGCAAATACAATGCATTTGTGATTTGAGATTTGTTCTTCAACGAACAGATGGTTGGAAATGAATAATATTCGCAAGTCCAGTCGAAACGATGACTGTCTGGCATTCAATTTGTAAATTCAATATTTTTTCTTAACTCTGATTTCTGTTTGGGGTTGCAACCATCTTTGCTGAAAACTTGAAACGATTCTCGACGACAACATATTTGACTCAAACAACTGTTCGACAGGCCGGCTGTTGGAGATCTTCACATACTTCGTATGAACAGGCCGTCAGTTTTTGGTCACATCCAGCGGGTGGTATTTTTTCTCTAGGAAAAACACCATGTCTATTCTAGAAAGTATAACCCTAGATTACTAATATTTGATCTCTGGATATCAGAAAGTCTACGACTAACATTATCAAGTGTATAGAGTTGAAAATGTGTAAAGATTCAATACATTGCTGAAGTACTCCATTTCAGTATGTGACCACCATGGACAATGGGACTATGAATCAGCAAGTTGATCCATCCAGTAGTCGATTCCAGTATGTAGTATATAATATTTTGTGTGTCTTCGGTTGTGGTTTCTCGTTTCGCATTTGTCAGTACTGAATATGTACTGATGGTGTTCTCAAGTTATACCCAACGGTTTTTTAATCCTTCCACCTCCTCTGGGAATAAAGACTTTCAATATTTGTTATGTGATGTATGTTTTATTGTATCTGGGTCTCCATTATTTCTGTATGAAATTAAATGGATATTCATTTTCTTCACTAGTTATTTCACAAGGTTGAGTTTTAAGTAATTTTATTCGGATGAGTTGAAAACTAGTTTCGAGAAAATTCAACTATTCCTTTTTACTTAGACACTACGTCAATGGTTTGAATCACAATCTATCTTTTCTATCGGTATACACTTAATTTGTTGATGTTCCTATCTATAATTCTAATTCTAATGTGGATTCTATTGTTGGATTTTATTTGCATTGAAAATATCCTAAGAAACTGCCAAAAGAATAATTCATTTACCATATAGTGACTACAACGAACCTGCATGGTTTTGAATTGAAGTTCAAAACATTGGAGATAGTGTGGTATATTTTTTGTTCGAGAAAAGCTTATGAATTCAACAACTAACAATTCGAAAATGTTAATTCAATAAAGATTCGTAGAAAAAAAAGGTCATGCCAATATATTTTTGATTACCTCCTGATTATAAGTGTTGACCAAAATTATACATAAGGAAATACTTGTGCTTACTATCATCCAAGAAATATTTTTGTGGCGAAAAATCAATAACAAAAAGAACATGGAGAAGTTAACATGATTGGAAAATATATTATTGTGTGATTTTCACAAAGCAGGTTCGCAAAGTAACTACACATGTTTTACTGTATTATAGCTTCTTTATTACCAAAACTCCCGACTTCATGACTCTCTTGATTTCTGAGCATTTCAACAGATTGAGATTCAGACTTTTCTTCAACAGATGCAATACATCATAGTCAAAAGCGAACTCATTCCTTTCAGTCAAAAGTCAAATGTTGAATTTGTTTTCTAATTGAAGTCTATGTTCATTCATTTTCTTGATTCAAGATTTCCCTATTTGACCAATAAACAGTTTGAGGCAAAAACCACAAGTTATCTTCCTGATCTTTCCGACACTGGAGTTTTATCCTTATTTTATTTCAAATATGTCTTATTCATTATCTTCAAAAAACGAGCAATCGCCATTGCATTGGCGGCAAGTCAATATATTATGACGTGTATTTCTTATGATTGAATAGACCTGATGTATGGCTTGTTTCTGTGATTTTTCAAACAATAGAATCAACAATGTTCACATCGTAACCATTGTTGACCGCAATCTCCTTAACAACTTTCAGTTCCTTCTGGAAATTGTCTTCTGTAAGTGTAATAATCAATAATGTATAAAGCATACTACTGACAGCGGCTACTTTTTGCTGATATGTATGTGTTGATGAATTATACATAACTATGTCCGCATATGAAAATTTGTGAAATCATGTTCATTATTTATCTTAGTGATGAAGTATCTGTCAATTCCATCAGTTGATGGAGGACTTGGTTAAAGCATTATTGTTAACGGATTTTTACTGAAATCTACGACAATATTAATATTTTTTTCATCGCCTGAGGTTCTTAAATATAGAATTATTATGTATGCATGTGTAACCTATTTCTCATCAAACTTCTTCCAGTTCCATTTTTCTTTAAAACCCAGTTTTATACAGAATTCAAGAACCATTTAACCATTTTCAACATCACAATTGATAATATGTATGTTCCGAATAGCGAGGTTAGTAATTGAAGATAATTGAAACTCAATTAGGTTGCAATCGAATCTCAAATCGAGTTCATTGGAACATGAAACAGATGACAGTAGCAATCAGTAGTAATGAATTGCTATTGAATGTTAGAGATTAGATTAGGCATTTCATTAAGACGCCATATTGCGGATCTTCTTGAAAGTAATATAATTTCAAACTTCTCAGCATCTGTTACCAGTTACTAAGCATGACAACGGTCTTCTTACATATTGGTTTTGTACACTTGTACATGAATTGGATGTAAAGGTCGGTATTATGAAAGATGTGACTAAGTATAGATGTGGTGGGTACCTCATTCAATGATTAGAACGGACTTTATTATCAATAAAAACTTTGATCCTCTGCTCGTCCACCCATAAGGTTCAAGGCCATGAGCTGGAACAAAGAGATGTAGAAAGACGGTATTGAAATATTTTAAAAAAACATGTCATCTTCATTTGAGAACGAGATACGATATCTATATAATTTATAATTCACTAAAAAATCTTCGAAAAAAGACAATTAAATGAAAATGGGACAATTGAAATGACAATGAATGAAAAAATTATTTCTGAATATGTGACCATATATATGGTGCTTAGAAGAGAATTCAAAGAATCTGCCTACATCCTGAACAACCATGCATTCAGTCCTGCAATGAAATTCAGAATGTGTGGAAACCATTCATTCAAGAAATGGACCAACTTCGGCTTACGAATTTTTTTTTCATATCACCACTGATTACTGCTACCTATAAACATCTTAGTCAGCTTGATTTCTCACTTCGTTTTCGTTATCAATCAGATCACTTCTGGAGGTAACATTGAGGGAAAGAAGGGTTGTAATTAGTTTCGAAGGGCAATTGGAAAAATCTTGATTGATTCTCTATAAGGTGAATCAATCAGTCTATCAATTTTTCTTCGTTGCACTCCTTTATAATTACACCCTGTAGATATTTAAAACAATGTCACAGCGATCTGAATACTATCATAATCATTTACTTAGGTAATACATCCCCCATAAGATCATAGGCATTAGCTGCATATCTATCATAAATAGTTCATAAATGAAAAAACTATACATTATAAACGAGTTCAACAAAGTGATTATCTTGACATCACACAGAGTTCGGGGGAGTCTTTAAAAAATGGAAAAGACAAAAGGCTTATTTCTATTTCTTAGGATGTTTTTATCGTATCTGAAATTCTTACATCCCATTCGGAACTCCTGAATCGAAATACTATAGAATCTAGTTTTTGCAATGGACTGCTTGCCCTATGTTCTTCCACAGTCACCCTACTTTGCTCTTTCAAACTCTGCTATATGCCCCCCAACCATGATCGACTATTGGACAAGCTACTATTATGCACTAAATTGAGTTTTGTGGCTAGCGAGGAGTTGAAATTCTCTAGCAAATGGTGCTTTTGTTGTATCTCGTTTTCTGTTCCTTAGGGAGCCCTCTTTTCACACGGACCATTTCGTCGCAATGCTTTCACGAATGTCATTTGGTTTTCGCGTCTTCGCAGAAGAATCGATGCTCAACAGGGCAATCTATTCTTGGGTTTTTTTTTCTTGGTCCGCAACTTCTACAACTCTAGGTGCTGTGTCTGCTTCGTCACATTCCTGTCGACTTTTTTCTCCAACTAGTTTTCCATGTTGTTGATTTCTGAAAAAAGGATAAAAGTCGATGTTGAAACTGATCGAGCTTGTATGGCTAGATTTATATTCGGTTGAGATTGCCTAACAATATAATTCACATTAGGTAACACTGGCTGCGTTTGTCTTGATCAGGTTAATGCTGAAACTGTTCAACATCATTTGTTGATGATTTTCAGTTTTATTGTGAGATGCGGAGTACAAAAATAGTTGTGATTTGTAACATCGGTTATGTATGTTTCGGCTTTGTGTTAAGACTGCTCAAAAAATGGAGTTCATACTACGCAACACTGGTTACGTGTGTTTGAACGTTAATCTATTGGCCCATTTTGGAGATATGGAATACCTAACCGGAGAGAGACAAGGAAAATGATTGTACTTTTCAGAATCATTTGAATAGGATTCAGATATTTTTCGTCTCAATCTGTTCTTCTCTCGTGGAATATCGTCATATCTCCCTTTTTCGGCTTTTTCTCCTGTTGACGTCATTTGTATTTTCCGGTTTTTCGATTCAGAGATGAAGAAAGACAAAAAAGAATTCCTCAAATCAAGAATCCCTTCGTTGAGAACGAGAATAAGTCAAGAACGAATAGAAGTGAGCACTTTTTTAGGTTTCTGCGATGAACGTACCGATCGACGGGTGTGAATCAAGACACTACAGTGTGTAATTATCATTGAGGAGGGCAACGAAAGAAAATAATGTTAGCGATATGAAATATGCGTGTTAAACTACGATAGGATATTTGTTGCGTTTGAGTTTTTGATTTGATGATAGGCCCCCAGTATGTCGTATGATATAGATATACGATAATCGATGATTGGATAATCCGACAGTTCACTGATAGATACAAAAAACTGTTCTAGCACTAATCAGGAAAACTTTCCAACCATAGGGTTATAGTTCATGAGAGCTGTGACCATCCACCCTTTTTGGAATAACGACATTGTTCTACAATTTGGCAACTCACTTTGTATAAGTAGTATGAGTTAGGCAAAACTAGGGACCTGCCCTACCTTCGAAAAGATAAAAAATGGTTATTGTTGGTTATCCCTAAGAGATAGACATATACCATAAATGACTTTTCTGTAGACCTATCTATTAAAATAAACGCATCAAAATCAGTTGTGTAGTTAAAAAAATTTGAGCATATATAGGGACAGAAACAAAGCGGGAATCCACTTTGTTTTATACTATGTAGTGATGAAATTTTCAATAGTGCTTTCATACAAAATTTTTTCATTTGAATAGGGAATTTTTTATGATCAATTTCAACTGGTGAATTTTCAACAAGAGTTTTTATATTAATCTCGATAGGCACTGAATGATTGCTATGAAAAAAAAAAAACAAAACAAAATAGTGGTTGCGTTTCGACGGATACTAAGCCAGTGACAGAGGTGAAGACAAAAGCAAGTGGTTTTTCTGTGATATATTGAAATTGGAAAATTCTCAGAGAGTAGTTCAGAAAGCAATGGATGTAGAAGTGAAATAGGTGGTTGTAGTAGTTCCTTTCCACTATCAGATTCATATTATAAAGAAAGGAGCATATTACAAAGTTACTATCCCGATTACTAAATGTATAGGTTCGGATGAGATTGTGAGATTTTTATCAACATAAATTAAATATTCTATCTCAACGCTCAGAAGAGTTAACTGAGCAATATGTTCAGTATCGAATGAATATTCCTTTTGTCTTCGTGGAAATCTGAACGATGTCACTTTGTTTACCGGATATTCAAGAATAGACTCAATTCAATGCACCGATCTTTGATGTCTCCATGAATTCAGAGAAGGCTGATTCCTTCCTCTGTAAATAATCTCAGTCAAAAGAATCTGGAGCACTATTTCGTTACGGATAACCAACTGACATTACATTTATTTCTACAGGAATGATTGAGATGACCTCGATTACGATAAAAATAGATTCACAGATTCACTGCGTTAAATTCAATGGATATTCCTGTACTATTATGAATACTAGCTTACCAAACTCATCATACCCTTTCACCTACGGAATGTTCTTCAGTATTGACTTATTCGTTTCCGATGTTTGTCCGGAAGAGTGGGTGATGATGACACAGAGAGAGTCTGCAATCTGAAGCTGGAATATTAAATATACTCGATAGTTATTTGCAACATTTAGCACTTGAAATCTTACGCTATTTGCATCGGAAGTTTCTCCTTTTCTCTTTAGCAATTTCAATGATATGTTATGGAACAATGATATAAAGGTGCTATTATTGATAATAATAATAATAATAATAATAAACTCAGTAAGTTTGAATGGGAATAAATGAAGGAAAAAGTAACCACAAAAGGATATCCTTGAATGTGGTGGATTTCTATATTCCTACATCTGTTCACACGCACCTACTTTGATATCACGACTCTTCATAATTCAAGATCACATCAACACAATATCTGAACGCGAGTCTAAACGTATAGTGAAAACTGTAATAAAATGTACCTTATTATTATTATTATAATACAAAAATAAAACATTGAATCAATTACAAAAAGGAAAAGGAAGAGTGTTTTACGGCTTTTATATTATATGGTATGTATTTTTAATGTCGATATATTGATGTATTGCTAATCGAGGAAGGGTGAGTGTCCATTCTTTAATTTTATTTTTAAACATTTTTAGAGAATTGATATTTTTCATTTCAGGAGGAACCTTATTATATAGCTTTGGCCCCAGGTATGCATAACTTCTCTGCAAGATGTTTTTTTCAGGTTTTGGGACATAGCAGGCATGCTCTTTGTACCTCGTGCTGTGATGATGAGTAATGGCAATGAGTTGTTCTCTATATTTGTGCTGCCTAGTGACTGTTGACAAGAAGAATAACTGGCGAGTGTCAAGAATGTTAAATTCTGCATACAACTGATTTGATGGATAGGTATGACGTTTGTGATTAATCATTTTGAGAATTTTTGTTGCACATTTTCCAGTTTCATCATATACTTATTCACAGCAGCTCCCCATGCAATGATTGCATAGTTGAGATGGCTTTCTACCCCAGTGCGTAATAAAGTACCCGTAATTGCTGAGAAGTGAGTATGTTTGATAGGTATTTGAATTTATACAAAATGAATCTTAATTTTTTTATTATATATTCAATGTGCACGTTCCATTTTAGGTTATTATCTATGAACACGCCTAAATATTTTATATTTTCAACTGTTTCTGTCAACTGGATTTTATTTCAACTGTTTGATTATCTATATTTATCCTCAAAGAATCAAAGTCTGGCAAGTTTTTAGAATAGGATGTAAATGGCAGGTAGTGAGTTTTTTCCACATTCACTGTCAGAAGTCGACTGTTAAACCATGTGAGAATTTTTCCAAACTCATTCTCTGCCTTTTTTTTTAACTTTTTCCAGTCATTAGACTTGAAAAGAATCGCCGTGTCATCGGCAAAACTCACCACTTCCCCTTCTACATCTATTTTGAACAAATCATTAATATAAAGGTTGAAGAGTAAGGGCCAGAGTATCGTACCCTGAGGGACACCATACTCTACTAATTTAGAGTCACTAAGGACGTTTCCTATCCTTACTTGTTGTTTCCTATTTTTCAAGTAGTCCTTCATCAAATCTAATGTCGTTCCCCTGATTCCAACCTTTTCGAGGATATCGATTAGGTCCGTATGACTGACCGTGTCAAACGCCTTAGCAAGATCGACAAAGATGCAAAGCGTAGGAATTTTGTTATCGATACTTTCACTAATTCTGTTGGTTAGGTGAGCTATGGCATCATCTGTCGACTTATTTTCCCTGAAACCGAACTGATTCTCTGATAAAATTTTGAATTTTTTGAGATAATCTAAAATCCGCGTTTTTATAATCATTTCATATATCTTGCCTAGATTCGATATCAGTGAAATTGGTCGGTAGTTGGACACGCTCAGCCTACTGCCTTTCTTAAAAAGTGGTTTCACGATGGCACTTTTGAACGCTTTTGGAAATTTACCTGTTCTAAGACACCAATTCACAATATATTCTAAAGGAGAAGCTATTTCATTTACTATACGTTTTAGTACCTCAGCAGTGAGGTTATCACCACCTGGAGCTTTTTTATTTTTCAACTTAAGGATATTTTCTTTTATTTCTTTCTCATTAGTTTCCATCAGAAATATCGAGTGCTGACAATTAGTTTTTATGGTTGGTTTAATGTTAAATTTCCGTTTTATGTTATCTGCTAACTCCTCTCCCACAGTTGAAAAAAAATTATTAAATTCATCCGCTATGTCTTTTGGATTTTTTTTAAAGTATCGTTTCCTGATTTGATTTCTGCGATGGCTCCATCATCATGTTTATTGTTTTTCTCACACGTTAATTCTCTTATATATTTCCAAAGTTCTGCCGAATTTTTACCGTTTTTCGAAATTTGGTTTTGGTAATAAGAGACTTTTGTCTTTTTTATCAATTCCTTTAATGGTCATATTATTTCACTACAATTTGAAATCAACGTGCTTCAAGACATTCTAATGAAATTAGGATATTACTCAGTGTTCGTGGGATATTTTATGAAAAATTTGTTTCCAATTCACATGCACTGAAACTCTTGAAACCGTTCAGAAACTCCATTATTTTTATAAAGTTTGTGGAACTATTCGTTGGCTCTTTATTATGCGAATAAAAAAATGCTTCCTGCTGATAAGTACGTGTATATCATTCATAGATGTTCGATTCATCTACAAAAAAGTCTACCTGAAGTAGCTACTCACCAGCATATATGGTGCAACAGGACACTGAATCACAAAGATGTAATTTCTCTTCTATTTTTGCCGTTAGACAGATGAAATCGTGTCTAAATAAAGACACTCATCTGAATAACTGTTTACCAATGGAAGAGAGGGAGAACTCATCAACATTTCCATCCATATCAGCATGAATTTCGAAAAAAATATTGCTGAACCTGATAACAATTTTTTGTGCATGATGATTCAACAAAGAATTGCTGTCAACTGAGAGGGTCCAATAAAAAATAACCGATATACATTATCATGTAATGAAATGAAAGTTATGTGAATACTTCAGTTCGAAACAATTCATGACAGAACTAAAACTTCATTTACAAAGAGGCTATCACAATAAAAAAAAAGGAATATCAGTTAGTCGAAAAAGAAAGGTGACATCAAAATGTGAAGTGATCCAGAACAGATTTCAGTTGATTGCACGGATGGTTGTTTTGAATTTGTTGTCAATGGTCTGTGGGCGATGAATACTTCACCAGAATCATATCTTGAATCAGAGCCTTCAGTGTGGACCTGGATGAAAACTTTGAAAAGAAATACATAACTCTTGTAACGAGTTGAAAACAAACGCACTCGATGCGCGATTCGCTTGCCTAGTAAGCATATTTAGGAAAAGAAACGCCTGAATTCGTTGGGTCTATTCAATAATAATATTCTTTCTCACCAGTAAATTATGAAATTTATGTTACGATAAGGTAGACCAATACATCTCCGAAGTCAGAAGGAAACTCTTACCGATTTCTGTTTTACATTTTCATCGTTCATGTGGAATATATCAGGTTTATTTTGGTTCCAACTTTGTATGCTGTTTCGGATTGTCCAAAATCAACACGCCAATTGTGGAAATATTTACGCGAGAACGAGTTCAGTATACAATTGGGCGACTATTCTCTGAGAGGTGAAACAATATGGAAAGCGAACCAGAAAAAACCTCTCAACTATTGTTGAGTCGATGAATCAGGTTTAATGTAATGATGTACATTCTTTATAATGCGGTCAATTTGCTGCATTGACTGATCAGCGTTCGCAAACCACAAATGTAGATATTGGATCACTTCAACAAGATCAGTCGATTAGTTCACGAATGAGTAGTTCATTTGGGTATGGACGTTTGTAATGTGATTATAAAACTGGTACAGTTCGACCAATTTCTCTCTTCCCTTCAAGGTTGAAAGCGCAGTGGTTCACATACCAGTTTGAGTTTTTAAAAATAACAAAAGTACGAATGAAGTCATATTAGATTTTTTATACATGATCTACAGTAACTCAATTCTGGTGCTCTTGCAACGGTAGCATTCGAATTTGCAGATTATAGAATCCTCTCAAAGGAGCTCGAAAGTAATGGAATTGGGTTTCATGTGGATTGGGTCACATTTTTCATATGGAAAACAATTCGTAAGGCTCTCAATTGACTCGAAAATGAAGTAATAAATTACCTATGAAGTTCTACAGGAGTCGCTACTCGGACCTTTTCCATTTCTATTATTTTCAGTGACATCACTTCTATGAAAATCTATGCCAGAAGAGCTGTTTTTGCTGATAACAGTACTCTTCTATAGTTTGTTGAGAATATAGCTGAATTACACCATCAAATTACAATTGTTATGTCACTGGAAACAGAATGGTGTGACTCAAACCCACTTCTGAATTATAAGAGTACAAATGTGCTCACCTTCATGTGCGCTCTACAAGTTTTGACCATGGATTGAAATATACTGGAAACCAAGCCGACAACAAAATATCTTGGATTAGAAAATGAATACGACATCGACGACAATATGTTCAAATTGAACAAAACCCTTTCAACAGTGAACATTTACTACATAAATTGCATTCATTCAATATTGAATTCTAACAGACTTGTATCCACTTTTACTAAAAACTGTAAGTGTTCTACACAAAAATGTTCCTGTGTTTGGTAGTACGCCAAATTTGTATCACATCACTAATAACAATAATAATTCAATCAGCATCCCTTTGCCTAGATCGATCTTGATAAATGATTTTCTGATATAATACAATGGAGTGAAAAATGTATAAGCTTTCTTCATATACCTAGAGCGTGTATTCAATAAATAATGAGCTCAGAACAATCTTAAAAAACTATTATAGATAGAGCTTATTGTAGGAATTTTATATGAATATATCTCATCACATCGATTTTCATTTATGTTGAAGAATGTATGAATGAGGGAACTCTTGTGAATATCCGTCATATTTCCTAAGGTTTTATAGAAAATTATTTCACAATTTTCATTTTCATAAACAGATTAATGAAAACATGTTGAAAATCTGGGTAGGTTTCAGATGAAGGAGTAGGTTTATTCACTTCAATCAAGAGGGTGTTTCTCGAAAAGATGACAAAAATATTTTTTGCAATTTAGAATGTGAGTAAAATCGAAAATATAATCTCTTCAGCCAAAAAACGAATATCTATCTATCGTCGTAGTGGTACAATCCGTGACAGGATTTTAACTAGGAATTCACTTCGTGAGGAGTGTTGACCATTTAGTAATACAGACATATAGTCTTCAGCAAGCTTGGTCTAATAACAGTTTTTTGCTAACAAATTATACTTATACTTGTGTATATCCTATCTCGTTGTCTCATAGTGCAGCATCCTTTCTATTTGTCAGGGACAGAGTGAAATTGGGCAAATTGTACAGTTTTTGCCATCTGGTTGTTCGTCTGAATCCCCCCTAGATGAGCAATAAAATCAACCCTCGCTACCGACGTAACGAAAGAAGATATGGATCGGGTTAATAATTGATCGTACTGACTGCCTGATATTAGGTATAAAAATGTATCATTAAACATTCATATTTGTGAGTAATGAAAAACAACTCAATTAAAATGTATACACAACAAAGAGAATATAACGAATGATCCAAAAAATTATTTCGAGAATTCAGTTAAGAAACTTTTTACCTTCTTGGGAAGTGTTGCTTGTCGTTTCGGATAACTTACTAACGAAATAATCAGTAGCATGAATGAATTGATGGATGTATGTATTCATAGAACTCGTTCAAAAATGTTTATATAGGACAAAACTGCTGGAACGTTAATTACAAAAATAAGTGGCATAAAAGCATAGGAAGTTTCATTTCTGATTTTTCACAATAGCGTGAATCCTCACCACCAACTGTTTTTTCCATGTAAGAACATTATTTATAGATAACGTAATTAGCATCAAGTCACCGGATAAGTATAAGAATGTCTTTTGTTCGATCGATGCATATAATGATAATTCCATATATAAAAGTGACATTCATCATATCCATTGAAATTACAGACCTCTACTGAACAATGTTTGATGTCGTCACCAATGCAATTGAAATAATCAAACATCGCCATAAGTTATTCAAGGAAGATTTGGTATGCAGTGAGCAGTGAAGGACACGGCCAAAAGAGAATGAAATTACCTTTTTTCGAATATTCCCAATGGCATCGTTCGTTCCTCCATGAACAATTTCGAAATCGTTTACTCACTTCTAATGATGATTCATGTTTTGCATTCAAGGTTTGATTTTAATCATTGATCACACTCGAGTGGATCTATATTTCGAGAATTCGAATCAAATAGAAAATTGTAAACAACATTTTTCATAATCCACACACTTCATTTATGTTTGCTATTGCACCATTAGTATTTATTTTTTCAATTATATGGGAATATCATTAATCACTACGAAAACTGAATGGAACATGAGTGATGCTTTTAGAATTAACTCCAAAATGAAAATAACCATAATAGTATTTTTGTAGTGACTGTGAAATCTTACGTTTTTTGTAATAGATTTTTATATATTCAAAAATCATGATTTCGTAAGAGATGTTCATCTGAAGGAAGTAAAAGAAAATTTAAGTTTTTTTCAGATCCTTCGACAATACATATGTTTGTATTCTAGATTATTTTCAATCTGTCCAAAATTCCACGAACTTGAAGATTTTTGTAAAATCTCACCATTTCCATGAATCAGGTAATTACCCATTACTTATAGACAACAACCTCACTTTATGGATTGTTCCCTCAGTATGGAAGACATAATGAACAGATGGATAATTTGAAAAGTAAATGTCTAAGTGAGTTTAAACAGCCAATAAAATAAAATAAGGAACAAAGTAAAACAAAATGAGAAAGATAAACACATAGATCTTTATGAAAGCGTTCATACAAGAAATAATATAAAATAAGAAATGAGAATAACAACAAAAGATCCCATCTTTCACTATTTAATTTGGAAACTGATAATGCGCATGACCGAAATATTTTCTGTACCTAACGTTCCATGTTTGAAATTATTTTAACTTCTTTCCTTATAATAACAACCACAGAATATTATTTACTGGTAATCTTTGCTATATGTAATAGAATCAAAATTCAAAATATCAACAATCAGGAGGTTAGTTACTGTAGCCACTGTCAAAACGAAATTGTGATATTCACAGAACACAAAAGTCATTGTTAAAAAAGCTGCAACTTGATTGGTTCATTCTTATTTTATTTCAGTCATCTGATTAAACATACGTTTTCTGTCCTTATTCTCAATTAGTTTCTTATTTTATTCTTATCTTATTTTATTTGCTGTTTAAACTCTCCTTAATATAGTTTCTCCTTAGTTTTTTTCTGTTCTCAACCTACCATAATCTGAAAAAATGAGAATTAATATTGAAATCTATAAAGTGTAGAATAGCAGATTCTCAATCTACTCCGAAAACTGCTGCGCTAATGAAAAATAGTTTCCTCTGAGTGGAACTCATTCTATTAGTCAGCAAATTCTCATATAGCTCAAGTTTGCCTCTGTAAAAATACAATTACTATAGTTTAGCCGCTGAAAAGATAGAATGATCACGTGAACGGCACGCACTCTTTGAATGTTCCCCTCCCCAATGTTACAGGTCCGATTTACACCACTCAACAAAAACGTCGCCGCGTCGTCCTCCCATCAACTCTTGGGATGCTTTTTTATAAGTGTTCATTATTACACCTTCTTCCTCTCTTCCTCTACAGTTAAATGTCTTTTTTTTGATCTTTTTCTTGGAGGTGACAGAGTGTTTCCATCCATATTATTTAATTAACGTAACACACGTAAATACAAAGCACAAATGAGTACAGTACAGTGTAAACAGTTCTTCATTTATTTCAGTTTAGAAGGCGTGGTTATACAGGCATTTACTGTTCACGCGTCCTTGAATTCTATCTTTTGAACAGCCCGACTATAATAACACTTGTATAAATTCCAATATCAATTCTCATTCATTCAGATCGTAGTAGGTCGAGAAACCAAAAAACTGAGGAGAAAAATATAGTGTATCAATCTACAGAATCAGTCTAGTTTGTGTGATATTCATTTGGTTACCAGTTTTTTCGTGTCTGAAGGTCCATGAGTTTCTGTTCCACACTTCCACCTTTCATTGAGTTAATCCCCATCTACCGTGGAAGGGCATTCTTCTGGCAAAAGGGGCTCTGAATTATTATCGTCCTTATCCTGGCCCAGCAGTTGAGCATAAAATTTGAGCTTCACTTCGAAATCAGATGGAACTTTTCGAACTGATTTTTTTTCCTTAACACCAATACTTAAGTATATAATTACAACATTTGAAATTTGGAATGATCTTTAGTTATTCAGAACTTGAATGTCCTTACTTCTGACTGATGTAGAATTCAACTTGACACTTGAGCGAAAAAATGTTAAATTTTTTTTATGTTGTATTGTTATAAATTTTTATGAGAATGAAGTTCTATGTTATGAAATCTAAAAGGTGAACAATGACCCTTACTACCTTACTTAAAGTAAACAGTATCTTTCAGTGTGAGTCTAGGAATTAGAAATATTTGATCTTCTTTTTTGTGTTCACATATTCTTCTAGCAATTATGGCATATTCTTTCAGAAAGAGTCTAAAAATAAAAAAAAATATTCATAATCATCTCAACTGGAAACGACCACTTCAGAAGTATTAATAAAAATCGGATCTTGACCCAAGATAACTCTTTCGACAGTAAATCATTATTATCGAAATTGTCGCCGATGCCCATTCTTCAAACATTGACAGTGAAAGAGATATAATCTGGAATATTGTAGTGTGTAGATTCATTCTCCTGCAGTTCCATCTATAGTTTGGAGATATATTGAGCATTATTGATGGAGTTCGACAGAAAACATTTTTGGTTCACAGTCACCACAAATAGACATCAGTCGGCCTCTCAGTCTTCATTATCACCTCTGACTTCCTACTGTTGGATTGTCTACCCGTCGAATCCTGAGACAATTGAAGAACCTTCTTGATGATCTCAAGAAAGAGAGCCAGCTGCTACTCTAAATATGAAATGAAACCACTTTGATGTGTTGATTATTGCCGTTATATAATTGAAAATCAACCCAAGCATATGAAATGGAACGAACCACTTTGATATCTTGATTGTTGTTTAGATACAAATGAGAATCAACCGAACAGAAACAAGAAATGACCAAGATGTACATAGAGGATGGATATGTTTTGATGATTAGTTCATTTCTTGAGGAAGAACGTCATCAACTTTTTTTAATCCTAATGTTTATGAAGAAGAGAAACCATGTAATGCTCAAAGATATCGCGTGTTCCAAGGGAGACTAACAATAATTTTTGAGGGTTGTTATTTCATATCATAATGGTGTTCAATTACCTGATATTTAGTAACTATCAAAACTAGTGAAAATTGAACATATCAATGAATTTCAGTGAAAAAATAATTTTTTATATTTGGTATTTGATATGCCATATTATTACTTTATTGAAATAATATACCTGATTGAAAAAATATACAACCTAGTCGAGAGAAAATGGAAAATATTATGAGAAAATAATTAGATGAAGACTATAAAGAGAAATAGTGCATGTTTACACATTTGAATTAGTGTTTGAGTTATCTAATATTTCATATGGCTTAAAATCACATATAGTTTTTATAATGTGTTTCTCCACGTTATTGTAATCCTGATATACTCATGAGCTGGTATAGTTACAAGGTCTGAAATTTTTAAGTGGCCTCTACATAACTCTCTATAGTTCAGTTTCCTTATTGTGACAATTGCATGTGAAAAAACGATGAATGACGATATCAAATGCATTCCGATATCTGTTTTGAAAATTTCTTTATCAATTGTGAGTGGCTGCTTTTGCTGTCGATAACCCACCAAGTATTTATCATTTCTATAGGCCTCTTCTGTCTGTATGGAAATTGAGAATATTTTTCACTTTCAAATACACATCATGAATGAATGCAGAAGCCTTCATTGTGAAGACAAAATATGCGCAATTCTCCAGTTTGGTACATCAATGCAGATAACACATCTTCAGGAAGTTGAAAATTGACGGACTGGAAAAGTATGGCCACAACCACAATAGAGTAATATTGAGTAAAAATGAAATGCTGATAAATGAAGTCCTTGTTAGTAGAATTCACTAAATCAGAAGATACCAAACTATTGGCTCTCGATAAGAAAAGGTGGAATGATTAAAATACTACTTGTAATTCCAGATATTTAATATGTTTACGTTTTTAAATCTGTTCATCCGATGATAGGTTCCGATTATTGGTGGAAGCATTTTTAATCCAATCAACTTCCGGTTTTTCATCCCTCATGTTCTTATTGTTCGAATAATGAAATAAGATGTTTATCGAAATAATGCTTGGAAACAATATAAAAGAGCAAGATGAGTACAAACCGGAACACATCTATTTACAAGTAATTTACATTTTAATTAGTAGTGATATAATTGATTCGATGAATATTCGCTTGTACGGAACGACCTTCCATATTAAATCTTTTTCTTCTTCCCGGAGTGATCTCACAAAAGTTACAAAATTGGCTGTGTGCCGCATTTTTATGAATCCTGTTCTGAACGAAACACGCCATAATGTTATTTTTGCTGCGTGAGTTATACAAGTTCCCCCGGGTTTTGGTGATTCATCTCAAACGTTTCTCTCCAACGGAATGGTTCAATGGAAAATTGAATATCATCATCGATTTCCCTTTGAAAAGTCGGGACATGAGCAACTACGCGGCAGCCAATGTAGTCCCTTGCCACTACAACCTCTACGCGATCTCCAACCATAGCGGAACTACGTACAGCGGCCCCTCCCCGGCTTACTGCCGACATCCTTCTTGGGAACGTGGCACGAATACAATGATTCCCATGTGTCACCTTTACCTCAAAATCTCTCGTCTGTTTTATGAACAGGAAGACACAATGAACTGGATGAAACAGACCCCCCCCCATGAAAAATAAGAAAATGAGCAAACGGTGGCATTGACGAAGATTTGTAGATGAGGACAAGAATTTTGTTTTATGCGTTGTTGTTATCGAAGATTATAATTCAGAAATGCGGAAAAACATTATACTTTAAAATCGAAAGAATCGTTGAAAACGTGAAAATGTTTTATTGTTCCTATTATCTCAATTGAAACAGATGAAGAAAATAATGGTTTAACATGGGTTTTGTGAGTTACTGCGGAGATGCAGAGTGTAATAACAATGGCACTTACAGGAGCCGAACAGGATAGTCCACTGTCAGAACCCATATCTATCTAGGGCTGGAAGTTCCATGAGCGGACAAACAAAAACACAAGCCGTTTATATAATAGAATAATACTGCAATGATTTCTACTCGAATTCACTTTTCCTGTTTACCTTATGGTGCATCAATATTATCCACATATACGAGATGATGGTGAAGTTAAGCAGATAATATGAATTGATTCTCAACGAACCACTCGAGTTGGAGTTCATAAAATGATTAACTTTCCAAAATATTCTGAATCTCATGTCTAGGTAATTGGTCTCCAGACATCAGGGAAAATATAAATTAACATCAATATTTGCGAACACAGAAATGAAGTTATATCTTTGCTCCAAAGTGCATCCTACCCGCCAAGCTCACCCAAATCATCTCCGAGCAGAACCAAAACCACCATGAAATTCTCCACATCAAAAATGGTCGAATAAATAGCATTAAAGTTCGATAATATTTTCCTCTGTTTTCCAGAAACAATAATGATCCTATTGAAAATAGTAAAAATGAAGAAAAGAACTGAACGAAAAAAATAACATACGTTTAAATCCATATCGTGAAATGAATAATATAGTTTTTCTACAAACGTAAGTAAAAGTATAATTTTTGACGCATGCTGTAAGTGTCTAAAATGCCAATTTAAGGCTGAAAGTGATTTATTTGTAGAGAAAGTATAAAAACATAATTCAAAATGAAGTGTTTAATCATTTAAACGTACAATTAGTGAAACTACAATTACTTATGATAAGAAACTCACTTTTTTTTAATTTTTTTTTGTGGAACTTACGTAATTCGGTCTCCTCTACAGAAAATCTAAATGAAATTATCGGCGGTCTCTTATATTTTCGGAGATACAGGGCCTTATTGGTGTTAAACTTCACAATTTTCCATATCAAATTTCTGGTGTTTGAAAACACAAAATTCGTCCTTCTTCTGATCAAACACCACACACTCTCTTATTCACTCGTTTTTAACATTTTCAAGCAGAAAAAGTGCAATGACAGTCAAAAGTGATGTATTTGCCTTCGCCTTCGGCGTCGTGTCCCAAACTTCCCTTCTCACAAAATAAAATATCACTTTTGGCACTTATATCATAAATAACTATTTTTCATACCGGTACTATAATAATTCACTTGTATGCCTACAATTCGTTTCATAATGCGATCCATTATGATACAGTTTTTCATAACGATACAGATTTTCAATTGGAAATCCAATTCAGTTGTGGAAGGTTACATTGAAAATTCAGTTCAGAATAAAATCAAGACTAAAAAGAGACAAACTTGATAGGGCGATTCTTTCACTGAAAAAAATTCAATTAATCATATTCATAGCAAATACTCTCCTGTTTCCTTACAAAAAATTTGTTTTACATTCACTACTGTGAATGTAAAAAGTTATGGTGATACCTTTGGGGGCTTCGTAGTCTTTTATTCACCTATATTTTTTATATTTGCCCTTGTTAAACACTCTCTCGAGTGTGCCCAGAAGGGATGGCTGTGTGCAGGCAAGGGTCAGCTAGTTATAATGGTTATCGAAGCATTGAATGGCGTCTTTCTGTTTTAATGGAAGTGCATTTACCGTTTCAACTGTAGAGAAACACAGAATAAAAGATAGTGTATCAGAATGGTTAATACATTCTAAAATGTCCGCCGTAACCACGGATTGAACTTTTCAATGAAAAATCTCGAAATTTGATAGATGGAGAATTAGTTCTAGAATATGAGTATATATATATAACTCAAAATTTTTGTGCGAGAGTTACTGTTTCATATTTGTTTGAGATGGAGGGTTATTCGATGAAGAAGGTGAAGCTACCAATATCTCGAAATTATAAAGAACGGTGGAATTACCATTTACGTCACCAAAAAATGAATATAAGTTTTATAATTTTACCACTACAAAAATGATGATGCAACTCCCATTAATGGTTGAACATAATATTCAGTCAACCGTAACCAGAAAAATACATCGAGTGGTGTTCAGACTCCCTTGAACCTTCCTTGACTACGCCCTAAAGTGAGTCATAGAAACTGTTTAGCAAATAATCGTAATCTATATTGAGTTGCCATATTTCTATGAACCGATATGCAACAGTTAGATAATCCAAATTGATCAATATGTTGTGTTATCATTCAACCAAGCCCACTTTATGATACCCAAACTGTAATCTTAAAGAAAAACTATTTGTTCAACAAATTGAATAAATAAAATTGCCTTCTTTAGTTTGTATATAAATATTATTCCATAAAATGTATTAATGATTTAATGTCGAAATTTTATTTCCTTCCTCAGTTCGTCTATTATTTGTGCCTGGATACGCCCTGCAATGAAACGGTTTCGGATTTCATCATTGAAATATCAGATATTCATCATTAGCCAGTATACAAATTGTGGAATAACTATTCGTTTGTCGTTGCCATTGTTCAGCGAAATATATATGTGATTATGCGGATTTTGGCAATTTGCATAATAAATTTTGGTGAGATATGATTATATATTGATTTTAATAATTCGGTAGTAGCAGGTGGCAAACGTACGACGACCTAGGAAAATCGATACGGTTCAGCTAGCACCACGCTGGGTTTCGAATAGAAATAATAGTTTCGGTCACAGAGGGTCACAGTTCCGAATTCTTGACAACTGCTAACTATTCGTCTGGTTCATATAATAGAAATAGAATTTCGACAATTAAAAATAGACCCAACTACAGTTCCACTTCAAGTTTCTTGATATAACCGATATTACTTCAGATGATTACCAGTCATGCACATATACTAATAAGGAACTCCTTCATTATTGTTCGACGAGGATAGTTCATTTTAGTGATATGTAGAAGATTTTTTCTCCATATTGTTTGTATTTGTGCCAAATCCAACTTATTTCGATTCAATACATTCAGGTCAAACCCCTTCCCCGTGATATATTTCTGGTTTCTCCCATGCATACTTTCAACAAATTGATACTAGAATAATGTGCCTCTAGAGCAGTAGTGGGTAAATTTTCGAAAATTAATAATGTGAGATGATCCATTCCTGAGGTCTTTTTGTTTCTCATTCCTCTGATGGTTTTCATGATTTCACAACTATTTGTGGGAAATAACTCAAATCATTCCATTACATCAACCTATTGAAGATATGTTGAAGGGTCATGTGTACTTCTTATTTTACTTGTCAGAGATTCGGTGATAGAACAAAAATAATTGTTATAAGTGTCAGAGAATAGAGCGGTTTCAATATTTTATTTAATTCCTTGTCTACCTGTTAATTTATTTACAATGTTCTGATGATATTTTATTCGCTTTATGCATTCTTTCAAAATAGTACATGTGTTCTGCCTTTTTTATCAGCAACCTGTAAATTCTTCTATGATTATTATATTAAGATATGTTACCAATCTCATTGCTAGCACAATGAAGACAATGAAGACATTTTTTTGGTAGAATGGAAAAACATAAATCTGTTGGAATTATATCTGTATATCGAATATCTTTTTTGCAGTTTTCATTTCCACTCTTGAGTGCGTCACCAAATCGTTCAAATACGATGCCAGCATCTACAGCTCTCGTAATTGGGTTGACGGAAAACCCCAAAAAACTTGCAATGGATTGATATTTCCAGAGATTTCCGAAAATGTCATTCAGCTTGGAAAGTTGAATTTAGAAAATATCGTCTTACCATCGATCCACGCATATTTTTATCTTGCCGAAGATTTTGAGATTGTCTTCGATGAAAACACGGACTCGCAAATGAATTGTAAGTATTATTATTAGGATGAAAAAAATATTGAGAATATTTCACTAACCTTGATTACGATTTCTTTATAATTGATCTCACTTGTTTTAATTCTCTGCTTGAATGAGTTTGACGGGAACGCCTCAACTTTGCCATATCTCTTGGATCCAATTTAACTGAAGAATACAAATTCAAGCAGTCCAAAAGCAAAACTAACTGAGATCAGTATAAAGTTGGGGAGGTTCTCGATTATTCTCAAATGATATCTGGAATTGTTACAATTTTTGGTCACAAACTGATCTTCCGAAAACATATAATTTGTATATAAAGAGCTCAAAAATCCGTGGGTATAGAAATACAGACGGCTGAATGTTTTATAAATCGTTCACTGAAGACCATTCTGCATAAATTCGATCTGAAAACCTGTTTGTTTAACAATACAAAGAATAAAATTGTTGTGTGCATGAAAAATTGTAAAATCATTTTCACCTACTTTATTGATTGCAGTGATGATTGACTTTTTCATTGTGTAGGTATGCTGAAAGTTGAATTCTCGATTCCTTCAAGTCGAATTATTATGCATTGTTCTTCTAGTCTCAAATCGAAAATCAACTATTTGTATCGTGAAATATATAAATAGTCTAGCGCTATTGATGGTTACTAACAGTATTAATACTGTTTTCAGCAAATTCGTTTTATAATCTTCAAATCAGTGAATTCAGTTTTAACTGTCCAGCGTGCGTTGGTTTCCTGTAGATCGATGTGTCTTTTATACTCTTGATCCTCTTCCTCTCCACGTTGAGAAACGACTGTTTCCACTGAAATTTTTTCTCCATTGTGAATTTGATGTTAGACTTCACGTCGTTCAGATATTCTATAAACGCGTATAATTCCGCATCTCCGTGGTTCCATATTATGAACGTGTCAACGACATATCTCGACCAGGCTTGTTTTCAGCGTAATCGAAGGTGAATATTTCGAACCGTTCTATATAGACATTGGGTATAATCGGCGATAGTGGTGATCCTATTGCTATTCCCGCATCTTCGGTGAAGAAAAGATCCTTCAATTGCCTTCTAGCAACCTTATGAAGCCTTCCGTTGATAGTATTGATCTCTTTTCCAAACTATAGTCCTCTTTCAGTTTTCTGTTGATTATCTCGAGTGCCTCTCTTACGGGAACATTGGTGTAGAGGCTTTTCAAATGGAAACTGATCAGATGGTATTCTTCTCTGGCTTCGACACCTTTTATGATTTCAATTAAATGTCTGGAGTTCTTCACGAAGGAAGAGGAGTTCCTTGTAGGGGCATATCCGAACACGACTATATTGGAGAAACCAAACCATTTGATTCGGAATTCGTCGATCAACCAAGATGAGAAAGAGGGATCACAGAAAACAGAAGCATTACCACCCAGTTTATAATGACTACTCAAAATATACAAGCCTGAGTTCCACTCAGGTCGATAGTCAGCGCTATAGGGTTTGCGACTTGTGAAATATCAGAACACCTATCAGAGAACAAGTGGGTCCTCCGTCGAAGACTGTACATAATTCATCGGAAAAATATAACATTTGACGAATGTTCTGATGGATGGAACTCTGAAATTTATAGGAACTTTTGTTCCTCCGGATATAACCGTCTTGTTTGACGTCAACATATTTTTGTATTTCTAGGTGAAACACGCTTTGTTGGAGGGCCATGATATTGATTCCGACAGAACGCGAGTACTGAATAAAACTAAGCTATTACCCATGGCTATATAGGGATGCCATAGAAATTCACATGAATAAGAAAAACTTCAACTGCAAAGGAGAGTCTCAATATCCATATCAATGAATAGAAACGAATCATTTGAACCAAATCTAATTGAAGCTTCGCAGCAGAAAAGGAAACTTCGACCATTGCCGCATCGACTTTCAGAATAACTGCCGAATTCATTAGAGTCTCTTCTGAGATGTGGATCACTTGTACCAATATATTGCTCACTGGTAGCATACGAAATGTATTCATAAATTATTCAGCTCCCCATAGATGAACAACTCTCTTTCAGCTTGGAGAAACACTATTTCATACGCCGCGAAAGGGTCATTCCACCTTGGCACAAATCTGATGATAGTTCCCATCAAGATGTATCAGAAGAGCGAATCATGAAGGCTTATTCATTCATTATGCTTTATTCTGACTGCCCATTTTCTTTTCCAGTATATTTTACAGGTTTTGCCTATCAACTTTCGCATGAAAAACTGTATATCCCACTTTTTCCAGGAAAGTAGTCTGATGGATATCTTGCGCAAGAGACACATTTACGAATTACATTACATGTATGATAGTCATGAGGCTCTCGAACAATCAAGAAAACTCGATAGATTAATTTTTTGTCATTTTCTGTTTCGGTTTCATCGACAAACTATTCTTTCCACACACACGTTACAATTTGTGAATATTTGAAGCCAATCAGATTTTTCACATCCCCATTCTGTACTACAATATTTTTCCCGATCGTTGAAAGTTGACCAAAACTTCGAGTTGTTACACTTTTTTGATATGAATTAACAATTTTTGGAGTGCTCTCAGAAAATGTTGGACTTCATCTCACATTTCAGCAAATTCAATCTCCTTAGAGACAGTATTCAATATGAATTATCAAAAATGCATAGTTTCGACGCTATAGGAAAAAAAATGAAAAATCATTCAGTTTTTCGAGCGCTACAAAGTTAGCAAAACCACTGGCGCAGGTTTTAATAACATAATGAAATCAGAACTGCGATTTTTACAATTTTTCTGTATCATTTGACGGGCCTGAACCATGTGAAACCGATATTACAGTTTTGCGTTTAGTTTTCGAGTCTTCTAGTAGTTCAACAATATAATTTTCAACCTATAATAGAATGATTATTCTGTATAACATGATATTCTAGACGCACGTTTCTCTGACAGAGTCAACGTGATTAGATCAAATTATCAGATCAGAATAATTACTTTGATCAGGTTCTCGAAAAACTGTATCAATCGTTAGATCAATAATTGTATTTCTTATTTCTCCAAATGTAACTCTTTTCTAGGTGTCGAATTGAAAGATCTCATCACCCATGATTGGTCGAGTCCATCTAGCTGGGAAACCCTAAATCAAGAAGATAATGTGGCTATACCACATATGGAAAGAGTACCCTGTGAGCATGATGATGTAGTTTTTCCACATGGAATGGAAACTGGAACTATAGTACACTTCGGTCTATCTGAAATAAAAATGAAAAGTTTTCAATTCGGAAATGAAAAGTGGACCAACGAAGACTTGCTTTACTATTCGCGTTCACGTACACTGAGTGGTGAGTATTGGAGTTTTTTCATGTTTTTACCTCTTAATTCATGATGAAAATAAGAAAATCCGTAATATCTTGCTACGGAAAATGCTGTCTTTTTCTGAATCATGTTATTAAATTTCATGTTTGTAATATCTAATGTCCATCCATCCATTGAAATATTATGGGTTCTTCATTTCATACCACTATATATAGTGTGGTTGATTCAGAATGCAACAAATGCTAATTTTTTTCCTATGATTTGCACAATCGAAATTGAAAAAACAGCCAGTACTGCATATTTTTGGGATTAAAAAAATGAATAAATATTAGTTTCACAGTAAAAAAATTAATGAAACCGACTTCAACTTTGTTTATTGAAGAAAAATATCATTTTATATCAGCTCCAATGAGAACATACCCTTTGAAAACTCTCAAAGAAAAGCTAATGAGACATAGATTGAATAAAGGTATTTTCCAATACTCTGCTGAAGAGAGGTTCTATTCTTCAAATATTCATTCCTGAAAGCGGTTTGGTGAACATATCTACCAGTTGTTCATCTGAGTTAACACACGATGGAGATCCATCCTCCACTTGTTTCACCAATTTTGGTTTCTAGCAACCGCGTGGACTGTGTTTCAAACCATACATACTTTTGTTTAGCTTGTAGACCAAGGAAGAATCACTGATCCCAATGCCTTCTGGTTGATACATATATAAATGTTGTCTTGAAGATCTCCAATATAAAATGCCGTGTTTACATGACAATGCTTGATTTCCACATTTTCAGCTGCTTTCGTCGTTGCTGGACTGAACCAGAATACTGAGAAAATATGGGAGTAGTTTAATATATTTTACAAAAAATAATAAAAATTTTAGCAGGGGGGCATGACTTGAGTTTCAATTGTGATCAACACTTTCTTTTTGAGAAAAAACAATGACAATTCTCTTTGAAATGCTTCAGTGCAATTCCCAAAACGACCGGTGTAAAAATTATGTTGAACGTAGAGAATGCTTTTCGGTGAAGAGAAGATGTCTGATAAGTTTTACGCAAATACCTCGGGTCACAATAGCGTTCTAATAGTGAAAGAAAACCATGTATTTCGAAACTTGTGACCATTGGAACATAATAATTAATCAACAGTAGTATGTTATTAAGAAATAATGATTGGGATTGTGTCTTTATACGTCGAATTCTCCCTACGGCTAAATATTCCTTTGTCATCAAAACACGAACGGTTCCGATGATGGACCATATACCCCATAGTGAAAATTCGCCGTAAGAAGAATTCGACCTAGGGAGAATTCTACGTAGAAAGACTTCGACGAAGTGAGGTGATGTAGAAGCAGTAAACAGTCAACATAACGACAACTCACTAACCACCTTGTTGGTAGTAGTGCTACAAGTTTAAATTACAATATATGACTATTAGCATTCCGATCTAATTGTAATGGACATATTCATTCTTTCAGAGGTTTTTGTCACATATGGCCTGTCGACTACTTTCGATATTACCAGTGAGAACTGCGTGGATCCTAGTGGCTGTGTTTGTGGAAACAAACTAGCATACTCAACAGGAGCGTGTCGAGATGTACCACCAGTCACTGACTTGAATTGTCTGAGTCCAGTGACACCGATAGGTTTCTGCACCAATATGTGCGGTATGTGAACTTTGAATGTTGGGAAGTACCGAAATATATCACAAACAAAATATTCAATGCTATTATAAGGAACAGTCATTTCAACTTCTATTATCCCACCAGGTGCCACTGATGAGCCTTATAACAGGTTGAAACAGCTCTTTGGCATTGGATTTGTGATTTCGTATATCAGTATTCTAATAAATAATGGTCTTTATAGCAAATAATAAATCTGTGATTGAGATCAGAGTTGTACACAAAATGCCAAAAATAGAATCGAATACAATGGATCGCATTGTACTCAAGAAATGATATAGCAACAAAGAGAATTGGGTCATCTTGTGCCACTTGTGACTGGAGCTAAAGAAATAAGAGATCAGATTGTGTTCGCATACCATTCAATGACACAATTGAAAAAACATTCCATTTTATGAAAAGAATCAGAAGAAAGTACTCTCCTATAGGAAAAACAAAGAAATATTCAGCTGCAGCCCAAATTGCCCCGGTGAATTATTCTATACAATTAGCAGTGTGACAGAAGTATACAGAAAACCAGAATAAAATAAATACATGCGAAGTATGTGACACAAGCACAGACAAAATCCCAGGGAACTTACAAAAATCAATTCTCAATAATTTTTTTTGTGGTTGGTTGGTCCATAATCGATTCTGATTTTGGACACTCAAGTTTCAAAATTTGAGGTAGGTTAATGTGCAGATAACTGGTATCCGACAGGTGATAAACAATGACACATCCTCCTCACATCAGCTGATCTCAGCTTTTTTAAACTTTCATTTTGAGATCATCTTGGCATTGCTTATTTCCAGTTGAGTGCATGGTTATCAAGAAGTGATTATTGGCTTTTTATTCAACATGTCAAAGCAAAAATAATACAAAACTTCTATGTAAGAAGTAACATCAAATGTATAGCATACTATTGATATGTGTGAATCAATAGCAGATGTTTGAATTAACCACAAAAAGGAAGGAGACTATCTAAAACAGCTACTCCAGTGTCTATATGGCGCAGCCGGGGCTGGTTCACATAGATATCAATTTTTCTTGTTTGTATATCAATCACTCGAAACTTGAATCAAACAAGTACCATTTATAGGATACTCCTACGCAAATAGAGAGTAGTTCGAAAAAATTCATTCATCGGGATAACATTAAATTTTCAAACCCAGACCAATATCTCTTGTGTTTTATCAGTTGCTATTTGGACAGATTGTGGAACTCTACCACTAGATATACTAAACATTATCGGAAAAGTCGATTTTGAGCTCATCTGCTCTTAATAATTTGATAATTCGATGACACATATACTCATACATAGGCACCGGAACTTCAAAATTACTATGGGGGTCTCCAAAAATAAACATATAAGAATAATTTATATATATTCAGGTGATGTTCACATACATGAAAAAAAAACACAAAGTGAGTAATAATCCAAAACGACCCAAGTACAACATGTTTGAAATAATGAAAATAAATTCCAAAAAACTAATAATCACAGCCTTAAATGCCAAAAGGCGAGTCTGAGTACTACAAAAGAAACAAATAACCAATTTCTACATGAATTATATAATATATATGTAACAAATCAAAATTATAATTATTTTTATGAGTTGGTTATTTTTTTAAATGAAAATATTTGCTATCTCGTGATTACTGACTTCTTTAAAGAGAAGCTCTGTAGAAGTTCAAAATAGCACAATCGTTGAGTCTTTGCTGTGTCATCGTGGACCGTAAATACGTTTTTGATTTGATATATCAGATATCACATTTTTTTTTATTCTTGATTACAATATATATGATATAAGTACGTACCTTTGTTAATAGTGACTACAGCTTTAAGTAACAAACTCTGGCGGTTTTGTCACTGACACTGTTGCCAGCGTGATAATAAAAATCTTTATAACCCGACATCAATGGGACCAATACATAATTTGATCTGAACGAAACATTTTTGCTATGAGAGCATGGTAACAGTGTCGCAAACCAGAACTTCACTATGGGGGCTCCGCCCCCGTAGCCAATTCTCTATGGGAGCTCGAGCCCCCATTGCCCCCATGATTCCGGCGCCCATGTACTCATATGATTATAAACCGAGCTTTCGGTGATGATATAAGGGAACATGTTCCCTAACGACATAACTGATTGAATAGTATTCTTCATCAACAATTGACCCAATTTTATAAACCTTGAAGGAATGATTCGCTTCAAGAGCGTATTATCGTATTATTTAGAAGCCTGTCTCAATCAATATGAATTGGCTTTCGAGATAAATATTTTTTTAAAAAGCTATTTATTTCAATACAATGCTGAAAATTCAAGTATATACGGCATCAAATCAGAAATATGAATATGAAATTTCGTTGTATCAACTCGAAATTGATAATCTAGTAATACAACTCAATGAGGAAATAGTATATTATGCAACGATCGTGTAATGATGGTTATTAATATATGAGCATAAACCGGGATACGAAACGAGCCGAAGGTGAGTTTCGTATGGTTTATGCGAGTGTATTAATAACCATTACATGAGAGTTGCATACGCTATTTTATCCACACCCGATAAATAGTGAAGAACTACAAATATTATATCTATATTTGTATTGCACACAATAATACCTACTGATTTAACGAATTTCTTTGTAAAATTCAACAGAATTGTAATTAATAGTATTACTTCGAGAAATAAAACGATGAGATATGAAAAGAAGATCAAAAATCAAAGAAAAAAAAAGATTACTCGAGACCGGAATCGAACCAATGTCTCCTCCAGCTAGAATAATCAATGTCAGCGCCACATACGGCTCGGCTACGGAGAGCCCACAAAATTTGATGAAAAAATAAATAATAAATTATGCATTCGTCAAATGAAAAATTTGATCATTCTAACTGCATTTCTGTCGGTGAAGGTGTCGAAGGTGATTCTCCCATATCGCTGGTATCAGACATTTTGTTATGATTATCGAAGTTTGGCTATATTCTTCAAAAGTTCAATACCTATACCGATATTGACTTGACAAATGTCAAATGCATCTACGGGTGTAGATAAAGATATTAACCAAATCTTGTTATTAGTTTGTGTTTTTCATACATATAGCCATCAATAAATCCATAAATGAAAGAAGGTCCATCTAAAACCGCTGATTTCCTGCTTATTTTTAGAAAGGGGTTAAAGTTACCTACTTTTCACACTTCATTTTCCAAAACAGAACAAAAAAAGATCCGGATTTGTTGAAACAGATCAGTCATGTCATTCCAGGTGCCAGTATTCTTGCCGAACCTACCGACAACTTCAAGATTTCCGAAATTGAAGATATTCTCCGTACATTCAACTCCGACACTTATGTCAGTAAAGTGAAAAACTCCACTGGGCAAGAACTAATACAAATAATTTTTGCTGAAAAGGAGTTCACTGGGGAAAGTTTGGACGAAGCAAAATCGTTGCACCAGCGTATTTCTTCTGGTGAGTGAAGTTCGAACAATTATTGGTATTTAATATCCTTATGTAGTGAGTGAATATATTTGAATGTGGGGTTTGATTTTTTTCAGATCCAAACTCGAATCTGGAACGAGTGGAGTTATATTCTTCAGGAGAATATTACAGAGAGGGGTCGTCAGGCAAAAATGCATTGGGTGTGATTTTTGGCACCCTACTTTTTGTTGGTTTGATATTCGTTGCTGTATTTTCCATATACTTCCCAGAGGGATCAGCGGCTAATTTGAGAAATAGGTTCGTGAACATATTTTTATTTCGATAACCGTCCCAACATTGAACTATGTGAGAGAAATACAATATTAAATTATAGATCAATACACTATTCCCCTTTCATTGCTTTTCGCGTTGTTCTCTGATTTCAACAGGTTTTTATACTGCTTGTGATTCCAGAGATAATGCGGCGCTATGCTATTCCTCTGTTCTGAAATTAAATCTCTTCAAAAATCAAGGATAGAGCATATTCTAACCGTTTTTTTTTGGACAAACGTTTTCATTTTCCAGTTCCCTTCAAAACCGTATTCCACATATCTGGAAGTTATAACAGGGGTTATTGTTATGATCATGAAACATTCCAGAATTGCAATCCGAGTGTTTCCATTCCATAGAAATTAATTCCAATCGAATATATATATATATATATATATATATATATATATAGATGATAAGTATTCTCGACCGTCTTTCACTGATATAGAAAAAACAACTTTATATATATATATATATATATATATATATATATATATATATATATATATATATATATATATGTTAGCATGAAGATTCTCACGGACGAAGTATGATGCGTTGTTTTTTCGGGTTTCATTCCGTGTTCTGTGGTTTTGATCCTCTGAAGGATAATTCTCACAACGTTTTGGCAAAGTCTCATTTGCCATCTTCTAGGTGATGTCTTGAGTTTCGATCTCCGAACTCGACAGTCGAGTTCGGAGATATATATATATATATATATATATATATATGTTGTCGTTGAGTTCGGGTTGAACTGCGTCTGGAGTTTTGTTCTCGACGTTTCGGCTCCGATTTTGGAGCCATTTTCAAGAGGTGAATGTGACTTCACGCTGAGGTCTCAATCTGCCTACTCCTCAGGTGTTGTCACAACAACAACAACACACAACTGACCGCGGAAACCTATCCGAACACATATATATATATATATATATATATATATATATATGTATATAAATATGGGGATGATTTGCTTTCGGAATGTGGGATTAAAAAAATGTAGAGCAGCTGATTCTATGTTTATCCATCAGACTTGTAGAAATGTATGTAAACAACTGGTAGGAATACGTATAAAACTAGTAGAAAATATTTATAAATTCTGAAATAATAGTTCGAAATTCCAACACGTTGAAATGGATGAATGAATCATGTGTCATTACAATAATGACTGATATGGATGGAAATTTTTGACGAAAACTATTCGTTTTCGGAAAGGCTATAGAAAGTTGAAGTTGAAAATAGTACCTACATGAACCATGCTGAATTCATGACTTAAAAAACTTTTTTTAGTTTAATATTGGCTGGAATAGATTCGTATAATTTTGAGTGAGTTATTTGAAATCTGTAATTATCTAGATTAAGCAAGTAAGCGTATATGACGTTGAAACATTCTATGTCTTTTCTTCAATTGGTACAATCGACATGTTCGACAATATTGGTCATTTCTAAAAAACTTTTCTCTGCGAATTACTTGAAGAATCTGAAATTGTAACATTATCGAAATTGAAACTATTGTCTTGATCATTACTATGTTTGACTAACATGCCAGCATTTTTTTTCAACCTGATATCACTACTATGTGAAAATATTCTACTTTTGAGAAGTCTGTCGGTCTGCCCAATGTACTCTTTACTACAACCCCCACATGGAATAAAGTATGTACATAGGATTTATTTGAAATCGAATCATTGTCTTTGAGTTTGATGAAAATAATCTTCAGACTGAAAGTATTTTTGAATAGAAATTTGATCATTTGGGATTTGATCGAGGATTTTTTTAGTTGAAAGGACAAATGGTTGATGTGTGGAATGGAGAAATAACTTATATGGATTATATCAGGTTGATTTCATTGTATGGTAGGCTTGATGAATGATCCATTGAAAATGAAACAGATAATTAAACGAGATGGGTGAGTCATGAAATCAGCATGGTTCATGTACTCTTTTCAACTTCAATTTTCAATAGCCTCTTCGAAAACGAATAGTTTCACCTCAATATTTCACTACATGTCAGTCATTATTCCAATATATCACTGATCGAATCGTTATTTCGACCTCGTTTTCTTGTTCCATTTGAAAGTTGGGAAGAAGGGGGGGTCTCGTTTGAAAAAACTGATGTTGAGCAACACCTTCCGAGCAAGAAGTTTTTGAATGAGGAGCACTGTGTTTAGTCCAGTCTATGACCATTTTCCCGTGTATTTATCCCATACAGCACCGATTCGCATGAAAATTCGAATTCAGGATCTACATACCCTCTTTTTCAAAATCTACCCTGTGCCGAGGGTTGCTTTCTCCCTGGGGGTGGATGCCACCCCTTCTTGGGGGTGAGAAATTTTTTTTTGGAAATAAGTGCGGAAATCAATAGATTGACTAACTCCAAGCACTTTTTGTTAAATGAAGTTTTTTCTGAAAAGCAATACTTTTCGACTTATTCGCGAGTGAAATTGTCGGTTTTCAGGCAAAAAAAACACGTTTTCAGATCCTTTTTCGTGAATAACTAGAAAAGTATCATCTTATCGAGAAACCTGCGGAGAGCAAAATTATAGCTTTTGAAAAAGCAAAGGCGATCGTTTATTTGTGATGTATGCAAACCCACTACAAACTGAATAATTGCTTGCTGAAAGTTGATTGGTATTTTCAAACGCCAAAATGGAATGTTTCTACGTACAATAACCAAAAACCAATGCTTTTTTAGGGAAAAACTCATTAGACCTTATTCTAAAAATGAACAATTTGTTCAGGCCAGCCTCAACTCACCTACACTGTAGGTTGACGGACTAACTAACACCTATTAGAAAACAACTACTCCCCTGGCTAATACCACGAAGGGCATTGGATTACATCCAACAGGTGTTAGTGTGGGATTCTTCACAGAAGAAATTCCACATATGCTCTTGGCGATACACCACCAGAATTGATTCTCAATTATTGGGACGGGACACACTTGCAGACCGGTTTCGGGCTATTTGGTCTCTCGTCAGTGCAAGGCAGTGCCATCATCAACATAAGTCGATGACTTCCCATAATTGAAAATCATACTCGAGTAGAGTATCTTTCCTAGACCTAGGCTGATACAAACAACTAGCAGAATAGCCGTTGCTGCGCCATCTGCCCGTAGACTAGGTACTAACCAAGATCAAATCCACATGGCCCCAATTCCTCGTACAAGGAAAATACGAATAAAATCAATATTCATAGGGATGCTTGAAGACTGGCTTTAAATCAAATATTCTAAAAATGAACAATTTGTTCAGGCCAGCCTCAACTCACCTACACTGTAGGTTGACGGACTAACACCTATTAGAAAACAACTACTCTCCTGGCTAATACCACGAAGGGCATTGAATTACATCCAACAGGTGTTAGTGTGGGATTCTTCACAGAAGAAATTCCACATATGCTCTTGGCGATACACCACCAGAATTGATTTTCAATTATTGGGACGAGACACACTTGCAGACCGGTTTCGGGCTATTTGGCCTCTCGTCAGTACAAGGCAGTGCCATCATCAACATAAGTCGATGACTTCTCATAATTAAAAATCATACTCGAGTAGAGTATCTTCCCTGATACAAACAACTAGCAAAATAGTATAGTAACTATATATATATATACATACACACACATATATATATATATATATATATATATATATATATATATATATATGTATATATATGTATATAAATAAATATAATAAATGGAGTGCCGAGAAAATTCGATGAGACAATTGAAAAGTCCTAATGTTTTATTAGCCAGTCGGCTACTCAATAACAATTTCGATATAATTTTCTAATGAAAACTATCATAAGGGTTGTTTTAAGGGGTCGAAACTGTTTAATAGATCAGAAATTGTCTATCAAGGTTAATTCAACGTATGTACAGATGACTGCACGCTCAAAACTAGAATTTTGTAATTTTTTTTTAATAGGGGTAGTTTTCACCTCTGATGAATAATAATCAACCCCAGGCACAACCTCAACTCTGAAGTAGATGGTATTGGGAAGCTAAATCTCAAATCACATGCAAATAGATACTGAATAAGTTGAATAACTGCAAATAGCATGTTGATTATTATTCTGTCACAAGGGGGGGGGTTGAGGGCTGACACTGATTACTGACCATAAATCATATTGAAAATTATCAATCGATTGATTTTTATTACATGATCCAATCTGAAATTTTGATATTTTTTTTCGACTAGGGGTGGCTTTTACCCCCCCCCCCCCCTCCAAAAAAGCAACCCTCGGCACAGGATAGATTTTGAAATAGAGGGTAAGTAGAACCTATATCCAAATTTTCATACGAATCGGTGCTGTATAGGATAAATACACAATTCACACTTTTTTCACCGTCATAGACTGGAGTAGTTGCAGTTTTCCGAACCTTCCCAATCGAGAATCTCATACAAAGTCGATAGTTGAATATATACTTCTATATGACAAAAAAAACATCATATAAATTTGCTCGAAAAAGAATGGAATACGACTACCCTTTTGAAAAAATGTAAGTGATTTTTATTCGCAGACTGAATATCGGAGCACGGCCCATCTCGAATCTCACCACTCGGTTCTTTGCAAGATATGACAGCGTCGGAGAAGATGCTGGCCTCATCTTTGAAGGGCGTTCTATGGCAGGATCTGTAGCAAGCTTGGAAAAAGCTTTCGAAAATCCCATGTACGGGAGGGAGAAGGAGGACTCCACTCCATCTACATCTAGTCACAGCGAAGAAACAGTGAGTCTCGATTTTTTTTCTTTCCGTGTTGAAAAAGGGATTGACATCAACACATCTAGTGTTTCGAGTGGTTTGGAGGCTTGGATGTCTTTACGGCCGAGTAGAATTAGATATTGATGGTATACCCGATTAACAACCTGTTAAGTACTGTTTGAACATCATTATTTTAAGGTGGATCAATATTTGTTCCGTAGTTTTCTGGCTTCGTAACCTACCACAATCTGAAAAAGTAAGAAATGATATTGGAATCTATGCAAGTGTATAAGGGCAGATTTTTAATCTACCCCGAAAAGTTGCTGCATCTATTGAAAAACAGTTCTTTCTGGATAGAACGAGTCCAATTTGTCAGCAACTTCTCGAATAATTCAAAAATTGACTATCAAAAAATAGTAAGAACTAATATATAAATGAGAAAATCGTTATACAACGTTTCGGAAACTGAATTCAGAAAACTATGGAACGAACAACCAGTTTTTCTGAGCACAAAAGTCTCTATGTTATGATGAATTACATTTTCATAATTATCTCTTCAAGTGAAATTCTGATGCTTGATTCATATTTATTTACGGAATTGCTAATATTAATAGATATGAGAAAATTCAACTGAGAGAGATAGTATCTACTAAGAGTGATACAATTTTCAATTGAATTGATCTGTAACCAAATTGTGAATATACTATGTGACTTGGATCGGTAAATGATTCTGAAGTAGTGAGAGTGAACATTTTTTGAAAGTGAATCGTCTGCAATCTTCGAAGATATCAGAACATAGAGTTTGTCAAATAGGTATAGGAATCGACTGCAATATTCCATTATCATTATTGTCAGTGCTACCAAGACTCTGAAAATAATTCTTTGGATTTTATAAAGTGTAGATACTGCTTATCCTAGGTAGGGCGCGACTTATAAACTCACAATGGGAATAAAAATGAAAATATATTCAAGTCGCGCCCTTTGATAAGCTACAGTTAGAAACTACCAATGTTTATTTCATTAGGTATTTCTTCGAAATTTTTCTCTGCTATTCATTCGAAGGATTCATATAGCTGAACGGGAAACCCGCGTACCTTACTAAATGTGTTATTTTTCTTTCAGAATATTTCGTTGGAGAGAGGAAGCAGATCTGACATCGGTTCGGAAAATAGTCTTTTCGTGATCAAAGAAAGTAATGAGGTGGTTGAAAATGTGCCAGCTGAAGAAGGTGAATTGGTTGACTTAACGGGTACTAACTGACATCTACTATTATCTACTTCAAATTTGTTGAGCCCTCTGAAGTAAAGCGGAAACATTGTATTTCACTCCCTCATTGTATATTTGAAGTGAAATATAGGGTAGAACATGACATGGAAGAACACGTCTTTTATTTTGATCTATATTCCATCCGACGTTTATTTTAGATGTGGTGTCGACTCGAATTTGAACAATGGTATGGTGAGTTGACAGGGATTGATATTGATGACCGTTTATGTTTTCGTATCGTTCAGAAATTGATTCCGTTTTGCTTTTTGTGGTAGAGTACTCTTGAAAAGACTGGAGTGGGAATGTTATGAAAATCTCCAGTCAGATTGTATTTAACTGATCTATATTGGGTAATGATAAAGCTGATGGGCTTGCTAGATACGGGGACCCGCGACCCGATCTCTGGCAGTGGAGAACTCATTGCAATGTCACGGCATCACGTAAATAAATAATGTTGTCACTTGTAATACCACTAATGCTTGAATAATATCCAGAAATTTTTTCGAGCTCATGAATATTTAGAAAACTTTCTCAAAATATTTATCAGCAAGAAAAAAATTCTATCTACCTACCTAGCGTTGGTACCTACGTTAGTAACAATGCAAGATCCGTACCCGGAGCAACGAAAAATACACATCCTTGTTTTTCAAACATAATAATTGAGATAGTGAAGTGTCAAGTGGCTCGTTAATATAGATGTGGCTCAATATTGTATTTTCATTAGTCTGCTAAATTGCACTATCGATGCGACCCGGGATATTTTTAAAAAAATATTCGTGACATTCGACACCACATATTATCATTAATCATTATATTGTTGTCGACATATTCATTATTATGAAAATTGATTGAAAAAATCGAGGGCTACTTGGTATTGTGACACTTTTGGGAAATATGACCCAAATGTAAATCGTCTGAGTTGCATAACAAACTGCACATTTCGCATCAACTGGTCAGACTACACACCCCACATAAATGTCAAGGCGGACCATAACCATTGTAAAAACCGATTCATCGCATCGGTTCGAACCAAATTTCATCACTGATAGTTCTTCAGTTGTTTCACGACAAAGTAAGAGGATGTTAGTCCAGTAAAAATGATATAAATTTGGAAAGAATGGGTAGACAGCAATCTCTATAAGATATCAGTTAGAAGTTAGACAAATTGAAATATTCGACTTGTGTTGAATAATTCTTCAATGTACAATGCAAGGTTCGATGATATGAACCAATCAAAGTGGGAATTCATATGTCTTCCCTATTTACTCATTTGTAGCTTGTTGAGTAATATTCAAGTTTGTCTACATCTCTGAACTTTATGGAAGGAATCGAAGCATTCATTGTTTTTGTTCAAATCGAAACACAGTGCAGCATAGTGCTATACAATTGGTAGAGATCTTTTCCCTTCGTTATTGGTACCTGACGAGATTAAAAATATAATTGTGTTACAGCATTTCTTCTTCTACAGGTGAAAACGAAAGTATATAGTATATTTACGTAAAAGACATGTATTCCGAGGTTTTCGTCTGATATATGATGAACTGAATGATTATATTTAACACGACGAACGCATATAAATGGTTCGTCAACTCGAACTTGAGGCAACGACCCTACTGTGATCCTGAGTGACAAGATTCTGTAATAGTTCTTAAAGTATCCGTTGGTAATGGCAGTACGGCAGATGAAGACGTTAATTTACGGAAAAATAAATCATTTTCTGGGTTATGTTTTAGCAGATGATACCTTTCACGGTGACTACATTTTATATTGCTGTATATTATTTTCTAATCGAAGCAGTAGGTTTGTCGTGCCATGATTTCGTGTTTACTTATATAATTATATCGTATGCACTCATTCGTGACGTTCAAAAAATTATCGATCAACCCACCAAGAGCTCGATTCTTGAGTCATTCGAATCTATTTCCTGTGGGTTGTGACGTTAACAGAACAGCATAACGTATTGTTTGAACGTCATTTTTTTTTTGTGGTGGATCAATATTTGTTCCGTAGTTCTTTGGGTTTGTAACCTACCACAATCTGAAAAATAAAAATTAATATTGGAATCTATACAAGTGTAGAAAACTATCTTTACCAGGTATTTGCACTTGAAAAGGAATTCGCCTAGAAGTTTTGAGAACGGAAACAGATTTAGTTTCCAAAACGTTAACAGATAAGTATCTTCTTATATATCAGTGTTCTTATTACTTTTTTGATAGGCAAAATTTGAGTTACACGAGAAATTGCTGACTAATTGGACTTGTTCTATCCAGACAGAACTGTTTTTCAATAGACGCAGCAACTTTTCGGGGTAGATTGAAAATCTGGCTGAAAATCTACACCTGTATAGATTCCAATATTAATTCTTATTTTTTCAAATTATGGTAGGTTACAAACCCAAAAAACTACGGAACAAGCATAACGTAATTTGACATATAAGACTGAGTGGCGTGACAGATTTATTGGACCAATTCTTTACAGTATGCCTTAAAGAGAGGAAATAATCGAAGATCAAACGTGTAAAAAAATTCACGCTCTGCTCGATACTTCATGTAGAAACGAGGACTTCGTTTGTTTAGTTTGACACTAATTTTTGAACAACTTTTTACAGGCTGCCTTACATCTGTTACACATAAAAACATCGCAAAAATCATTAAAATCTTGGAGGCATACTGTTTAGAATGTAACAGGGTGAGTCAAAAATCGACCGAAAGTGTTAAGAAAAAAATTGAAAATTACCAACTTTTCACAGTATGCCCAATGAAATCCGAACTAGTTTATAGTGTGATCAACGAAAACTTTCGAGGCATACTGTTTGGCGGTATTTTTTTATTTTTGAACAATTTTTTTACAGTATGCCTTCTGAATATTCAGTAGATAATTAGATAGATAGATAAATGTTTATTGACTACGGTATACACAGGTACATTTGTACTAAGTCGGTGATACATAATGTATATAAACAGCATAACTGAACACTATCATATATAAAAAGAACACAATAACAGTTTGAAATATGTGGAAAAATCACTGAATAAAATATACAGAAGAGTAATTGAACAAAATATACACATTTGCATATAAAATGTGCATGATATTATAGGAGTTCAAGCACTGAGGTTGTGGCAACATATTCCTCCATACTATAAAAGCAATGTTCAATCAGATAGTTTTTGATGTGCTTTTTGAAATTTGGCGAGGGTAAGTTTGTTACACTAGATGGCAAAATATTATATAGACTGACATCGAGTGAGTTCTTAGAGGATCTTTGTAGATTGAACCGGTGGGGTCTCAAAAGATTGGCCCCACGAGTATTATAGCCGTGAACTTGGGAGTTCGTCGAAAATTTATCTATATTCTTGTGTATTTCCGAGAGTGTCTGATATATGAAAATAGATGGTAACGACATAATGCCTAGTCTTTTGAAAAGTGGCCTGCATGAAGCGTGAACACTTTGGAGGCATTGGTGGAGTTGCCCCAAAGTAGAGCCCCATAGATAGCATGGGAATGGAAAAATGTATAGTAAGCCGAGAGAAGAGTTTCAATACTAACAAAGTTTCTCAATTGCCGGAGTAGAAAAATATATTTTGAGAGCTTCTGGTTTAACATCTCTATATGGGGAGACCAGTTCAAAGCATCGTCAAGAGTGATTCCTAGTAATTTGACTGTTTTGCCCGCAGAAATACTTTTATTAGTCGAAAAAATTATTTTTTGTGTTTTTTTCCTTATTAAGTTTCAGAAGGTTCGAGTTGAACCACGATTCTGCTTGTCCCTCTGCAACCGTCATGGCTGCAAACAGATTATGACAGTTGAAGTTAGAACACAAGATCGATGTGTCATCAGCGTAAATTACACATTCGTAAGGTAATAGTTCATGGAAGAGATCGTGTATATAAACTATGAATAGAAGAGGCCCCAACACGGACCCCTGAGGAACTCCGAACCCTATCGGCTGTAGATCGGATAATCTGTTATTACCTAGGACCTAGGTTGACAAGCTGTTTTCTATTCATCAAATACGATTGAAAAAGTGAAAGTGCCACCTCTGACTCCACATTCATCCATTTTATGTAACAAATTAATGTAAGAAACACAGTCAAACGCTTTACTCAAATCACACAGCGTCGCAGCGCTGTGTTGACCCTTTTCAAAGCCATCGACTATGTCCCTCACAACCCGAGCTATCGCTTAAACTTGATTACTCTATTCCTTCCCAAAGAAAAGTATAGCCTTTTTTTTTAAATCTTTTTACCAAAAATGGGAACAATAGAAATTGGACGGTGGTTCTCAGTGAGATTTTTATCACCTTTTTCGAAAACTGGAATGACTTTACTGATTTTGAATTCGTCTGGAAGATATTCTTCGCTAATACAAGAATTGTAAATGAAAGTCAGAGGTTCCACCAAATGAGTGCATGTTTCCTTTATGATCTTACTATTGAGATTGTACAAATCAAGGCAATTTGAGTTTTATGCTCATTTATAGCATTGAAAACTTCGGATGGAGTGATGGGTTCAAGAAAGAAGGATCCAGATGAGATAGGTTTGAGTGCATTGTCAAGTGATTTCAAAGAGTCTTTGTTAATTATGTGAGGTAGTTGACTTACTATGGTTTCGGTAATGGTTGTGAAATATTTATTGAGTTCATCCGGTGTGATCACGTCGGTATCTACTTGAGATGCTGCTTTACCTTTTACAAAATTATCAGCCCCCAGCTATCTCTGATTTAATTATCGGATTCCCTGATAAATTTATCGTATGCTTTCTGTTTCGACTTAGTAATGGCATTCTGATAATCACTATTGATCCGTTTAAATGCTTGCCTAGGAACAGGATCATTTGTCGCATCGCATACTATCTCAACTGCGCGAACTGTGTCCCTCAGTTTCCTCAATTCGTCGTTATAACACTTGAGAGGTTTTTTATGTGAAGCTTTACCAGACATTTCTTAAGAGGAAAGTGTTCTTCCTCTAGACGATAAAACAGCTTCATTAGAAACGTACACCATGGATTTAGAGGAGTTCGAAGCATATAATTTGTCCCACCTTACTGTATGTGATGACGCTCGAAATGCAAATATTCCATTGGTGGTTATTTGCCTCCTGACTAGGTATCAGGGTACTTTTCTGTGTCACAAAATATCTGAGACTCAATATCTGTGCGTAATGGTCGGAGAGACAGGGGTTAATAACGCTAGTATGATAGCATGATTCATCTAGACTCGTTAAAATATTATCGATGCAACTGCGGGATCCATTTTCAATCCAAGTATATTCCGCGATAGTTGCCTGAACGCCGAAAGAGTTTGTTAGACAGACTGAGTTACTGAGATCAGAAGATGGTTTCAGAAAATTTATATTAAAATCAGTCAGCAGAATAACTTTTTCGAATTTTTTCGAGGTATAGATCAGAAGTTCTTCTATTTTGTTGAAAAAAAATGTGCAATCAGCCATACAAGCTGATCTGTATAACGTGAGTATTGCAACTTTTGAAGTGTTCAGTTCAATACCGCACACTTCGACGTCACGCTCAATACAATATTTACCTAAGTGAAGAGGTTTGAATTCAACATTATTATTAGATCAATTATTAATAGGCCTGTGTTCAATTATACATCACCCGGATATAATTGACAGACATTTGGATTTTACTCCAGAAGGGAAAAAGCTTATGCATGCTAGTGAGAAGATCGCTCTGTTGGATTTAATGATTTTTCATTTTGTGTTGTCGAACAGTACGCCCAGAAGGTAATGCCTGTGCTGGTAAGATACGGCTCTTATTCTTGCCTTCCGTAGGGGTCCGGAAAAATAATACTACCGGGTCGGTTGGTGTATCGGATATTCAGAACTCACCAGTTAAAATTAATTTTCAGGCAGCCAACATTTACCTATTATGGAGCTAGCAATGCAATTGTTTGCCTTGGCCCGGAGGAGAAACGGCTGTGAGGACCGTATGAACAACTAAATTGCAAACTTAGCGCAGGCATACAGTCCATCAATCGACCATAAACTCCCCATACTAACATATTCACATGTGAAAATCCAGTGTCTTAAATATTTGATCATATTCCATTGAAACTCAACCAAAAACAAATGTCATATTGTGGGGAAGTTGTTCAATATCATTGAATGAGCTGGAATAAAAAAAAACATTTGTCAAGATTGATGTTTGAATATATATTTAAATCGTCTGCTTTCACATATTCATATCAGAAGTTGAATAAACTTGTGTAATTGTGTAAACATAATAGCCAACTGTAAAAAATTGGTAAAAACTGATTTTTTTACATGTTCTTAAGTGATTCAGTGAGAGTGGTATACCATTGATCAATATGCCTCGTTCAGGCTATAAATCGACTATCAAATGCAAATCTATCCTGAAAAAATAGGTCAACATTATCAAAAAAATGAGCAAAATGATTGTCAAATAAAACTTACTGTAATTTTTTTCGTAACACTTTTATTCAAGTTTTGACTCACCTTGTAACATCCGAAACAGTATGCCTCCATTATTCATGAATTTTTAAGATGTTTCAATTTGTAAAGAATGCAAGGCAGCTTGTAGATAGACCGGGGGGTCTGGCAGGTTTCCTTCCCCCCTTTTTTTTTTATTTCCTTTTTAGGTTTATAATTACCCAATAAATTTTCTTTTTTCTTCCCCCTTCTTTTCCTAAAACTTTTTTTTTTTTTGGGTTTTTTTTTTTTTTTTTTTTTTTTTTTTTTTCGTTTGTTGAGTTTTTTTGTTTTTTATTTTTGTTGCTTGCCCCCCCCGGGGGCCGGGATTAAGGGTTGAAGAATTGGGTTTCCGTTTTTTTTGTGCCGTGTGGATTGGGTTTTAAACTTTTGGTTGGCTTCCCCCCCTGGGCCCGGTTTCTTTTTTTCCTTTTCTGTTTTTCTCTCTGTGTTTTTTGGTTTTTTTTGTTGTTGTTGTTTGTTGTTTAGTGTTTTTTGTTTTTTTTTTTTTTTTTTTTTGTTTTTTTTGTTTTGTTGTTTTTTTTTTTTTGGGGGGTTTTTCTTTTTTTTTTTTTTTTTTTTTTTTTTGGGTTTTTGGTTGGTTTTTTTTTTTTTGTGTTTTTTTTTTGTTTTATTTTGTTTCTTTTTTTTTTTTTTTTTTTTCTTTTTTTTTTTTTTTTTTTTTTTTTTTTTTTTTTTTTTTTTTTCTTTTTTTGTGCCTTTGTTTTTTTTTTTTTTTTTTTTTTTTTTTTTTGTTTGTTTTTGTATTGGTAATGGGGGGGGGTAGGAAAGGTTTGTGTTGTGGGGGGGGGTTGGGTGGGGGGGGGGGGGGGGGGGCTGTTGTGTGTTTTTTGGTTTGGGGGGTGTAGAAAGTTGTCCAAAATTAGTGTTGATCGGACATGATTTGTTTGAACTTCCTCTCTCGAAGGCATACTGTGAAAAATTGGCCATAAAAATCTGTTACGGCCGCTCGGTCTATACGTAGATCGTGTGCTTATATCAAAACGTTACTTTGACGTCAAAACTTATGCAAATTAAGGTTCCTTTGACTAGACAGTCGAGCCCCTACAGGTATAGTTTTTTTGAAGGATGCAGAGATATTATTTCAAAAGTAATTTTCAAGCCCTCTCTCTAAAGAGCCTCAGCTCCCCAAAAAGCATTCTGAATATTGGCGTTTACCAACTTTTAATTAGATACGACCTGTCTTGGAATATAGTTCTCATGTGCGGAGTTCGGCACCAAAACATTCATTGAGGCTTTTCGACTCTATTCAGAAAAAGGCAATCCGTCTTGTTGGTGATTCTTCGCTCACAGACTCGCTCACTTCATTGGAACATCGAAGAAGGGTCGGAAACTTATCTCTTTTCTATAAATACTTTCATGGTCGGTGCTCTTTTGAATTATCAATCTTTCCATCTTGGCAATATCTACACGGATGACTCGACGAGTTCAGAATTTCCACCCCTTTCTTGTGAATTTGGAGACCTGTCGAACCTCTCTTGCTCAGGGACTTTTTCCACTAGAACAGCTGAACTTTGGAACTCCTCGCCGAGAGAGGTTTTTCCTGAGGCTTATAAACTTCAAAAATTCAAAGTGAATGTTAATTCGTATCTCCTGTCCCTTGATTCATGCGGTTTTCTTTGAACATTACAGGGCTTCCCTTTCGTGTGAATCTGCATATAAAAAAAAACGATGGCGGGAATATCTTGCCAGAGTTATTGAAATAATATAAATAACATAAGGACACTAAACTGTATGGATTTGAGACGAAACCGATTATGAAATTCAAAGAAACTTCGACAAACACTGAAACATTCGAATCTTCTGTAATGAAATATTTTCCTTTGTGAACCTTATCAGCCACCAGCTCCAAAGAAAACTGAACTATTATTGTCAAAAATATTGATATAAGATAGTTAACCAGTTTTCTCGATTATGGTGATTTATTTAGTTTTTGCTCCACCCATGATGACAACTAGTTTTGATTGCAATAAATTTTATTGTGACCAGCAAAACAATAAGCGATGCATATCTATCTCAGACCCATATCCATCTGAAATGAGTTTATTAATATTCGAGTTGATGTAATAGGATATTATTGAATATTATGTCATCAACCAAAAGGGAAATATTCCTTCATGAGAAGTGGATCGATTTGAAATATTTCTGCGAGAAGTCACTTTCGGATGTCTGTCACATAATATAGAGAGATTTCAGGCAGATTTCTACCAAGCAAACTTCGTTCGTTCTAAAATTGTTTGTTTCCGTTAACCGGTCTGTCGAACGTCAACCCTCAAAAGTCGAAACTTGTGCGAGCAATGGAATAACGGGGCCTTACCCTTCAACGTGAGATTACTCAGCAAGGTGGCCTGCCGGATATTTGAACCCCGGTCTTCCGCTTGAAAAGCGTCCGCATAAGTATAGCGAGACTGGCATTAGAATCGCTGTCAAGTAAAAGTGTTTTTGGCTTGATGTCCTGCTGATGGAATGAAATTCAAAAATTCTATTTTAATATCGAAAGTTTTTGGCTTCACTTTCAACTCATGACGTATGCCATGCAGTGTATTTTTTATATTCGTTAAACCCTGAAAGAGTTTTCGTTCCCTATTCAGTCGTTGAAAACCAAATGAAGTCAGAATTGTATGGTTGGGTTTGCTACATAATATAAACAGAAAGACGTTTCATCTTAACAAGCATTCAATTAGAAGAACAGGAAATCCATATTTGCCAAATAGAAGATTTCAACATAACGGCTGGCCATATTTGTGTAATTATTGTGCAATTTCATGACGATCACTCAATTTTTATAAACCAGAGTTATCCACTTGAAGTAATTAGCAACTATAGGCTATCGTGAAGGAAATTTATGTAATCGATGTGCTTTATAAAAAGAAAAGAAAGGTTGCTTATTTTTGTTTACATCCTCATGGCAATTGATAATGATGATAGAATCTTTCTCTTCCTTTGTAAGCACTAAGAAGCTGAAAAGTGTTAATTGCGTTTTACTGGCTCATTGGCTGTACAGTTGTACACTGGTGTGTCGCATATCTATAGTACCTATATTATTGACTAAGAGATAGTTGCATGAAATATCACTTTGTACAACTAGAGTGGATATGGCCAATATCCATCCATTGAGTTGGATAGTCGATTTTTTCACCGACCAGGTAAATATTTTAGAACTCTCTTTCAAGTATTATATTGAAATCCATTTTAGATATAGAGTATTCTCTCGATATTTATGAATATCTCGAAAAAAAGAAACTATTAAATTCAATATTGAACGATACAAATTAAAATAGTGATGTCAAAGTGAAAAAAGGCCATAAAAGTCGGTTTTGGTAAGACTCGAACCCCAGACTATAAAGTGGATTGTCTAAGAGGGCAAAAGGCTGTAACCACCTAGGCCACTTGGACTGAATCTTTTCAGTTAAACATTGGTGTGAAGGGTGAGCCCTTCAATTCCAAAAAAAAAACAATTGTGACAATTCAAACTTGACTCAATAAAGTAGAGAATAATTTAGATACGGGTATATTTTCAAACTTGAATGAAACAACTTGGATTTCGTGTTTGTAGGTTGACAGATCAGAATTGTGACTTTTCTAAAAGGTTGTGCCTGGTAACCAAGTATATTGTTCTCTGTGATTGGTGGAATTCATATCCTACCCTGTGTGGATATGAAATCATATCGATTCAGTTGATTGGAATCGCCTACTCAACCGTTCAGTAAACTATAAATAAATCAGCATATTCATAGGCGGGAGTCGGAAAATCAAGTTTTTGGTACATGCGAGACTCATACCTAGGAAGATTCTTCGATGTAGTAGGGTACTGTACAGTGCTTTTCTTTGATGTCACCCCTTTTATTTTTTGAACTGGTCAACTTAAAGAATAGAAACTTGAGATAATGAAATTGATGCATAAATGGTATTTTTTGGAGTAAAATTGACAGATGAAAATCTCAAGAAGGCGACTGGGGACTGATACACGATTTTGAAGCTCCTGACGAATACTCCACAATTCTAGAATATGAAGTCAATATCTTCACCTGCCACACATGGCATTCGATAATTAACTGAATGCAAACAAATTAATATCGATATTTCTAGAAATATTCGTTCTTCTCTGCCATATGACAATCCCAACCAGTTGATTAGGTTGGATACGTTATTTTTTTGTTCATAAAAAATGACAAAAATTTTGGACTGAGGTGGCATTTACTTGATGGAAATCCATAGTTATTACGCTATAAGGTAGACACGATTAAATTTCCACAAAATTTATTGTCTTCGCGACATGTTTCGGTACACTGTACCTTTATCAAGCGAATGTATTTAAACACTAAATTATTCTTCGCTAAAAGCTCCTTAAATATATCAGGGCCTACTCTAATTATCTATGATTCCTAGAATAATACCACTGACAATGATGATGATTCCTAACTGATGCTGATAGGAATCAGTATCATTTATCAGCATCAGTTAGGAATCATCATCATTGTCAGTGGTATTATTCTAGGAATCATAGATAATTAGAGTAGGCCCTGATATATTTAAGGAGCTTTTAGCGAAGAATAATTTAGTGTTTAAATACATTCGCTTGATAAAGGTACAGTGTACCGAAACATGTCGCGAAGACAATAAATTTTGTGGAAATTTAATCGTGTCTACCTTATAGCGTAATGACAAAAATGTCAGAACGACAACGAATATCATTGTTCAGAGTTCAAATATTCTCATTTAGTTTTCGATTTTACAGGTTGATAGATACTACTTATTTATTCATCTATTCACAATTTCAGGTTGCTAACAGAACAAAGTTCCAAAACTAGCATCCGCGATTAAGTAATTTGCAAGTTATTTCTATAATAATAAATGTTACTTAGTATGTTACTTGGTGTAAGAACGAGCTATCAGTATTACCAAAAATTTAATCTAGTCTAAATAATTGAGAACATTTTGACCTATTCTTCACAGTTGAGAAACATTTTTTTTAACGAAGTTTTGAAACGTGAGAACGACATCGAGAAAATGTCTAGAGCTTGAACTATCTCCAAGATTATGAATTACCTTCAACTTCAACAGGGGAACTGTATTTGAATATGCTGAAAACTACTATTGATCCTCTAATTACCGAAACCGTCGAAGTGAATCCTAATGAATTCGATATGGATATTATTATTCCAACAAGATGGAGCACCACCACATTACTCCAGACAAGTAAAAAAACTATTTGTATACTTTCCATGGTCGTTGGCTTAGCCATCGTGGTCCTACGGAATGGTCAGCACGCTAGCCAGATTTGATACCTTTAGACTTTTTTATGGGGCTATTCGAAGAGAAGGAGTACGAAAGTGAACCCTCTTCAATATTGAATACACGGCAGATAATAATAAATATTTGTAGGAACATCGACATTGCTGATTTCGAAAAAAAAAACTATTCCGAGCATCATCTGAACTGAACTCAGTTTATGTATGTATGAAGTTGAACGTCGATGTATTCAGGCAATTATTAAACTTTCGGCCATTTTGTAGAAGATAAAGATATTGATTTCATATTCAAGGGTTGTGAAGTATTCATCGGGAGCTTCAAAATGATGTATCACAAGACCCTCCTTTCCATTTGATTTTTTTTCAGGTGGCGCCCTGTCGATATCTTTGAAATTTCCATGTGTCAATTTTACTTCAGAATATAGTATTCATGCATCATTTTCACGATCTCAAGTTTCAATTTTTTGAGCTGACCCGTTCAAAAAATGAAAGGGGCGGGGGGAACTTCAAGAAAAGCACTGTATGGTGTGTGTGTGTGTGCTGCTTGATAGTGTGAACATCACTCGAACACTGTGCTGAGAAACCACTAGTACTATAGGTATATGCTGGTATGTAACTGTCCACAAAAAAATCTAGAAATAAAATACCTATGAAATCACATCACAAGCAAGCATTTCGATAAGGAATTGACACTATCATTTAGCAAAAACGAAAGTAAGCAGGAAAAATAGAACAGGGATACATCTGTCACGCATCTGTCCTTGAGATGCATTTCGATGTTTTTTGCGGAACTCTATACCCAAACTTATTAAGAAGACCATATACCTCCAGTAAAATATAAATGATAAGACATTTATCTAAGACATTTATAAGAAGCCAGTGAGGCAAGAGTTATACTGAAAATTGAGTAATTGAAAGAGAAAAGTAGATACCTGGAAAAAAAATTGAGAATCGAAATACAATGTCAAGAAATTAGTAAGAGAATCGAGAGACAATGGTGTTGTTATATTGAGAATGAGTGTAAGAGCTTACTGGATGGTTACCATATCAAAGACTAATTTTGACAATTTCATTTGGATCAAAAATATTCGAAATAACCCGATCACACTGAACTGAATATACAACTTGGAAAAAGCAACAGGCTTTTAGAAAATGCAAGAAAGTGAATCCAGATAAGTAACACGCACGATCCGACCTTCGAACGAAGGAAAGAAAACAAGCTATTGAGATATTATTTGAAGAATGCCAGATAGAAACAGACGTTGAGATTAGAGAAAGACCAAGGAATAGTTGATAACCAAAATCACAGTGCAATCAGATAAAGCACAATTACCAAAAATACTAAATTCACCTACAAAACTACAGAAGCCGAACTCAAGTCCAGGCCAAGCATCCATAAAAAAATCACAACCTTGTCTATCTATGTACATTCACACGTTGTTATCGCAGGTTGTACGAATCAGTATTGCCAAATTGAATAATGAATTTAGTATATAAAGTCTTATTAGTACAAACACCACAACATATTGAGGTTTCATCCATGAACATATATCACATTATTATTAGAATTTTAGATCAGAACATAGTAAATTGAGGGCATCTTTATCAGAAACTACTATATTGAGTTCGACAGAAACACGATAAATTGTTGAAATATTAGTAGGAGAGCCCACGATGCTGAATTGGTATTTACTCGAGCATCATAGAGACCTATTGGGTTGCGAAGCTTAGATGATAAAAAAAATGTTATATAATGTATACCTTTTCATCGGTGGCCGCAGCGACTGAGGATTTTCAAATATGTAAAAAAAAACTATTGCATGGACATACTCGAGAGCGTCAGATATTGATATCATCTATGTCCTACATATTTTCAAAAATGTACTTATGTTAATCTGATTGTTTCCATGATGGTCGTACGTAAGGGTTGAAAATTAAAAAAAAAAAATCTCGAGCGCGTCAGATTTTCGAGGGGATGTTAAGTGAACCTAAAAAAGCTCTCATATAAAGCTCTGACGGTTTGGATGTGACGCAGACTCACGGTCATTATAAGAATGTGAAAAAAAATTGGTCATTTTGAAATATACAAGAGCGTCAGATCAAGATATATATGGTTCATCTTAACGCCTTGACGTTGCAGTATCATAATCTGACGATTATCTGGAGGGATTCGGCTATTCTGACAATTTGAATTTTTTTTCATCATTTTTTTTAAATCATTGAACTCAATTAATTGAAAATCTCAGGAAAAAGCATGCAAATAAAAAAGTGTATGTTTTTAAATAATAATAATAATAATTAAAAGCAATTAAATTTTTAAATTTTAAAACGTTGGATATTCGTTGTAAACAATATCATGCCACGAACGAGTCTGTGTGATCAACTGTCATGGCGTCATGGCAACAGAAACCAAGGTGTGGACGGAGTGAGAGAGCAATAGATAAAGAAAAAGTGAGAGAGAAATAGAAACGCGGAGAGGGGAATATAGGCATCACGTAGCTGCAAGCATTGAACTTTATCGATGAATTTTTATTATTTCGGCTTGTGGAAATCGTCAGATTATATATTTTTTTAGAATTCTTGAATTATTTCCTTCAAAATGAGAAAAAATTGACACTCTCGACAATGTCGAGATGACGTTTCTTTTACTAATCTGATCCTTTATCCTTGGCCAAAAAAAAAAAGAAAAATTCACTTCTTCGTTGACGAAAATGTAGATCCCAAAAAACCCCATGGCCACCAAAAAAAACCCATAATTTTTTTTTTTTATCAGAGGATGGAAATGTACAAGATGTGAGGAAGGAGAAAAGTGAAAATTTTTTTTTTTTTTTTTTAAAAAAACCGTATTTCCCTATTAATGGTGGAGGGAAAAACCCGAATATTTTTCCTATTTTTTTAAGGAATGGTGTGGTGGAACCTTTTTCCTTGATGAGAAATTTTTCTGGGTGTGCTCCGTGAATGTGAGTGAAGAGGAAAAGAGAAAAAAGATTGAGATGGTGCTTTAAAAATTGATTTGTAAAACATTGTGTAGGTGGAAAAACGATGGGAAAATTTGATGAATTCTTTCAGGGAAATGGGATTTAAAGGTTACAACCCTTCTTTTTTTAAAAATGATTTTTAGGACATTTTTCCACGATGAATGATTTTTTCTGGTGCCGGCGGAAGAGAAGGAAAGGAGATGGATACACAAAAGAAAGATCCCATTTTTGTGGGTTGATGTATTAGGAAGAAGAAAAGAAGGAAATTTTATTTTTTTTTTTTTGGTTTGTTGATTGTTTGAGGTGTTGTTTGGTGGGGAGAGGAAATTTTGTGTGGAGATTTGGAGTGGAGGTGATGTTGTGTGAGAGAAAAGAGGGAGTTTGGGGTGAGTTTGTTGTTTTGGTGAAATGAAAGGAAAAAAAAAAAAAAAGGAGAAAGAGGAAGGGTTTTTTTTGTTTGATAGGAAAGAAGAAGAGAAAAGAGTGATGAAGAGGATTTTTTTTTTTTGGAGAGGGTGGGGTGGGGGGGGTGGTGAGTGAGAGGAGGGAAAGGAAAGAGGGTGTTTTTTTGGTTTTTGGGGGAGAGTTTTTAGAAAGGGAGAAGTGAGAGTGAGAGGGGGGAGAGTAAAAATGTGGTTGAAGAGAAAAGTTTTTTAATAATTTTGGAGAGGAAGGGAGTGATGTTTTGAGTTTGTTTTTTGTTTTTTGTGGGAGGGAGAGAGAGGGGAAGATGGGAGGGGGGAGGGGGGGGTAATGGGAGAGAGAGGTTTCTCTCTTGTCTCGAGGGGGTGTTGGAGGAGGGGGGGTTTGTTCGTCTTGGTGTTGGTTTATGTGGTAGGGTTTGGGTTTCTGGTGGGGGGCGAGAGGGGGTTTGGCTGCGGAGGGTGTTTTGGGGGTTTTCTTCTTGGTTCTCGAGGGGTGTGAGGAGGGTGGGTTGTTGTCTGGTGTTGGTTGTGGGGTAGGGTTGGGTGTTCTGGTGGGGGGAGAGGGGGGTTTGGTGCGGGTGGGGTGTTTTGGGGGTTTTCTGCTTTCGTGGGGTGTTGAGAGGAGGGGGGGGTTTGTTCGTCTTGTGTTGGTTGTGTTGGTTGTTTTTTTGTTTCTTTTTTTTTTTTTTTTTTAGGGGTGGAGGGGGTTTGCTGGGGCCCAATATGAATGTGATAGAGTAATAATGTAGACACCAACTAGCCTCTACGATGTAACGAAATAGTTCGTATAGTATAGATGGATGCAAAGCAATAGAAATGACATTTGCGAAAGGCATCGATTCTTTAGTAGTGGCCTCTTTATCGATATGAATTTTTGGTGTACCTTATATTCGATTTCTTAACTTTCTCTTGCTACAGAACTAGTCAGAGACCCTATTTTTCTCTATAGATGGGTCAATTGATTTTTTTCTTTAATTCCAGCAGGCGAATTGTATCGTTCATTATTCTATATCAAAGAGTGCGTTCTGATCACCCTGTATATTTCCTCACCATGTTTTCAAAAATTCTAAGAGTTCACGGAACGGGAATAGCCGGCATTCTCATGCAGATCCGCTATCCAGAGGACCTCTGTCTGACCTTTGAATCACGCAACATAATGCACGATTAATAGGAATGTCACATTGCTCATTCTTCACTCTCACTTTCTACGACGGGAAGCTCCGTTGCCTTATCTAATAATGAACAATAGACAAATAAATGCACATCAGACTTGATGCAATATCAAGCCTTTGATTGTTAGATCGACTTCTCGATTCTATGTAGGTGTATACTTTTGAATCCCACGACTAGCCTATAATTTATTGCGTTGCGGGTTATTGACTTACAAATTGATGAATAAGAATGTAGACTACGGAGTAGGTATCCTTTCGGATTTCTTTTATTGGCATCGCGGAAGGATACCATATAATTTTATTTGGACTTTCTGTAACGGAGGAGGATGGCGAGAAAATAGAAGTTCGAAATGACACATAATTTTTTTATATGCAGATTCACACGAAAGGGAAGCCCTGTAATGTTCAAAGAACACTGCGTGAATCAAGGGACAGAAGATACGAATTAACATTCACTTTAGGTTTTTGAATTTTGTAAGCCTCAGGAAAAACCTGTCTCGGCAAGGAGTTCCAAAACTCAGCTGTTCTACTGAAAAAAAGATCCCTGAGCAAGAGAGCTTCGACAGGTCTCCAAATTCAAAAAAAAGGGGTGGGAATTTTATAGGTACTCGTCGAGTCATCCGTGTAGATATTGCCAAGAGTGGAACGATTGATAACAATTCAAAAGAGCACCGACCGTGAAAATATCTATAGAAGAGAAACAAGTCTTCGATCCCTCTATGATGTTCCAATTAAGTGAGCGAGTCCGTGAGCGAAGAATCACCAACAAGACGAATTGTTCTAAAATTGTTCGTTATCGTTAACCAGCTGACGAACGTCAACCCTCAGAAGTCGAAACTTGTGCGAGCAATGGATTAACGTGCGATTACCCAGCACGGTGGCCCGGCGAGGAGCCTTTCTCTGAATAGAATCGAGAAGCCTCAATGAATGTTTTGATGCCGAACTCCACACATAATACTTTACGGTGAAAAGTAAGTAGAATATTATGTATGGGAAACGGCATCCATTTTCAAAACCAGCCAGTGATTGAATACACATACCGACCCGATAGCAGTGTTTTTTAGGTTTTCCTAGTGTTGAAATAGCAAATGCGCTACCAATAAAAATCAGTAAGACGCCCCAGAGCGCTTCGACACCAAAGGCATTTAGCCGATCCTTGCCCGCACAAGGCTCTGAATTTTGGACGCACTCGAAAGAGCGTTTGATAACGCAAGAGTATTTAAGTTATATCACAATGTTGAGTGTTTAATGATCAGTAATGCCAAAAAACGAAATGTGAATATAATGGAAACATGCAAGATATCTTTTGATACTCAAATGTCATCAAGTGAATTCGTGCAAAATTGAGTGACTGGTTGATGAGAGAATGGGTAGATTTTGATTTCTCACTCTTCCTGACGCTAAGCATCGCACGGTAACAGCTTAGTTTTCAGTTCGCACAGGTTTCGACTTCTCGAACCAATGATGAATACTATTTACATGATGGGCAGCATAGTGGTTCAAGAGCATTTCCTATAAAGAACAATTGTTTTATATTTCAAATCATTGATGGAGTATCATCTGCTATTCTCCCAATAATTGCAGGTGTTCCACAGGGTTCAGTTCTGGCGCCCACTTTTTTTTCTGCTTCATCACAATGATTTGCTCGAGGAAACGTCTTGTTCAGTTCATAGTTTTGCGGACGACAGTACTCATCATACTTGTTCCTCTTCCAGAGTGCCCATACCAGCTCGAAAAAAAAAATCAAAGAAACATTAACGTCAATAAAATTAACGAAGACTTGATAAAAATCATAGAATGGGGTAATATGAACTTAGTTGAATCTAAGGCCAGGAAAACCCAGGCATGTCTCTTCTCAAGGAAGGCCGATCTATCATCATCTAGTATTCAGATGTCAGGAGTAACTATTCCTACGAAGTCAAGTATCTCGATGCTAGGAATTACGATAAGTAATAATCTCTCATGGGGAAAACCATGTGAGATCGATAGCTGAAGGTGCTTCCCAGAAACTTGTATTTCTATTTCGTGCGAAGACATACTTCACTTCACTTTTCGTCAGCTTCTGACGATCTACAAGGCTCAGATAAGACCTGTCTTGGAATATAGTTCTCATGTATGGAGTTCATCACCAAAACATTCATTGAAGCTTCTCGATTCTATTCAGAGGAAGGCAATCCGTCTTGTTGGTGATTCTTCGGTCACTGACTCACTCACTTCAATGGAGCATCGTAGAAGGGTCGGAGACTTGTCTCTCTTCTATAGATATTTTCACGGTCGGTGCTCTTTTGAATTGTTATCAATCGTTCCACGCTTGGCAATGTCTACACGGATGACTCGACGAGTACAGAATTCCCACCCTTGGAAACCTGTCGAACCTCTCTTGCTCAGAGATCTCTTTTCAATAGAACTCTTAGCTTTGGAACTCTTTGCCGAGAGAGGTTTTTCCTGAGGCTTACAAACTTCAGAAATTCAAAGTGAATGTTAATTCGTGTCTCCTGGCCCTTGATTCACGCGGTGTTTTTTGAACATTACAGGGCTTCCCTTTCGTGTGAATCTGCATTTAAAAAAAATGGTGGAAATCGAATGAGAAATTAAAGAGATGCGGTTCATTTCAATTGTACCTACCTACGCAATTATGAATCATTTTTCACCAAAATCAGTGTACATATTCGATGAATAGCGAATTGATATTTCTTGTTTTTTATTCGTTATTCCCTATTTTCGCCATTCACTCCATAAATAACAAAAAAAAGAGTAGGTAGATATAATACTCCCGGTAATTTTTCATCCATTCAGAACTACTTTCTCACATCACGGAAAAAGCCTCAAACGCCACCCCACAACTAGAAACCAAAAACACGGCCTAAGCCCAAACATACTTTACTTTCAAACCAGTATTTCGCAATGATGAAGAGGCTGCAGAATTTGTGAAATGTTTTAGCACGCGCAGAAGAATTAGGTCATCGCACTGGTTTCGCAAATTGAATTTTAAATTTTAGCATGTTTCGCTCAGATCTCTGATCGTATATCATGAATTATTGAAGATAATGTGCACTTTACGGAATCCGTGTGCTGTGATATCTGTTATGTGCCGAGTAAGTACTGTTTGATCGATATTTATTTCAACCAATCGGATGGTTGGATCAATATTTATCTGTCGCAATTTTGAACACTTGTGTTTTAACGGATTAAACGGATCCACTGGTTGAATTCAGAAGTTATTAAATACAGAAAATTCAATGATTATCGTGTTCATTGAAACAAATATCATAACAGAAAACACAAAAATTGTATTTATCAAATTCCTTGTTTGTGCAGTCAAAAATATATCGGTGAAACGTCTCGACCATTGGTAATGAGAAAGAGTGAACACAAGATGTACATCACTAACAGTCAGGCAGATGGTTTTAAATCATCAGAACACATTCTTACTGCTGATGGTGATCACACAGTAGAATGGAACGACACTAAAATTATGACAAAAGAGAGCAATGGCAAGAAACAGAAATAAAAGGAATCTGCTTTCATAATGATGTCTTTTGAAGAATGCATGAGTTCGCTTGATACGGATCGCGGATGGCTGCCCCTCCTGGAGGACAAAATGTTATGTCAGATTTGAAATATTTGACAAATGTCAATTAAGAAGATTGTCAAGAAGAGATATTTGCATTTGAACAGAAATTTCCGTATGAGTTTCGAGAACGGAAGCGGATTTAGTTTCTGAAACGTTATATATATATATATATATATATATATATATATATATATATATATATATATATATAGAGAGAGAGAGAGAGAGAGATAATGGAATTATATCGGGTATTGCAGTCTGAGTTAATAAGTACACTCTTTATTTCTGCTCAAGCTTTCGAACTTTATTTAGTTCTTCTTCAGGAACGCTATAATGAAGTATAATTTCAGATACAAAATGCGGAATACAGTGGATCTACTTACGAAATGTTGAGATTACATAGAATTGAAGCTGCTAAAACATTGTTTTTCCATCATAATGGTAAATAAAGTAAAAACTTATATGTATATAATAAAAAGGTAAATGTTTTTCACGTTGAAATCAATAATATAAATATAGATGAAAATGTTTTTGTGACATTAAAGAATTATGACTGACAATGATTTGATGTATATTGATTTGAGTATTAGAAACTAGTTCATCTACAGTAAGAAATTATAATTGAGGTTAAATCATCAATTTGTACATATTTTTTCTCTAATCATTAAATGGTTTGAAATGTGTTTTTTTTTATCTGAATGTAGCAAGTAGGTATATATGACGTTTAGATTATCTATATCTTTCCTTGAGTTGATGCAATTAGAATCTTTATAGATATTTATCATTTCTAAAAATATCTTCTTTTGTGTGTTATTTACAGAATCTAATATTGTTACATTATTAAAATTGAATTTATGATCAAAATCATTAGTATGTTTTGCTAGTGTGCAAAAATTTGTATTCAATCTTATGTCACTTTTGTGATTTGACCTCAATTATAATTTCTTACTGTAGATAAACTAGTTTCTAATACTCAAATCAATATACATCAAATCAGTGTCAGTCATAATTTTTTAATGTCACAAAAACATTTTCATCTATATTTATATTATTGATTTCAACGTGAAAAACATTTACCTTTTTATTATATACATATTAGTTTTTACTTTATTTACCATAATGATGGAAAAACAATGTTTTAGCAGCTTCAATTCTATGTAATCTCAACATTTCGTAAGTAGATCCACTGTATTCCGCATTTTGTATCTGAAATTATACTTCATTATAGCGTTCCTGAACAAGAACTAAATAAAGTTCGAAAGCTCGAGCAGAAATAAAGAGTGTACTTATTAACTCAGACTGCAATACCCGATATAATTCCATTATCTCCGTATTCATCCAGTCGATATAATACCATACCTCCATATATTTATATATATATATATATATATATTTGATCGGCTAGGCTTCCGCGGTCAGAAATGTGCTGGCTGGAACTTCCGGTTGATCCGCGTCTGGAAAGATTTACTTGTCTACGTTTCGACTCCCATTTCGGAGTCATTTTCAAGACTGAGTGACCTTGCGTCTAGGTCTGAGTTGTCTCACTAGCTGGCTATCATCACTGGAGATCGAGGATAGAAGGTTGGTGGGATTTAAGGGTTCATTAGTAATTATGGCAGGATCAGGTATCGGACGGTCGATGGGAGGTTCGAACGGATTAGTTCCCAAGTCGGAGTGAATAGAAGTATGTCGGACCAAAAGTGGTTTCCAGGTATTGGGGAGTCTTTGAGAATCGTCGCGTTTCAAAGACTCCCCAATACCTGGGAACCACTTTTGGTCCGACATACTTCTATTCACTCCGACTTGGGAACTAATACCTGATCCTGTACTTATTGTTTCAGTCTTACCTGAAATATCGTTTTATTTCAATAATATCCCGGTTCGAAAGACGAATATCAAAAATTCTTATGCCAGTGTCACTTTATTTATTTATTATTTTTTAACAACATTCACAATTCAGAGGTAACTAAATTAACTTTGAAAATAGTGCAGGTAAATATACAAGGTATAAAAATAAAACTTCAACATATCTCCCCCTCAGTAACTGCTTCCCTCAAACAGTTACTCTAATGTCATCTTCGGGTTCCTTCCTAACATCCAGAATGCAAAGTCTCGAAACTGGTCTCCGCAACTGAATGCCATTCGAGGTTATCACATCGACAACTCTCACTCTGTTGTCTTTGGCTTGATACAGTTTTGTGATTTTGCCTCTCGTCCATGTATTCCTCGGGCCATTAGGGTCTACAATGAGAACCAAATCTCCTATTTTCACGTTGTCTTGATCTTGATGCCATTTGCTCCTGTTCACCAGAAACGGCATATATTCACGGGTCCATCGTTGCCAAAAATGATCAGCTATTTTTTGGGCAGCTTTCCATTTCGATGACAGCTCAATATTTTTGATGTCAGTATTTACACATGGCAAAGCAGCGTAAGAAGGTCCAATGAGGAAATGATTCGGCGTTAAGGCTTCTTGATCATCAGAGTCCATTGGTACATGAGTCAACGGTCTAGAATTGACTATATTTTCGATTTCGGCGAAAACTGTCCTCAAAACATGTTCTTGGGGGTATTTTGTTACTAAAACCGCTCGGATGTTTTTCTTGACGGTCTGTATGAGCCTTTCCCATGCTCCTCCCATATTTGGTGCGTTGGGTGCATTCCAGAACCACTTAACAGCTTTCAACGAACAGAATTTCATGATATCAGACTGATTTAATTTCTGAAGGCATTCAGATAACTCTCGTTCGGCTCCTCTGAAACATGTCCCATTGTCACTGTAAAGCTCCTCCGGGAATCCTCGTCTACACCCAAATTGTCTAAAGACATGAATGAATCCATCGGTGCTGAGATCATTGGCGATTTCAAGATGGATTGCTCTGGTCACCATGCATGTGAATATCACACCCCACCTCTTGACACGACTTCGTTTTATAGTGACTTCAATGGGACCAAAGTAATCCACTCCTGTCTTGATGAATGGTCTGATAGTCGGTTCTAGACGACATACAGGCAGTTGTCCCATAATGGGAATTTTTGGCATAGACTTGCGATTCTTGCATTTCTGACAATTTGCCCAACAACTTCTCACAGCTAGTCTCATACGGATAATCCAGTATTTTTGTCTCAAATTATTGACAACAATTTCCTGACCGTGGTGATTAACATTTTCATGGTGGAATTGTATCAATAATTTGACAATTCGATGCTTTGGATCTAAAAGTATTGGATGTTTAATGTTCTCATTTATTTTCGAGGAATTATTCAACCTTCCTCCCAAACGTAACAATTTGTCTTGGAGAATCATAGTAGCAGTTGAATGAATATATTCTACTGGAGGATGTTGGCGATATATTGTTCGATAACATATTCACCTCTTCAGCAAATGAGTCTTCTTGCACCTTCCTCAGTAGTAGATTTTCAGCAGCAGTAATTTCATCAATGTCTAGCTCACCACCTTTTTTCTTCGAACCACGGCAATTGTCGATGAATCTCTTCATCCAAGCAGTTGCCCTCAGCAGTCTTTGCCATTTAGAAAATCTTTCAGGTGCTGGTATAACCAATTTTTCTTTGAAGAAATTGACGAGAACGAATTCAGATCGCTCTTCAGTGTCCACGGTATCAACATTTGAATTTCCAACGTTTTCAATTGGCCATTCTTCGGAATTTTTATAAAGAAATGAAGGTCCATTGATCCACCTAGTGGTATCAGAAAATTTTGTATTTTCGTTATACTTAGTAGCTTCGTCTGCTATATTTTCTTTGGATCCCACAAATCTCCAGTCTTTCGTATTTGTTAATTCCTGTATCTCACCCAGTCTTTGTGCAACAAAAACTTTGAAGCGTCGAGCTTCTGATCGTATCCAATACAGTACCGTTTTGGAATCAGTCCAGTAGAAAGTTTCGGAAATATGAAGGTCCAAATTATTTTTCAAATAGTGTCCAAGTTTTGCCGCCATAAGAGCGCCCTGTAACTCAAGCCTAGGTATTGAGGTAGGCTTAAGTGGTGCAACTCTGGTTTTGGCATTCACAAAACATATTTTCACGTCATTATCGTATTCCCATCTAAGATAGGCAACACTTGCGAACGCTTTCTCTGAAGCGTCACAGAATATATGGAGTTGAACAGTACTCAGAGTTCTATTGAAATCACAATACTGTCGTGGAACTTTGAAATCAGAAATTTGGAGCAAATTTCTCATCCAAGTTTCCCAAGTCTTGTTCAGAGTATCTGTGATTTCGTCATCCCATCCAATTTTACATCTCCATATATCTTGTAGGAGAATTTTACCCTGTATAATAAAATTGGATAGAAACCCAAGTGGATCAAAAACACTCATAACAACGCGTAAAACATCTCTTTTTGTAGGTCTCTTTTTATTGGTCAAAATATCATTGTCAATTTTATTGAATTTAGTTTTGAAACAAAAGAAATCATTTTCTGGGTTCCACCAAACTCCTAAAATACGTTCAGCTGATGTGTCGATGTTATTTTCTAAGCATTTCATGTTATTTGCCAAGATAGAAGGATCTACATCCTGGAGAACACTCGGTACATTTGTCGTCCAGTTACAGATGGTGAATCCTCCTTGTTGGTGCACGTAAATGACTTCGGATATAAGCTTTTTAGCCTCTTCTACT